>OY812999.1:49945193-50352693 GCA_963681545.1 Germaria angustata
TGCATGAATTGCCCACAATTGTAAAATGTTATTGTGGGTTAAACCTATCATTATTATTTAATATTTCATTAACATGTATGTCACTACTTGATTTTTAAAATTTCAATGAAAATTTTGTTCTAATATTTTTTTTATCAAAAAACATTTTTTATTGTTCGAATGAAATCCTCACTTAAATTTTTATTATTACTATTTTTTAATTTTATTACAACCACACACTAAACCTAAAAATTGCTTTTAAGTATTTCAGAAAAAGTATTTTAAAATAATGAAAATCAAATCGCGATGTAAAACAAACTAATTAATCAATTATTAATTGAAATTACGAATACAATTTTTATGCTAATTGGATTTTTACTATCAAATTTCTGCAAGTGTAATGAAACTTTATTTTTTCAATGCCGCCAATAAGAAAAATTTTTTGGTTTTTTGTTTTTTTTTTTTAATTTCTTTGTGATTTTCTTCTTTTGCTGAGAAAATTGCGCTAATTTTCCCTTAATTTTTTCACATTTGCTCCACTTAAGTTGTTTTTACAATAATTTTTTCCCTTTTGCAACACAAAGTGAAAACTTATCAAGTCCCGGAACTATAAATGCATGTGGATGAGAGTTGTATATGTAAGTATGTATGTATATGTATGCATGTACACATGCACATACAAGGTTATGCAAGGATATACATATGTATGTATGTACATGTGGCTGTGTGTAGGTAAATAAAAAATGAGGAAGAAAGAAGTAAAGAATACTTAGCCGCCAATTAAAAATGTACAAGAGATTTGTGAAAACTTTTTCTTATCCTTTTTGAATTGTAATCCGTAAAAACAAAGTGATGAGGATGCTAAATAAATAATCCAGTACATCAAAATAGTGCCAAGAAAAAATGTACATACACATGTACGTAAGTATGTACACACAAAATTTGATTTCAAATTCTTTTATTTTTTATATTGCACAGAAAATAAGTACTTATGTATATTCATTCCGCTTTCGAATAAGTGCTCTTCTTTCACAATGAATTCTTTTCGTTTTCTGATTTCTTATTAACAACACTTCCTTCTCTTCAACACATCATGATCACTTTTTATTGCAGAATATTTTCCAATCTTATAATTTTTTTTAATTTTGTTAATTCTTTTATTATTACCGCTTTTTTGTTGTCATAAACAGCGCTCTCATATGGCTGCGTTTGATGAATGCACTTTTATACAACAATTTACATATATTTGGTTGTTGTTGATTGTGTTTATTTTACAAAATTCGTGAAAATGCCGTCTCAATTGCGTTACTTCTTTTAACAATTTGCTTAAATTTTTACTGTTTTCTTTTAAGCGTTGTTTATAAGAAAATTTAATTCTGCTTCAGATTTGAACAAAAACTTAAGAAAAAACGTTACGAGACATTTAGTGCACAGACTGCGACAAGCGAGCGAGCACCTCCGAAACCTAGGTCCGAATAGACGAACATGAAATTTGTGAATTGCGTTTCTGGCCCACCAACCACCAAAAACCACTGCTTATTTCAGCAAATACAAAAACAACTAACACACACCGCAGTAGCAGCACCAACGGAGCATTAAAGCAGCGCATTTTGGAAATACACAAAAAAGCATTGCTTGCTCAAACAAACACAATTCATTTCATACACTCGCAAACGCACACTTGCGCCCATATGTACTTATATACAACACACACATCCATAAATGCTATCATATAAGTATGTATATATGCATGTATTTACATTCATATCTACATAAGTATGTATATACAATTTATAATGTAGAGAATTCTTAGCAAAATGCTATAGGAAGCTTATTTTATTTACACCATCTACTACTGCTTTGAAAAAAGGTAGATTTCTTCTTACTGTTTGTAAAAAAATTCAATAACAACAAGAACAATAGGAAAAAGACTAAAATTCAAATTAAAAGCGCCTGCAGAGTCGTGAGAGCGCAGCAAGCGCAATTCTTATTCAACTTTAGGCAGCAAACATACCATATACAGCCATTTACTACCACCGCCAACAAAAACAACATAAAGTGCAAATCTTTTCAACATAAAAAATTCCATTCTATGGAACGCATTTGCAAAAGCAAGTTTTAAGCAGCAACAACCACAGTTATTCTCCCAAGTTCTCTATAAATTGCTATCGCAGAGTTGCCAGCACTTTGATTCCTATTACGTTTTTGATTCTTAATACACCAAGTGGGTCTTAATAATTTCGAGTTTGCAATGTCATTTTGTTTTCAGTTTTCTTCTATGGGGCTACACTTAAGTAAGTTTACACCACAAAATTTTTGTTGATGAAATTTTTCTTTCTATTCTGAAAGCTTGCAATTTTTTTTTTGTATCATTGGTGTGTATGTAGGCATGAATATGTACAAATGATAAAACAACTTGCAACGAAAGTGCAGGCATACATGTGCTTGTTTCTTTTCGTTTTTCCCCTGCCAACAAACTAAGAATTGATTCAACAAAATCTTACAATTGCAGGCACACATTAAGTGACATTTTTATTGCTTACAAATTATCAATTTCGGACTTTTTGAAAGTTCAGTTGACACAGTCATGACTAAAAGACAGGATTTAGCAATATACACGTGTGAGCGTTAATATATTTTCCTCATATATTAGATTTCTAAAATAAAAAAAAACTTTCATTAAAGACAGTATATCTATAATGTATAATTATAGAATTGTTATTGTCCCGTAAAAATTATTCCTACTCCGCTTACTTCTGCACGCAACTTGATTTCATTGGTAACGAGTACAACTCCTTAGCGAAGTTTAATATATGATATTTCCGTTGCTTTCATTTAGCGTTAAAAACCCAAAACCAGCAATGGACAATACATCAATTGATTTATTAATATTATTATTCTGAAACAAGCGGATAAAACTTTATATCAAAATAATTAATGATCCAATACGATAGTATTTTAAATTGATTAATACTTTCCAATATGGGCGATATTGTTCGCAATTTTTTATAATAAATTTTCGTGAAAATTTTATGATTTCCCGCTACCTGAACTTACTTCGTTTAATTATCTACCAGGGTATTAAAGAAGTATTATTCAGAATATATGATTTATTTGAAAATCAGTAGGAAAAACTGCAAGTAGAAAAAGCTGCAGAGCAACCACTAGTTGTGTACATGAATCCATGAATTCAATTATTTATTTAGCCAGCATACTTATTTATAGCAATAATCAATCTTTTTGCGCTTCATAGTGCTATTTCATAATAATTTAAGCGATAATATTTCAAGGAAATTTTCAGACTTTTCTTACATTTTCTATGCAGTAACAAAATATATTAAAAATTTTGGGGATAATAGTTAAGAAATATTGCATAAAATTAATTTTTTATACTTGCTCACAATTTTTTTGTGTTCATATGTACTTGTATCACCCAATTGTTGCGATAACGTCACTACTCCGATTATCAGATTTTTAACTGAGATTTGACCGCATCGTCTTGTTATGTACAAGTTTCGTATATATACCCATTACACTCAACTTTTTAGGGAAGAATATTGGGACTTATTAAGAATATCTTTGTGGTATTTCAACCTCGACAGTTCTGTCCTTGATTTAAGTAAAATATTGCAATCTAGTAAATATTATCTATAATCTAATACATGGATGTTCGAAATCTAAATACGTCAACGATACAGGGCTGACAAACTAATTTGTTCATTGTTTAGCATGTGTAAACTTAAAATATAATGGCAGCACTGTGCTCATACAACAAGATTGAAAAGAGTTATGCTCTCTTATTTTTTCAGGCAGCTCTGCTTAAATGCGACTGTGTCAGTTATGCGCTGCGTATACACACATTTGTGCAAAACAATGTGGTGGTTTGTTTTGTTATTTTCCAATTTATCTTATGCTAAAAAAAGCGTTGTGTTTGTGGAGCGTGTGTCATGCAAATGCAGATTTTTGCTTTTGAATATGTATGTACACATATTTGCATTTCCCGTTCTCTTTACTGCTCTCGTCAAAAGCAAAAATTCCGTAATTCTCTTACTCTCTTCTAAATACTCAATTAAATTAACTGAATCTCAAAAGTTCTCTTTATTAATACAATTGGAATTTTGTTTTTTAGTTTACGTATTTATCCATTTGTGTACATACTTATATACGCCAGGGTGAGTTTGTGTGTGTGTGTGTTTTTATTGGATTTTATTTTTCTTATAACGCACTTGCAATATGCAGCATTTTTGCTGTATGTATGTATCCCTTTTTCAATTGGATTTTTCTTATAGGTTTTCTTTTGAATCCTGTTTCGCAGTCATGTTTGTGTGTGTAAGTAGGTATACATGTTTGATTATGTTGTAGGTATATTTTATTAGTTTTTCCAATTTGTGACATTTTTTTCATGATTCGTTTTATTTAATTCTTTAAAGGGTTAAATTGCATGCTTTCCCTGTCATTTGTCTGCAGTGCATTCATTATCCTTAGGCCTGTTTTTATTTCAAACGAAATCTTTGCATTTGGGGTGAGTTTATCTAGGCGGAATATGTGTGTACATATGTAAAAATGCTTATTGTTCTTGTAATTCTAGTCACTCATATGCAAATTACCGGATTTCTATTATAAGGAAATGTAGTTTTCAGTAGATTATGCCATTATGGATTTTATATGTACACATAATTATTTCTTTTCAAGCTTTTTCTTTTTCTTAAAAAAGAATTACCTACATACATACATATGCATATGTAAGTATGTACATATGTATGTTGGTAATATCTACACATATTGTTTAAAACAACAACAGAGAATTAGTTTTCAGGTAATAGAAGATTTTAATAGAAGTCTTGCATGATTATTGCTAATATTTTTAGAGCAATATATACTTATATGTACACACACACATATATATATATATATATATATATATATATATATATATATATATATGTATATATATATGTATATATATATATATATATATATATATATATATATATATATATATATATATACATATATATATATATATATATATATATATATATATATATATATATATATATGTATATATATATATATATATATATATATATATATATATATATATATATATATATGTATATATATATATATATATATATATATATATATATATGTATATATACATATATATATATATATATATATATATATATATATATATATATATATATGTATATATATATATATATATATATATATATATATATATATATATATATATATATATATATATATATGTATATATATATATATATATATATATATATATATATATATATATATATATATATATACATATATATATATATATATATATATATGTAAGTATGTATGTACATATATACTTCTTATAAGTTTTGTCTTTCACAATTTAAGAAAAGCGTTCTGAAAATTGATATAAGATCGTGTCTTTATTTCTCAATTCAATTCACCTGGGAGAAAGATAAAGAAAGGAATACATACTCTCCCTATCGCTCTCCCAGCTGAATTGAAACTTGATCAAGAAAACCTGATGTGTGTAAAAGGGGACTTACATTGTAATATTTGTAACAGATGGTCGAAATTCTTACTACAATTTTGTATAAGTATTGAAAAATTTTGTCTGAAATTGAATATAATTATTTAATTTCTACTTCTAGTTATTTTTTTATGAAATAAGAATTCCGTTATAATTTAAGTATGTACATATGTACATATTTTTTGTAATTGTAATTTAATTTTCGGAGAAGAATATCAGAGATCTAAATTACAATAAACTAAAATTTATCGTGCAATATTATTGCTTAATAATTAATATTGTGCAATAAAATTGCATGTATAAGTATTATTTTACCAGATGACACAATCTATTGAAGAAAATCCAAAGTCTATTGAAATAGGAATATTTTACAATGTGTTGACAAACAGTATGCTCGTATGTTTTTGAAATTATTTAATCTCAAATTGTTTAATTTGTTTCAGTTTTTATATTTCACGAAAATTTTATTTTCCAATATATTTAAACATGAGTATGTACATACTAAGTGTGTTAGCTTTGTGTATTCTTAGACATATTGTAAGAAAAGTTGCACCATATTTTATTTAAAAGTATTGACCAACTTAGTCGATAGTGTGGAACAAAAGGACGATAATAAAGGCAAATAAATTACTCAATAATATTGTGAAGTCTATAGCAATTTGAGATTATTTGATAATTTATTATAAAAATTTGTATACATATGTATGTAGGTATATTTTTTTTAGAAGTAACATCTTTTGGTGCCGCTAATTAAATACACAATTGTTTGTATATACTTAAAAATTTTTTTAATTTTAATCTAGTGTAGATAAAAATATTGTTTATAAGAAAATAAGAAGAAATATGTAAAAATATAATTCGAAGATTTTAGGTAGGCTCACATGGGACTAATTTCTAATAATTTCGTATTATACAATCGCATTTTATCATGTACTAATGGACTGTATATCCTAATTAACTCCCTATTTTTTATCATTTATCCTTTTTATAATGTTTACAATTTTCGCCCTCCTTTTATTTCTCAACACTTATACAAGTCCATTTACATACATATTTTAAAGTTAAATGTTACAAAAAACACCAGTTCTTGAAATGTGATCGAAATTTCGGACTTCATTTTTATATGTATATGTATGTAGGTATATAATATACATATGTATGTATCTATGTATGTACATATGTGTAGTATATACATACAAATACTTATATGTGTGTATGTATGTACTTTTAAATTAAGTTTTATATTCATTTCAAATTCAATTAACATGAAGTGTAAATATTTACATACTTACATATGTATGTACTTATAAGCCAAACTAAATAAAAATGTTGACTCTTAAAGTTTTTCTACTTAATTTTGAAAATAAGAAAATACATATTAGAAAAATAAATAAAATCTTAAAAAAACTGAATTATAGCAAAAATATTATTAGATAATTGCAAAACGAAGTGTCCATAATTCTATTAAAATAGCCACATTTTAAGGAATTAATGAAAAATATCAAAGGAAAATGTAGGGTTCAGACAACAAAATTTGATCGTTGCAAATTTATATTTAAATTTACAACTCACATTTTCAACTTATCAACTGATCATTTAATTTATGTATTTTATTCAAAAAATATAAGTATGTATGTACATAAGTATGTATGTGTGTATGTATATATAAGTATGTAAGTATATGTAGGAAAATGCATACATAAAGTACATACATATGTATGTATTTACATACATACTATACATATAATTTCTTCCTGAGTATATCCCATCAAAATTAAATAAAACTTACATACATATGTACATACATAAGTATTTCTCTATAACATTATGTACATAAAACATATATACATTCATACTTGCATACATACATATGTACATATATAAGTACATACATACATACTATGTAGGTATTTATGTAGTTGTTTTTATCTACTTCTACAAAATTGCCGCTGTAATGCTGCCTTCAATTTTGCTGCAAAAACTTATAGTTATTGCAAATACAATTTTTTTCTCATCTCCCTTTATTTACTCTGCTACAAAATAAAGAGCAAGAGCTACAAAATATAAGTAGAAGAAAATATAAGAAAGCTTTTGCATTTGCAATGAAAAGCTCACGCTGACAGCAGAAAAACAACAAAACAAAAACAAATGTACATCCGCACTCAATTTTGAGACGTAAACAGAGTAACAGCTCTTCGGGGCTCTCACACCACACACTCACACACACACTCTCAAAGGTTGTGCACAAGCACTTGGCAATCAGATGGAATTGTGCATAAAAGTGTGTGAAACAAAAAAACAGCCCAGCTCACACATAAACGCAGTTCAAAATAAAAAATACATGAGTTCTAAAATTGAGTAATAATTCTCAGTGCCATGGAAAAATTTACGCAATTTTGTAAACACGTGTAGTAAAAGATAAAAGGAAAAAAGAAAAACAAAAATAAATAGAATAATATTATTTTGGATGAGTTTTAAAGAGAGGAACAGCGTAGGGGGTACAGTGAATAAAAAGAAAGCAAAAGCAGCAAGTGCTTCATAGCAGATCAATGTAAAACAAAAACGTAAACTATTGACATAATGAAATTTTTATTTTGTTTTATAAATTTTTTTAGTTAAAATATGTACATACATATGTATGTATGTACATATGTACTTACATGCATACATACATATATATATAAGTACATACATACATACATACATACTTATGTACAAGTATGTTGAATCAGATGATAAAGACGTTTTGTAAGAAAATTTATAAATGTTATTTTAATTGTTTTTATTTAAAAAAGTAATTGTTAGCCGTCCTTTATTTATAAAATATACACAAGTATACATATTCTTACATACATACATACTTATGCATGTACATACTATATAAGCCAAAAACATAAGTACATACATACATACATACATACTTATGTATGTATGTATGTACTTATGTTTTTGTCTTATATAGTATAATAGTGTTCAGAGGATAGTTAAGTGGGAATAATATCGCTTTTTCTACTCGCTGTAAACGCAGCAGCTTACGGCCTACAGAAGCACATTCATACATAAGTATGTATATACATACATACATACATATGTATGTATGTATTTACTACTAGATATAGTAAATACATACATATGTATGTATGTATTTACTATATCTATCGCGCAGAAAAAGCTTTCAGCAAATACTGCACGCACACAAATAAAATTGCATGGCTTGTTATTTTCATGGGGCTGATGGACTAACCGACGTTCTGTCGGTTTTCGGCTCGTTTGTCGGTTTCTTATAATTATAGGTTCGGTATCCATCTGTGATAGTTCTTGTTTTTTTTTGTTGTTGTTATCAGTGTGCAATTTTGTTTGTATTTGCCTTGGATTTAGAAATGGTGGCAATTGTTGTGTGACTGCTTACCCTGCAGATCGAGGGCAGTAAGAGGGTCACTATCACAGACCTACTCAGTCAACGAGCTACAGGTACAGTCACTACGTACTTTTTTGTTTGTTGGTTTTGCACTATTTCTAAACTATGTATATAAATATGTTCGTATGTATATATATACATACATAAGTATATACTTATGTACATACACATATGCATGTGTTTACCCACCTACAGTGTACATACATACTTACATAAGTATAAGTATATGTACATACATATGTACAATACATACATACTTATGTAGTAAAATACCTATAGATGTGTGTATGTACATACTTATGTACATAAGTATGTAAGTCCGAAAATTCACTTAAAAATTAAAAAATAAATTCATTTATGCATGAGTAATAAATTTCTCTTATAAAAAATTCATGTTTGTATGGAGGCGTTGTAGGTACCTACTTGACATTTCTAAGATTTTATTATATGGTGCAAGTAGGTGCATACATGTATGTATGTACATATGTATGTATATGTATAAGCGTTGATAGATCTGTCCTCAGTTTCCCCAGCAGATATTCAGCCATCCCCATTCTTTTCTTATGGAATTTCTAATAATTATATGAATTAATTTTCTCCCCTCAAAGATTGAAAAGTTTAAAAGCTTAAAGATCGCTACAAAAGAGATTTTGTCAACAAATTCAACAAAATCTTCAATTAAAAAAACCGATTGATATAAAATGTAAAACAAATATGAAAAATAATTGGAGGACTATTGCAAAAATCTGGAATTGAATATGAAAGGTAATTTACTTTAAGGCGAATTTATAACAGATGGAACTAATAGGCCAGCTGGTAATTTTTTAAATTTTATTATTGCTGTATATCAAAATTTGCTTCTTTGTTTTTATTACCCAATAAAAAAAGAACTTCCAAAGAAGTCAAACTTTGTTTTTTTGTTTTGATTACCCAATAGAAAGAAAACTTAAAAAAGCCAATGACATCTACATGCGATCCGAGAATAGTAAAAATTCTGATAATTTTCAATGATTTTAACACAGGATTGTCGTTGCAAAATGTTCCCTTTTTTGAATCCTGTTCATTAGCTTTGAAGTCATGTTCAAGATGTCATGAAAAAAAAAGATTTTTGAAAGTTCTTCAAACAATATATTTTACATTGTACTGAATATGAAAATCATACTTATTATTATCATTAATTTTTGTTCACACAATTTAATTTTTTTATAGGTATTTTTGGCGACTGGATATGGGCTCAATTTCATCACAAACATTTTTAAGAATCACAGTGTTTACCACTTTAGTCACATTAGCATCAACCTGTTAGTCTCTGTGAAACATTCATTCTCTGCAATAAAATGCGGGTTTTCCGATTCCCATATGCGAAAAGATGATTTTTCGGTCAAATTCGATGTTCGATTTTTTTTTTTAATTTTATTTTCCAATGATCTGACTGATAGTTAATATTTCGGACAGAAAAAAATCTATGTGTCAAAATAAATGGAAATTGTATTTGGACCACCCTTCATATTCAGGAGTATGTATAAGATAAACAATCTTATATCGAGCTTAATGTAATACTGAGACTGTTCAAAACTGCAGTCAATGCACATCACCTTAAGCTATATATCATGTATCTGGCTGACTATAACAGTGAGAGTGTTTATAGTCCGAAATGCTCCAGAGGTGATCGAGTTTTGACCAATGTGCGAAAGCAGGGGAGGAGTACTCCCCACGCCGACTTCAAAAATAAACTGCAGAAAGTATAATATAAAAGCTCCATTTAAAGACTAGAAATGGCTTTAAATAATTTTAGGGAATTATTTTTATTGCCGCAACAGCCACAGATTACCTACGATCCGGAAGACTTAAGAATTTGTTGCGATTGGGAATTTTTAGTCAATCACGATTTTATTCGGAGTATAATAGCGTAGACAGACGACAGCGTTAATTTGCATTAGAAGCTCACTAATGTGAATTAAAATTTAACCCTGACAGACGACAGTTTCTGCATTTAGCAAACAGATGTTTGTTTGTCAACTAATTTTTTTTGGCATTTACATCGAAATCAAATGGATAGAAGGCAAAAGTACGATTAGCAGCTATGCTGTTGGTGAAAATTTACTATATATTTGAAAGAAAGTTGAAATTACTTTTGCTGAAACTGCTCCATAATGTAAGAATTGTACATGCACTAGCAACCATAAATCTGAACGTGGTGCTTTGTATTCCACTCGATAAGAGAGTGGCAATAGCATTGCCATATTGAAAAAGCTAAATTCAGTATAAATTCAGTCCGATTTCGTGCATTTATATCAAATCTAATACACATTGCGATGGGGATAATTCACAAGTTAATTTGAATTAAGACTGCTAATGCAAATTAACGCTGTCGTCTGTCTACGCTATAATACACATTGCGATGGGGATAATTCACAAGTTAATTTGAATTAAGACTGCTAATGCAAATTAACGCTGTCGTCTGTCTACGCTATAAAACATTTAAAAAATATTTAAAATTAACACAGTTTGTGCCACAAGGGAAGACTTCAAAATGACTGCTTAACGAGTGGTAATATCTTTAGGTCCACTTTTTTAAAAAGTGTGTACTGTGAAAGGGATCATGCCCCTACTGCCACCAAATGTACTGCCGTGTATCTTCACAGCAATACATTTCAATGTGCACGAGTATGAGTGTGTACATTATGAGTTTCTTCCGAGTTGGTTACCCATTTAATTGTATGCCTCATGGCTTAAGCTTTTTCCATCATGCTGCTGTTGTGTTCTTTTCATGCTAGAGTTTAGGCTTTCAGTGATGCCATGGTGCTTTCGCACTGTGTGCTTCTGAGCTGCGTGTATCTAGTATTGTAAGTCCTGTTTCACACACATCAAGTTTTCTTGATCAAGTTTCAATTCAGCCGGGAGAGCGATAGGGAGAGTATGTATTCTTTTCTTTATCTCTCCCCCAGCTGAATTGAAACTTGATCAATAAAACTTGACGTGTGTGAAACAGCTCTAACATCACAAGTATATGAAGTTTTATTGCAATGTTCGTTTTGCTGCTGCTTTTCGAATCGTCTTTCGTATTTCAGTTTGCCAACTTAAGTTGCCTTCACATCCTTTTAATGAATTACCGGTACATTTGCTATTAAGAAAAAGAATTTCTTGAGTTCGATGGAAAACTATCGATAATATCGACAGTTCACAACTATCGAATAAATCAAATGTTTAATATTTCATAATTACGCATCATCTGATGAACATGAGAAGATTCTTTTGGCATTGTAAATCATCAGTTAACATGTCTTTCCAACCATATAGCCGAATTCATTTAAACAAATTTTTTTGGCACTCTCGCAAACTGATACCTTTCTCAAGCCCACAATAGAACAAAAATAGTTGCTTCATATAAGTATGTAATGTTCTGATATTAACAGTTATTAAATTTTTATTCACTTTGCGCACGAAAAACAAATATGTAAACGATAATAAAACAACAACCTCATTTGCATAAACAAAACAAGGTAAAACAGTTGAAAATAGGGCAATATTTTACCCTAAAATAAAGTTAAGTGCAATAAGTGTTACATATTTGCAAGAACAAGAAAAAAGTATAACGGGATTAAATCGCACAATCGCGGTGAACAATTCACATTACCTCCATGTGAGATGACCATGCTCTCAAATCGCTCGTGCAGATCCTCCAATGTGGCATGAGCTGTGTGGCACGTAGCGGCGTCCTCTTAACACCATATGACGATCGTGTCCAAAACAAAATGTTAACCATCAACCTATAGCTCTTGCCGTAGACGGTGATGACCGATGACTCCGCCAGCCCAAAATCTACAGCAAACAGTGACTTTTGAGGAATGCATTGGACGTTCTTGGATCTTATGTGAATTGGTATAGTCCTAAATCTGATAATTTTGTTTGTTGACGTACCCATTCATCCAGAAGTGAAGGACAAATATGGCGCCCGTAAAATGGGCGAAGTACGCGGAACGTTGCCTGAATAGAGCACCCATTTTGAATTTGATCAATTTTGATGTGTTGTTGAATACACTATCCGTCCATGGTGATTTGGCAAAGAACACTAAATATATGACAGTCAATTTGACAGATGTAATTTCAAAAATATGGCCGCTACCAAGTTTCGAGGTCCCGATTAGTAGACACTTTATACTCGTATTCGAAACGTTAAATATACATTAAAGGCATTACTTTACGAAGGTGTCGGTAACATTTAAAACGTGTTGTCTATTTTTAAGGCAACATTTATTTCCAGATGAGGAAACGTTCCGCCATTTAAATAAAAATACTCCTCATTACTCCTTATTGAGCCCATAAATACGGAAATAAATGCTGTGTACTTTCGATCATTGACAGGAGTATACGAATTATTTCTTTGCAGAGTATTTATTGTATTGAAGCATGTCCATGTGCATGTTATTTGCTGCGGCCCGCACCTATACTTGAATTATATGCACCACTTTTTAAACGCCTTCATATCCTTTATAAACTGTTTTTTTCGTCAGCTCTCGTCCATTGTAATCATCCTTATAATTCTCATCCGTTTGCATGCAGTACGTTCGTTTATATTGTCAAGCAAATAGATGGAGGATCAACTTTTTGTACTTGACTAGAATTATTTTTTTAACATTAATTTTGTTTCTTTTTTATATTTTTTGGCAGCTCAATTTGAAATACGTGTAAGCCAATGTTGCCATTGTCATTATTATTATTATTATTTTATGGTTGAATTCTTCATGCAAAATATTTATTCGTCATTTTGCTTAATGGAGATCCGGGGACATAACGAATAATCATGCCAAACAGTTGAATTTAGGTCTTGCATTAATTTCCGGTGAGTCGTGTTTGTTTTTAATGAAAAACTACTCCTGGACGGTAAAAGTTGCTTTACAGCTGAAATCGGGATCACCCAAGCATATTTGTCATAAAATTTTTCATGTTGTTAATTTCTATGGAAATCTTTTTGATGCAGAATGTTGGCCAATTGAAAACGTTTGGTCAATATATTTAAAAACTTTGTGTGTGTTTGTTGGATCTTCTTATTATACGTGTTAAAAAAATATGATAGATAAATGATCATTTTAGTCATCAATTTATGCCATCAATTAGTCATATTAATTTATATAGAATTGATACAATAATATTATGATTTTATATCATTATATGGCCATTGCTTTCAAAATATTTAGTACGATTCTTTCAGCAATACCATAAGATCTTAAATTTTTGATGCAATAAAATGCACAGTTCCTTTAAAAAATCATATGCATTTTTATTTACGTTTGAAAGTGTATGGGCACTGCTACACGTTCAATACATATTGTGATATTTGGATCGCGATCCATTTTAATGGATTGATGGATCACGAGCGTATGCTACATGTTCAATATTTAGCGCGTCAGTATTTACGTTATTTTTGTGCAGTGCAGATCGGTTGTTAAAAAATGTCGCGAGAAAACAAAAAAAATTCTGTTTAGCTATTTTGCTTGCTCCGGCAATGGCTCCAAATTAAAAATAGTTTTCCAAAATAATTTTTTCAGTTGTTAATTCCGATTCCACCGGCAGAACCCACTCGATTTCACTATCTTCTGTCATCCAAATTTATTAAAACAAACGTTACACAAATGTAATAAAAATTTTTACTTTTTATTTGTTAAATTTTTTGCACTGCGTATTTTATTTTATGTTTTATTTCACTTCTTATTAACGTATCGCGATCTAATATCATGAAAATGCTACACGTTCAATATTTATCACTCGATCCACGATCTGCGATCTGGATTCCATAATTTAGGCCATTCTGCGATATGGATCGCGTTCCATCAATACTGTATGCTACACGTTCAATAAATATCGCGATATTGGATCGCGTTCAATATATATTGAACGTGGAGCAGTGCCCTAAAAAAGTTGTAAAAATTTATTTAAAATCAAAATAAAAAAAGAAACGAATTTATTAATAAATAAACAAATTATATATTTATTTATTTAAATGTTATGAATACAATTACATTTATTTTATAACATGTCAATAAGGGCCTTTATTCGTTTGAACGCGACACTTTTTTGCGATTTTGATCTGAATTCAATAAAAATCTTCAAAGTCTAGTTGTCGTTCTAAAACAGAAAAGGCTACGAATAGACATTCAGAGGTTTTTTTGTTATCTAACTTTAGAATTTATGCATTAAAAAAATTTAAAACATTGGAATATATTGATCTTTTCAGACTAAAATGATAAAATTATTGTTTTTTCTTAGGGAATAAACCAATACACAAATGAATACAATATGCTGCATGTCTCGTAATTACTGCCACGATGCGGTCGAACCCTCGGGCTACTTTCAAGACGATGCTCGACTTACATATGTACGGCTCTAAACAATGGTACTGGATGGATATAGACTCTGAAAGAAATGACCTCTTGGTCTCACTAAGATTACAGGATACCACTACCGTATTCCAAACGGAGATGTAATCCAGCTTGATTGACATGGCTGCTATCAGAGACTTTGATTCGAAGGTAGTCAAATTGATGTGTTTGCTGGCGTGCATTCAATCTCTGACCCTGCCAGAACTACACGGTGTGAGGATAGTATGGAGTCCGGGGCAGGAATGCATCGAGGCGACGAAAGGGGTGACGAGTGTGCGAAAGCTCTGGGTAACTCACAAAAAAAGGGTACATATATGTAACCCCTTGGTTGAAAAAGATGGAGCTTAGATGGTATATGATGATTACATGAAAAATATGCAGGAGACTCCATGGCCTACAATTAGTGGCAGAAAGACGAGACAGCTTCTCTCCTGGGAGGAGGTCGCTAACATTCTCCTGTAATGGCCGTGCATTAGATGCTTCGACAAAGAGAAGGAGGAGACTGACCTGTTCTGTAGGAGCGCAGTCTTAGATGCCTCGTAAATCGCTTCTATCGGGTCCTGTACTGAAATACTTATTAGGCTTTGCCCTGCCAACCTAACCTAACCTATACAATGTAAATAAATTTTGCTGTGCTGGCAACTGTGGTGAAAACGCACTTTTGCAGAGCCGTATTACCTAAACACTTACATATACCCGTACACTTTAGGCCATATAAAAACTTTACTGCTCAGCGTGTGCGTGTGTGTGTGTGTGTGTGCGTAATGATCTCCCCTTTTGCATTCGTCTTGCTTGTATTATTTATGCCTTCCTACTGCTTTTCGTTTATTCTCGTACATTTTCCATGTTGTTATTATTATTTTAGTTCCTTCATTTTAAATGCCCATAATTTCGCAATATGCATGTATGTATGCGTATGAATGTGTGTGTTTTCTTGTTAATGTATTTTGAGTGCGTGTGCGTTTGTGTATTTATTGGGGCCTCAATGTTCTTGTATTTGTGTGTCTCATTTTTCTTTTTCAAGTGCGTTTGTTACTTCACTTGGGTTGGGTTTCATTTAATTTTTTTTTTTTTTTCGATTTACACACATACAAATTTTTATCTTCTTTTGGATGGCAGTTTGTTGTTAGAGAAATAAGTTTGCTTTTGTTGCAGTTTTTTCTTTCATGTATTTTTGCTTCATGTTGCGTATGATTTTGTTGGTACATACAAACAAAGATTTTTTTGTTCTTTTCTTCTTGCTGTGTTCACAATTTTTTTTGCTTGTTTTACTTTCTACTCATTTTATTCCCCAAATTTTTTTTGTTTAATATTAAATTGCACATTCATCACTACACTAACTACAATATGCCTATACATAAAGCAAATACATACATATGTATGTATGTATGTGTGTATGTATATAGGCGTGTAGTATGTAAGTAAATGAAAATATTTTATTTTAAGCACACAAATATGTACATGTGTATGCACTTGTGTACATGTGCATATAAGTATGCAAACATATGTATGTACATGAATTCATAGTCACGCATTAGAAAATAAGTATGTATGTATGTATATATGTATGTATGTATGTATATACATATGTAGGTACTAAAAAATTAGTCGTGCGTACATACTTACATAGTACATGCATATTCGGATATTTGTTTGTGGTACATAAAACTTTTTATTTGGAGAAAAAGTCTTAAGAAATATATAAGTATGTTTGTATGTATGTTTGTATGCACATATTTATGTATGTACTATATAGCATTATTTTCAACATTAAATTCTTTTCAAAAGGCTAAACAAATATTTACGTATTTCTAGTCCTAAATACTTGTATCGAGGCCTAATATTAAAAATTTGAAAAGTAGAATATTTTCTCTTCTTGCAGTTTTGTTCCCCAGAAATTTAAGCGTATCTAGGCTGGAGTTTCAATATTAAGCAAAATGCAAGGAATTTGAAAATAGTTGTCATTTTTATTTTTGATTAAAATAGAGTCAGTTCAAAGTTCTCACTTTTGTTTTTTTTCCATTACCCCTCTTGGAAGCATATGGCTTCCACAAAGCATCTCCACCTTACACGATTTGCTGCAGTTGTTTTCGCATCTACCCAAGTAAGACTGCACTGTCCCAGTTCTTGAAGTATCGTGCGTCTCCAGGTATTCTTTGTCCGACCAGGGCTTCTTGAGCCTTGAGGGTTCCACTCTAGCGCCAACCTTGTTATGCAATCAGGATTCTTTCTGATAGTACAGCCGATCATAAGCAACATTGTAAAATTTGTTGCACCTGCATTTTGCTGCTGCTAGTAATGCGAACTCAGCAGTAGATTTCAATCATCATGTTTGAAAAGTTTCCACATCTTAAGTTTATATAACGGCTCTTAAATATCATCACAATAATAAAAGAACTTTCGAAAAAGTCAACAACTTGTGATCTGGAAGTATTGACAATTCGATTCATCTCCAAATGTTGTTCGAGCAACAATTAAAAATGCCGTAAACCTAATGCAATTATGCATCTATTCGGTAGGTGGCCATTTGAGCGATATATGTAATTTTTCCCAATTAGTGTGATCAATTTTACACTTTAAAATAAACGTTTTATAAAAACAGAGCTATTTTTTATTTTAACGAAATGTTAGCCAGTTCAAACCATGCCATTACTTTTGCTCCACCTTGTATTTAGAGTTCATATGAAAAAGCAAATCTTATTGCGTTAATACTCTTGTTCGCATACATTATAAGTTGTAAAAATTATCACAAAATTGTGGATGCCATTAGAACACTTTCAAAGCCGATAAATCTTTTGGATTGGATTATTATTACCGGGAAAATGCTAAAACACACCAAATAACAACAAATAAAAAATAAAACATTTAAATTTTTTTTAACCAAGTTAACAAACACATACAGCGAAGCTAATTGGCTTGTCTGTAAAAACACCCAGGGTCTTTGGCAGGAATCGAACCTGCGACCTTCAAACTACTAGTCTAGTACACTAGTTACTACCTAGCAAAGGCACTCATTTGTGAGACATGCCGACAATAAATTACTTTCTTGTATTTCATTCGATGTTTGACGAGTTTCAACACATCCCAACCCCGACCGAGCTCGAATTTACAGTGATTTGTATATATTTTTTTGTTTTCTACAAAAAGGTTAGTAAATTGAAAATAAAGTTTCTTTCATTAAAAATTATTGCAAATTTTTTTTCTGCCATTTAATTAATGTCTTTTTTACAATTTGAGCATTTCTTTTACAAAATGTCATGCAATAATATTCGGAAATACGAATACAAATATTTTGCACATCACTAGTTTGCGTATGCAAAATATTAACAATTTACATTAACAAATGAATATATTTTTATTAATAATAAGAATATATTATGTTTATTTAAATTAGCTTTTATCCTACTTCCATAAGAAATCTTTGATTTAATAGTACAATAAAAACCCGAAATCCTGAAAGATCACACGATATCGAAAAACCCAGCAATCGATAATTTTGAAATTTTTAAATCCCGAATACCGCGTTTTGCGAAAGCCAGAACGGTTTGACGTCCTTACTTCAAGCAAAATTATCTGACATGGACTTTGCACGAATTTGCTGACAAAAAATATGTACACGCATTAGAAAATGTTTGGTAAATAAATAGAAGCCTATTTTTGTATTTGATCTAGTTGATGCGTTGCATTATTTCAGTGCAAACACAAAATCAATTTTGTTGCAACTTGGTGAAGTACAAAATTAAGCCTTAAGCGTTTTTTAATTACACTTCCATTTCTTCCAAAGAATTCTTTGAATAATACAATTTGTAAAATTGATAATTTAATAGCGACATAAAAAATTGGACGAACGCATTGGAACGCAAGTTTATTATCGAATATGATCATTACAAATCTCGATATCTAATGACAGATTCTCTCGCAATTTCGAGTAAATATCGATCAATTGTGGTACGAGTAATTAGCACCACCCAGATTTAGGCACATATCGAATTACGTTAAACAAGTTGCCGCCTTCAGTTGCTTTCATTTCTTTGGCGGTACCAAAGCACATCCATTAACTTCCATGCTGTGTTGCTTTTCGTTGAAATGCAAACAATAAATGTTTACAAACGTAATCATCTTTACGCATTCGCAATCGTGTGATGGATGATGCATCATGTGTTAAGTTTCATAGAGTTTCATGGCATATACTTACGTGTATTTTTGTCATGTCCAAAGGGTTTGAACTTTCAAAAAGTTGATGAAGCTTAAATTCAACTAAAACAATTCAACTAAAACGATGCCACAAAATGTGTGTATGTATGTATGTATGTATTTTACAAAACTATACATGTTCTCATGAAACTTTGCATATTTTTCCTAGAATTAAGAAAAAAAATATTTTTATTTAGGCAAACATGCAGGCGACAAGGGGCTTTAGCATTCCATGCATAAACAATCATGTTGCATTTAATCTATGATACTCGTACTAGTACCGAGACAACGTTTTCAACATGAGTGCCATTTGCACACAAATTTATATACAAAATTAAAGTGAACTGGAGCAAGGCAAGTTGGGGGTTCAAAAATTAGGTCACGCAGCCAGACATGAGTAGTAGTGGCAGTCGTAGTAGCCGCAAAAGTATATATTTACAACAATAGCAACAAACATTAAAAAAATGTACATAAACGCATTTGTTTTTGACTGCCTTTATTGTATGTGCGTTTGTGCGTTCAAACTGAATCCAAAGTCAATAGATAAACAATGAAATCATTATGCGTAGAGTAGATACAAGTACACACGTACAGTGCGAAGTCACAGATGCTAAACACACACACGCACGCACACACACACATACGAGTACTAAACATAGCATGCACATACTACTTACTTTTATGTACAAATTTATGCGTGTGTACAACATAATTTTTTTATATAAAAGCGCTTATGCGAAATGAATTAATTGTAAATGCTCGTCTCTTTGGCCTGTAAATAAATTGAATATTACGCATTCAATGAATAAAATAATGAATTTTAATTTGAATTCTTGTGATCGAGCACATACATACATATCTACATTTAACGTTATGTATGTATGTTTGTACGAGTACACATGTTTTTTTTTTTGTTGTAAACAAAACTTTTTGATGATGTATAATATACATACATACATATGAGAAATACAAGTTTAAATGAGAAATTTTACACATATCAAGATTCAAGTTTGAATTCAAACATTTGTAAAATTTTCATTTTTCCGGCACAAAGATGAAACATAGACTCCAGCAAAAAAGGAAGTTGTGAAATTGGCTTTTCTATTGAAATAGCTTTAGATGGGAAGTTTTATAAATACAATTATATTTACGAAGAGGCTTTTTCGAGACGACCTTTAGGAATACAATTAGCCAATATCCATTCTAGAGTATCATCGTAAGACCTCGTCGACCTCTCGTTATCTTGAACTTGGCCTTTATTAAATGAGATGGACTAAGACCAATTTTCCGTCAAGCAGAATAGTGCCATATAAATTAAAGCTTGCAACACATCAGACATGATGAGGATGGCGCGATTTTGTGAGGCAATTTCAAATCACATAGACGTTGTTCTCCACACAAAACATTATTGGATTCTTGTGATTTTAAACTGGTCAGTTAAATTACAATCGAATTACAATCATATGCTTATTCGGATACTTTATTTTAAATATACACGTAATAAATAATAAATTGCTTCAATAAATTTTAATTTATTACCTCGTTCAGACACGCACTTTAATTGCCCAATTAGGAAATTTAGGCAATTAGGGCTTTAATAGGCTCAGTTTACTTGGTTGAACCATAAACTGATTAAAGCTCCTCATGCAACCTGTGTGAAGTACTTATGTGCAGTGAAACCATAAAATTCTGTAAAAGGCATTATTAAGGGCCCAATTATCTAATCCATCAAGGCAAAGTGCTGCATTATTATAATACGATTTTTGTTTGTTCCAAAAAACAAGAATTTACACTGAAATCACGCAACGCATCGACTATTTAAAGGTAGACTTCTTAGAAAGATTTATTTTCTATAGCGAATATAATCACATGTTTTTTTATTAAAAGTTTCGGGCTAAAAAATATCTTCTTACCATTTGCTATGTCCATATTGGAAAAATGTTAGAAACTTTTTTCAATTTGAATTTTATATTACATATAATATATCTATATTTTTTGACCTTTTTTATAATTTGTTTAATATAATAATCAAGCTTGAGGTCTTATTTTTTTAAATAATTTTATTAAAAAAAAGAGAATTGTCCTGAAGATGATACTCGATGAGTATCGAAATATCTTTTTTGAATAAAATTATTTAACAAAAAATAAGACCTCAAGCTTGATTATTATATTAAACAAATTTATTATATATACAATTTCAAAATTAGTTATAGAATGGATTAGACAGTTTATAAAAAAAAATGTTTTTCATCAGCAAAAAAAAAAAAAGAAAATCAAATCTTTTGAAAACTCAATAAAATTTTTTTTGGAAATAAATATACAATAGTTGTCCATTTTCTGTGAAAAAAAGTTAAGATCTTCTTTCTTATTATATCCGAAAATATTTATAGGTCCTCGCAACATTTAATTCACATCAGTATAGAAATGAATATGATGACAAGGCCTGAAAGTCACACTGAACTCTTGGCACATTTTTTTCTCATTTATTATAATTTATTGAAAATTCAAATATAAATAAAACTAACAATAAGTATGCAAAATTTTAACTCGAAAAGCGAAAAAAATCACTTTCTAGAGCTTCTTTTGCTATTGACTTTATATCTCTCGTGTTTGACTTCCCAGACTCAAGTTACTTTATGAGTGTTGTCATACATTTTGAGACCACAGTTTTACCAGCAACTGCAGTAATCTATATTTTTTCTATATTAGATACCGAGGTTGGGGCTCACAACTGAATTCCATTACACTATTTTGTTCTTAAGATCGAGTTGCATGGATGGTGCATGTAATTTAGGCTTAAGATTGATACATTGAAAGGTATCTATGTATGTATACATAACAAATGATGAGCAGCTAAAAACGACTAGGTTAAGTTAACTTTAATAGGAAGCATATGCTCACTTGGGGCACTGATTAGTTCCCTTTGTGATGTCTGAGATAGACGGAGAACGAAACATTGGAAAAAGAAGATTAAAGCAGAGAGAAAACAAAAACATCTAGAGTCTATGACAGGAATGGAACCTGCGACCCTCTGTCTACTAGTCTAATACATTAGCCACTAGTCAAGGAAGGCACCCGCATATAAATATGACTAAGATTAATGAATTTTATCAGTTTGGTTACATCAAAAATATTCTGGTAACAGTACAATCTTTTTTCTCTGCAATAATCTACATATTACCTGCCTTGGAACACCATATAAAAACAGCAATAACGATTAGTGAAATGCACACTTCGTCAGTGCTCTTTATGTCATCTATATCAGAGTAAAAAGAGCTTCAAATTATGGACCAGAATCATTTGAAATAATTTAAGCAAAAGGTTGCCATTGAAGCATATAATTTTTCTCCTGCCTATTCACCGATTTGAATGGAAGCTGTCTTCAATATATTGAGAAAAGTAAGAAATAAATTGAATTACATTTGTATATTTACCACGACAAATAAACTTTATTTGTGGAAAGGCTACAAGCTTGCAAAAAGTCACGATTTCTTGTGAAAGTGATTGTACCAATGCTTACAAGAAAAAAAATTAGTTTTAATGTATAAAAGTATTTTTAATCAAAATTGACTTTTTAGGAAGTTTGAAAAAAATTACACTAATGGATTTCTGGAAGCAATAAAAAATTTAGTGCCTGAGAATGACTTGAATTTTTTTTTCCACTGGGATTTATTTTCATAGAACTCCAAAAATTTTCTCAAAGATAAGCATAGAAAACTAGGATCCTCAATTCCCTCAGTCTAACAACATTTTATAGCAAAAGCCAAAATTCAAATGAAACAAAAACTGGTCATTTCTTACATCAAAACAGTGGGCAAAATCGTAAAAATACCTTAAACTTAAAAAAGAAAAATTTAAAACAAAAAACTTAAAATTAAACCTTGTTGAAATTGGAAAACTTTAACATCGAAAAATCTTAAGCCAACATGTAACATTTTTTTAAATAAATAAGGGGGTGGGTGCTGGTTAAAGCCAAAAATTTATCTTTTTCGACCCTTCACTTGAAAATATTTTGTAAAAAATGTATTTTGTTTTAATTTAAATGTCCTAATTTGTGCTTAAACATCCTTTTTGTGGATTTTTAGCAATTTTTTTATTGTAATGTTGAAGCGTTTATATGTCCTTTTTTATTGTAACTTTATTTTAAAACAAAATTAGGTCGTTTAACCAATAATTGTTATCGTGACACAATAAATGCTTGTAATTTGTGTTGTGCGGTATTCAGAGCGACATAAACAATAACAAGAAGTCCTGGCATGATTTTATTTCCTTGATCTATTTTCTTTCTAAAAGTTCATATTTTCAATAGGAATAATTATGATGTGTTTTATTCATCCACGTGTTATTTATCATTTTTGTTTTTTTTTTCTAGCTCATTGTCCTGTTTGTGCTGCTAAACAAGAAGTTCTGTGTTTTATATTCTCTATTCCGTCTGTGTGCCTGTTCTCTCGTAAAACATTGTGTCCTTAAAAGTTTTAATTTCGTAAGGGATGTTGTTGTCATTTTTCTTCTTGTGGTGGCAGCAACATAACTGAGATTCCTTTTCATTGTTTAACCTTTGCTGTCGTTCCTTCTAACTTTTTCATCTTAAGATGAAATTCCAAGCAGTAGAACAATTTGTAAATGAGTTTTAATGTGTGTTGCACGTACAGGACTATTTATTACGTTTTACATTCAACTTTTTTTATTTTATTCTATATACCATAAAAACCTTTTCACTGTTTATTGTTATTGGTTGTTCTTTTCTTCATTCTTTTTCATTCATTATTATTTTCATCATTTTTGTTTACTTTTGCAAGGTAGAATCAAAGTTATTATAGTGTCCTTGAACCCCTTTCGTTGAAATATTTCTTGCATAGCTTTTTTTGGGAGAAGAAAGTTCTTTCCTTTAGTATTGTTGTAATTTTTCCGCTAAATTTCTTTTGTATTAAAGGGGCTAAATGTTATTTTTTTTGGATTCACCATGAATTTTGGAAGTTATTTTCTTTTGTGTTGGCTTGAATTAAACATTTAAAGCCGTCCTGTATTATTAATAAGCACGAAAGTTCAGTCGTCATTGCAACGTGTTGAGAAACGCTCAATTAGCAAAACTTTTGGCGAAGAGTTGTTTTTTTTTTTAATTTCTCTCTAGTTATTATTTTATGTTGAAAAATAACAGCTTTTGGTCCATTACGATATAGGGGCTCGTGATTTAAGTACCTTCCCCACATACAACAACAAAGAATGGCATTTTAAGGGGTCATCATTTGCTATCGACTTTAACATTATTTTTTGAACTAAAATTTTTTTTCGTTTTTCCTTTAACTCAAATTGAAGGGTGTGAAACCCTTCAAATCCTCCTTTATTTCAACAGCGTGATCAAGAAGTTGATTTGTCGGAAATTATGATCTTTGTCTTTGATTTCTGCTTTTATAAATTGATAATCGGATCCTTAGTTTAAAAGTTAGACATTTATTACATGCCAATATTTTTGGCATCCGTCCACTGTGAAACATAAGAATAAAAAATTTAAGGTTTAAGCAGCCCAAACACATGCAATATAATTGTGCAATTTTTTATATTGCATATTGTAATTAATATTGGTTGGATTGTGGTAAAATATATTGACAAAAATCAAAAGGCTTTTGATTTTCAATTGCACTACTAACAGAAGTGCAATTTGCACTTGCAACATTGTGCGATATTGTTGTCCCATAAAAAAATTTAAAACAGCAGTTGCTTCAACAAATGAGAAGTAGTGGCAATAAGTATATAAAGAAAGACTCTTTGGAGTACTTTCGGTCTTACCGTTGGGAAAACTTAATTTAAAATAATAAAAAGTTTTAATCCCTTTTCAAAGTTTACGTCCTGTCCCACTAAATGTGAAAGAAAATTTCGTGAGAGCATTTATATTGAAAACAAAAACAAATTAATTTTCGTTTTCAATAAAAATGATGTTTTCTTTCGCATTTAGTGGCAAAAGCCTCTAAAATATTACGATAAATCGCTAACTCTGGCAAAACTGCTTATAAATTGAATTCTTTCACGAATTATTTACAATTCCTTACTAATAATAAAACGTAATATTTTCCACCATGTACTATATTAAAGGATGGGCCTCATTTCGGGGAAACTCAAGCTAAGGAAAACATAAGCGAGTTTTTAAAATATTAATCAACTTGAAAAATATTTTTACACTCTATACATCATAAAATATCACTCAGAACAAAATGAATTAGAGTTTAGAAAAGTGTTGCTATGAAAAACTATGTGTTTTGTAATATTCAAATACGATAGAGAATTCTCATATTGTATTTGAATGTTTAAATACATATGAGATTGTCACAACAAACAAATTTGAAAAGTTCAAATATTTCTTAGGTATAATTTAAATAAATTTCAATTCTAAGTATATTCTTAAAACAACATACGAATTTAACTTTTCTCCAAATATTGACGACAGATTCCAAATCGGTGAATAAGAATCAATAATCCTGGAAAAAAAGAAGGAGCCAATCAAACAGACTAAAAAACGGGGGCAACTATGGGTTAGTTTAAAATCCGATATAATTCATTTCAAATTCATATTTTACACCCAGGAAAGCTTGAAATACTTTCTTAAAAAACTGCATGCTACAAAAACAACAAATCGCTACCTAAATGGGAAAATTATGCGATAGTCAATTTTTCGGGCGGACAAAGAATAATCGATAACCTCTCCTCCTTTTTTGAACTTAATAAAACGGACACACATGATAATGATGGTTTAGCCACCTTCAAAAACACTACCATTTCGTTGTGCTGGTGTCATTGCTTCATTTTAGTTTTTCTTGATGAAATATTATTTGAAAGAATATTCATCTGAATTAAGCTCAAGACTTCGATCTGGAGCCAGACTAGTTAAAATTTCGATTATATTATATTTACGTGCATTTAATAATATCAATTTAATCAAGATTACGAATAATAAATAAAAAAAAATAATTAATTTTATGTCCTGTCTCTAATACTACTGTATTATTATAAAACTATGTGTTTTGATATCCCTGGGTTAATTTGACATGAATTCAGAAAAACTGCTGCATATCGAGACGGCATTTGATATGGATTTGCAACTAAAATTGTATTGAAATATCGATTTCTAACGAATGGTGTCCTAATCTTCCCCCTGGTTAAAAATCGCTAAAATTGCACATTAAAATAATTAATCAAATTCCGATTTTCTAGAATCGATAAGATTATGAATAAACAGCAAAAGATCACTGTTTGACTAATATACATATGTATTTACGGATTAATAATCTTTTCGAAATATAGTTTTGGACTTAATATGTATGTATATTAAAAACTTCGAAATGTGTTGCCCTGAAGACGTGAAATAATAAAGATCACTGAGTGACTAAATATCACCGTGTCACTAACATATTCAGATCTATTGCTAGAGATACAACAGAAGCTGCAAACGTGCTTAAAATAGTTTTTTAAGCAACTTTGGAATCTTGGTTGAAAGTTCGTGAAAATGTATACGGAGTCTAAAATGCGAAAGATCTCTCTTTTTGTACGAAATTTAAGAATAAAAATCGGAGGAAATTGCACAGAGATTTCGGAACATATGCCAGATACATGTTTTTGGTGTAACTTCTTATTCTTATAGCGCTCATTATCTTTATTTTTAAATCATTTGGTAGTCCTCTTAATCATTCGATAGTCCTCTCGATGCCACTATGTATGAAATATAACATTTCGAACATGTTCGACGCGGCTTCGTTGGATGGCGCGCATCCTAAATAAACAATTTTCCATAAATCAGGCTGAATTTGACGGATAATATGGTTGGCTTTCTGAAAGCCACTGTGGCTTGCGATAGCGACTTCAGAAAAACTGTAACGGAATCAAATCGTGCGATCTCGGTGGATAGTTCACAACACCTCCACGAAAGATGGCCATGCCCTCAAATCGCTCGTGCAGAGGTGTATGACACGTAGCGCCTTTCTGTTGAAACCACACATCGTTGATGTCCATATTCTCTGATTGAGGCTAAAAGAAGTTGGTTATAATCGACCTATAGCGCTCGCTCGCCCGTTGGCTCAAGTGGCCTGGTCAACGACGTTTTTTAAGAAATATGAGCGAATATATCGGGATACATATCGTATCAAATTCGACAATTTTCTTCGTGGACATACCAATTCGTAGACTAGTAAGTAGTGTACTAGACTCGTAGTGCGAAGGTCCCAGGTTCGAATCCTGCCGCAGAACTCTGCAGTTTGTGTCAGATAATTAAAGGGAGCGCACAACAAGCCTTCACTGGCTTAAGTGTATGTCGTATGACATGGGCTATCACACCCCTCCAATCAACCTAACCTAACCTAACCTACCAAACCAATTCATCCAGATGTAGAGGACAATTATGGCGAGGCGCGCAGAAAGTTGATCGAACAGAACGAGCATTTTGATAAATTAATTTTATCAGTTGATTGGTGATTTGGCAAACTATACTGAATAAATTACGGACGTAGCTTCAACAATACGGCCGCTATCAATAGTCAAAGTTTGGAAGTCAATATTGGAAGACCCTATATATGTACATATGTATGTATTTTCTGTATATATGTAAGTATTTGCATATGTCTATATGTATGTATGCGCGTGAATTTTAGTGAGACAATTTTCTGCATTCAATTGCTCATGACCGCAAGTGATCTTGCATGAAAAGTTACTCACGAGCTCATCTCTAGTTTTTGTTTCGTTAAAAGAAACTATTATTTTATCTGCGCAATAGAAAATATTTACAATATTTAACATTTAAGATCGTTGCCTATTAAAAGCTCATTCATTGGTTGCCATTATGGTGCGTATGACCTACGATACACAATTTTACATTCTTCATCTATATTACATATGTACATACATACATATGTATGTAAGTATGTGTTTGTATGTAAGTATGTAGTGTACATACATACATATGTACATACATATGTATGTACATATGTAAGTATGTGCGTAAATATTCCCTTAATTTATTTCCCTGTATGAACATTTTGTACACCAGTTTCCTATGTTCTTCTTAGAGCGAAAATTAATTAAAATGCTGTCATACCAGTTCGGCTGCAGTACCTCCACCTCACTCCTCTTCCAGAACACTTCGCCAGAACACTAATGATGTTTAATAAAATAAAATAAAAAATAGGCAACAAAATCTCAAGAAATACATACATACATATGTATGTATGTACATACGTACATACTTACGTACATATGTATGTACATACGTACATACATTAGTACAAAAAGATGCGTATGCCAACCAGTCAGTCAGTCAGTCAGGCAGTCAGTGAGACAACCAACCATCCAGATACATTAGCAACAAACATTAGAAGAGAACGATAGAATAAAAGAAAGAATTATAAATTACACACATACATTGGCAAATGCATCACATAATATTAATATTTTTAATAGAAAAAACTTTTGCCATTATTGTTGCTGTTGTTTTTTCCTTTTTTTTCTTTCTTTCTTTACAATTCCCAAGAAAATAAGCTTCAAAATAGACAAAAAAAAATTATAAAAAAGACGGCAATAACATACTTACATTGTTCTTATTTTTGTTTCAGTCGACTGATGGCGATAATAATGTTGTTGCTAGTGATCGGCAAAATTAATGCTGCCCTTCCGTCATGGTAGAGGGGCAGTGAAACTATACGCAGTTTTTGTTGTGCGTTTTCGTGCCTTTAACAGTGCGTTTCATTGAATCGATCGCTACTTGTTGTGTTGTGGTGTGTGTTTTTGTATCTGTGTTTTAGAACAGCAAATACTTGAATTGAATTAATGCTAGATGATGATTATCATGATATTATAATTGTTAATACAAACGCTGTTTGTTAGTTTAAGTTTTTGCTTTTTTTTTGGGAATATAGAAAAGCAACAATTTATTCTAGCGATGAGGTAATCAGCTCACGCAGTTTTTTTTTGCTTAAAAAATAATATATTAAAAAAAAATACAGCAGCAGCAATAATATTTATTCACACGCATACAAGCGCATGAAGTCATTTTGTATGGTTTTGTATTTGAAATATTTTTTATTCGTTAGGAATTTGTAAGACATGCGTGGTTTTTGGTTAACTTGGCGGAATCATCCTTCTGATGTCCTTAGATGTTTAAAGGTGTTTTCTAAAAATATTTTAACATATTTTGCCTTTCGAAGAGAATAAAGGGAATTTTGTGTTCTAAACTGAGGGCGAACTTTTTACGAAATATCCCATAATCCTGCCAAAGAATTGAATTTTATTCACTAGAGCTATAAATAGTGAATACAAGCAAAATTCATTGATCTATAGATCTGAGACTGGGAGCTGCTTTTAAGGAACTGATTACGAAGAGATTTCAAGATTTTAAGTTTTTGAAATAAATGCAAGTTATACACTTTTTACAGAATTTAATAAAAAAATATATCTAAGACACATAGTACACTCAAAAATTACTAATTAGCATTTACTCCATTTGAGGGGAATAATAATGCCACACCAATTTCTACAAGGATTTTTAAAGCCAAAAAAAAAAAAATTTAAAACTATGAAAAATACCATTTGGACATTTTGGTATTCCAAGAAAATGATTAATTAAAATTTAAGAAAATTTACTTAATTTGAGAACAAAAATGGCATGATTTCAAGGAAAATGTTGATGATGGCAAAAAAACTTTTATTGCATATTATATTATCCACTTCCACATACATATTTGTACACTCACAGAAAATATTAGCTAATGAATACAGAAAATGGCGGCCCAGCTATTTTTACAGAGATTCAGTTAACTATATATTCTAGTGTATTTTTTTATGCTTAAGGTCTCGCTTTTCTAATTTTACTAATCGAACTATTCGAAAGCTAATGTAATATCGATTGATAAAATTAAAAAAAGAGAGAAGTTAAGCTTCTAAAAATATATTAAATTGATAGATGCGGTAAACTTTTTATATATACATATGTATGTATATCGACTGCTAAGAAAATAATTTCATTTTAAAATTTTGTCTTATACAGCAGTGCCCTAAAACAATAATTCAGGGCAGAAAAAATTGCGAGTCATCTGTTTTAAACAGTGACTCAGTAAAAATTTTCCTGATGCAAAACAAAAATAATGTGATAAAATTATATTTACCAATTTTTTTACACGCAAATAAAACAAAATTTAGAAAAATTTATTCTACTTGAGGACAAAAAAAAATACTGGAATAGCCATTTTTAGAGGGATTAAATAAAAAAAATTTCATGATGCCAAAAAGGAAAAAAAAATTATCGAATTCCATTACCACAAACTCAAAAAATAATTAATTAAACTTTAAGGAAATTCCCTCAATTGGCACAAACAAAAATATTGGAATAGAAACTTTACATGGACTCAGCTAAACTTTCTATGATATTACGGGAAATTTTATTGAATATTATAAAAATAAACATTTACAAATTTTTTAAAAAATCAAAAAAAAAATCAAAAAAATAATTAAAATTTAAATAAAACTATGGCCCTAGAGCCATTTTACAGGGATTTTATAAACAATTTCCTTAAGACCAGATTAAATAAATTAAATGTTATGAAATATTACTTGATTTGAATGAAATGAAGTTCTTGCTGAATTCCAGAAATTTTTTAATTGAAAAAAAAAAAATTCAATACACTCAATTTTCAAGTTAATTTTCGCGAATCCTAGTTCATTACTTTTGTAAAACAAAAGGAATGTCACAGTAGTACCACATATCTTTTGTTTAAATTTCAAATACACAATACAGAAAGTTATTAAGCATAAATGGCGAATATCACTCTAATCGGAAAGGAACGGCTTCGAGTGGCATGAGGAGCTCGACTCGGATTCAGTCACCTACACAAAAACTATTATTGTACATTTTGTTCCCCCCGGGGGGCACGGTCAATACATCTTGTCTTGGTGGCTTGGTGTTGTGCTTCCTGGGGTATAGGATTATCAGGTTTCCGGACCTAGGCCTTTTTGCTGATAACCCCTAAAAACTTGTATGTTGCTACCCAATCCCTGAATCAACAGGGCAACGGGCGCGCATGCAAGTAAACTAAAGGTAAAAGCGGGTTCGCTCGCTCGTCCGGAGGGGTAGTTGGTCTTTCCAGACCTTGACCTTTGGCCAATTGCCCTAAAACTTAATATGTTACTACCCAATCCCTGAATACCAGGGTAACGGGCGTGCATATAAGTAATTAAGGAAGTAGCTTGCTACGCTAGTCTGGGTAGAGGTGTTACCGATGCCTCAGGTGTGCAAGGAACCTAAAATCGGAGGTGCTTTTAACACGCGGCTGACCAGAGTCCTATCTGGTGCCACGGGAACCAGTAGCCCCTAGGACGTGTCCTAGACTGGTTATTGGTGAGGCCCCTTCGGGGATCACGTGGTGGCTGTGGTTAAAACCCAAAGATACGCGGGGAGAGGTATGGGCTGGATGAGTGTATCTTCAATCATGGGCTAGTGGCATGATGTGGATGTTCTCTTCAGGCCATATATCTCTAGGTGCTGTTGCTATTCGACAGAGCTGGGGGCAAATCACGGCATTCGATATCGATCGAAATTTCAATACAATTTTGTTTGAAATTTCGATCGATATCGAATGCCGTGATTTGCCCCCAGCTCTAATGGTTACGGTAGGTGAAGCTTCAGGTCAGATTGGGGTAAAAGTTCCACTGCCGTGCCATTTGGGTAGTAGGAGGTTAGATAGCTCCAAGCATCTTAGCAAGGTGTCTGTACATGGTCCAGCAGCCTGTACGGAACTTGCTACCATGTTGTCCCTGTCAGGGGCACATGTTAGTTGGCGCTCCGTCATGTGCCCTTGGCGGGGGCTACTGGGGCGGTGGTGAACGTGCTTTATTCACCCTTGTGCAATAGTGCACCGTCAGGTTGGGCCTTCGGGCAGGTACTGACGTGAATCTTTTGCAACTCTGTACATTTTGTAATGTTTGTTTTGCTACAATAAATTAGAATTGGTTTTCTTTTTTAATTTAAAAATTTTTTCAAACCAAACTCGTTATTCAACATTTATTAGCTGGAAATTCAATTTTTTGTTCTAGCATATTTTAGAACATTATTTGTTCAAAGTTAATTAAATAAGAAAAAATAAAATATAATAAAAAAATTAACAGAAACTTTAACAAGTTTTTTGGTAAGTCTCGCCAGATTAGAACAAGACCTTCAACAAATAAAAAAGTATTTTATTATTATGTAAAGTAAATTCTTTATCTATCAAACGATTTTAATTACATACTTTGAAACGAGTTTATGTTAAAAAAAATCAATTATTATGATAAAAATAAGAATTAAGACAAATTTGCACTGTGGGGCCGTGAAAAAATAAATAACACTTATTCAAATTATCCTTATCCCCTCGATATTGATAAAAATAAAAAAATCAATTGAAAAATTTATATAATTTTAAAAAATTTTAACAAGTAAAGAGGACTCCAAATGATAGGTGGAATAAAAGAAATTTGGTTGAGCCGTAACATCCAGCAAAAACAATTCATAAAAACAAAAAAACAAAAAAAATTAAAGAAATAGTTTTTCTAAAAAATATATCTGATCTTGAATTCATTACAATTAAAAAGGAGTTTAATTGTGAAAAGATTTCACTTAGGATTCTGTTCTTTGTGGCTCACTTTCATATTCAGTAAAAGAAAACTGGCCTTCGTAGACTAGTAGGTAGTGTACTAGACTCGTAGTGCGAAGGTCGCAGGTTCGAATCCTGCCGCAGAACTCTGGCAGTTTGTGTTTGATAATTAAAAGGATAAATAAAAGGGCTATCACGCCCCTCCAATCAACCTAACCTAACCTAACCTAAAAGAAAATTTGGTCGTGGACTCTTACACTCATAAAAAAGCACAAGTCAGATCGAAAAATTGTCTCCAAAATGTTTGCCATGATACAAAATTCGTTAAAAACTGATATATTAACATATATATTGAAAATTAAATTAGCATTAATTTATCGGCCATGTAGTAAATTAAATCAGAGGAAGTGATCAACACTCTTCTCTTCATCTTCATCCCGACAGCTCCTATAGAAGTCCAGACCATTTGCATGAACCCTATACAGCAGTGTCCAGACAAAACGGCAATAAATGTACGCAGTTGGTACCGAGACATCATGGAGACCTTTCGTAGTGATATTGGGATAAGGTCATTTTCTAGATTTCATCTGGTCTCTGCTATTACATAAAGCTTTTGCAAAGCCAGCCCCTTTTAGTAGCCAACCGGCATTCCCATCGGTTGATACGTATCCTGATCAGTTTAATCGGACCCCGGTCCTAGCCACCTCATTCACAGCAAAGTGCCCAGGCATACCTTCACCCAGATCAGCTCCAGGTTTGAATAACTTAATATCTCGTTGAGAGATATCCGGCATTTATTTATCAGATTGGATGTCGTCTAGACACCCGATAGAGATTTCATGCAACTTTGCTGTCCGTACAAATTCGGATATCCTCTCCACATATCCCATGCGACCTCAACCAGTTAGGTCCCTTCGGATGACTGATACTTCAGGCTGTAGTACAATACTCCTTTGGAAGCGAAGAATAAAGATGCCTTCACCTACACCCAAGTCTACTTTAGAGCTAGCGGTATAGATCTTAAGGGCATTTCCATGCCATTTTTTAATAAGCGGAATTGAAAACGCACTCGTTAACTCTATCTCAAATCTCCTATCAGGTAGGGGCGTGAAAGAGCGTTAATCAGTGCTATTAGGCATATTGCCTACTAGCCCTAGGATTGCGGAATGACCACTTAAAGTTGCCTTTAAAAAAACTTGAAGTGGCTTTTGGAAATGGTGCATTCATTTGGGAACGGCAAGGAAAAGCTGGTTGAGCTGGCTGAGAAATCTCTGTAGCAAAGGATGTGGGGAGAGTTCTAGCTAAAATATAAACTTGTGAACATAATTTTTTTTTTGCAAATCCGCCTTTTGTGCGTGGCACTGCATTTAAACAACAAATATTTTATGAGGCCAGCTCCTAGGGAAATATTTTTTTACGTTACTACGGTTTTAGGCCACTGTGCAGAGTTTCACTGCAATACTTTACAAGTAATGAACTAATTTTTTCGAAACGTACTGAATTTGGAGTGTAAGAGGGAATAAAAAATTTTAAAACTATTCTCGGAGTTCATCAAAGGTTACTCTTCACCAAAAATTAAGATAATTTTTCCAAGAAATTAAAACAAGAACAATCGTAGCAGTAGGGAAGTTTTAGAGAATAACTCTGGCGATTTACGAAAATCATCTCGAACTCAGTAAATTTTTAATTATCTTTTTTTTTTGGTGTAATGCCAGAAATTGAGCAAGTGATTCATTTAATAAAAACTTTTTATGGCTTCTTCGTTAGCATGATCGTGAGTGTATTAAATATTCACTATACCAACTCCAGAGTTTTTTTTTTTAAGTTTCTGTTTTTATGCTACAAACATTTTTTTTTTACATTATGTTATAATTAATTAATTTCCAAAAAAGGACATGAAATCAAAATTAGTGGGAATTACATTTCATTATGTTTAATAAATAAAAGTTTTTTTAACCAAATAGTTTAATATACATACATATGTACATATAAATCATTTGAGGAGTGTAGGGTTATGTATGTGCGTTTTAAGTTTTTTAATCAAAATATTGCTGTAATTTGCATTTAGTTATTATATAATTTTCTCCACACGCACAAATATTCTTAACATTAATATGAAATATTTTGTTAATTAGTATTTTAATATATTTAAATGTATTTCATATATTTGGTTGTATTCGTCTATGTGGTAGAGAAACTACAATACGTACATACATATATTCTTAATAGGAAAACTATTTCAATAATAAATCAAAAAACGCAGTTATGGGCAACAAAATAAAGCAGCGAATTTCCATTGACTCAACACGTGGTGTAACATGGAATAACGCGCCCAGTTTCTATTATTCACAGTGGCGTATTTTATTAAAAAATACTGAGCCTAAATAAATAAGCGAATAATAATCAAAAGTTTTTTTTAAATGATTTTTTTAATGAAAAATACGGTTTTTCCATATTTCGCCAGTTTCTTTTTTATTTTACAAAAAAATTAAATCTCTTTTCTAATTATGACAAATATTGGCAAATATTGAGAAAGAATGCCCAACTCGAGCCTACCAAGATACATATGTTCGAGTGTTACGAAAGATATTGAATTTATTTCAAATGCTTAAAATTTTAATAAAAATATTTTTTTGTGATTTTTCCTTAATACTTTTTTCTTAAGACTAATAATTACAAGTTTTCAACAACACATATTTTCAAAAGGGATATTGTCTGAAGTATGACCACGACTTGTCTTAAAGGAATATATACATACATACTTTGTGTTTTTTCTTTTCCTTTTTTTAATCATTATTCAAGATTAAAACACTGTATTGCAATCTTGTACTTTACAAAAAATTTTTTTTTAATTTTTTCGTACCCACTGTAATTTCAAAGGACTCGATAAACTTCTATTCGAATATATACATACATAAACATAAATAGCAAGTCAAAGAGAAGCACGACATGTCTAAGAAATTGTATTACGTCTGTGTAATGAAAGGAAGACATGATCGAGTCACCATAATATACTCTGGACAGTGACCAAATTAACACATAAAGCAGTAGTATATATTTTTTTTGGTTGTAATTTTTTGAAAATACTTTCATTTAAATTATTACTTCACCCTATTTTTTATATTCAGGTCATCCAATAGACACACACACAAACACATTAGTCCTGTATGTACTCGTATGTTAAAGAAGTCCTTTTTTAAAAGAATGAAAATATAAAATAATACATTTTATTGCAATTTAATGTTAATTTACGATGTGTGCATAAATTTAATTTTCCCTACATTTACAACATCATCTTTGACTTCTTCCTAGAGTGACTTCTGCCAGCAGGCCAAAAAGACCGCCTCCCGCTTTAAATGTGATTTTTATGTTTTTTATTATTATTATTATTTACTACTAAAGATTTCTAACTAGACTATTTGAACTAGTCATTGAGATTTGTGCTCATATAAATTTATATTTAAGGCGAGCCTTTCATGTAAATTTTATTCCTTTTTTCTATCCATATGAGACCTGTGCAACGGGCGTGTATTTGTTGGCGCATGTTTCAATTGTTGTATTAATTTTATTGGTAATTAAATGCTAATTATATTTGATTACCTTAACATTGTTACTTTTGTGTAATTAAATAATGAGTGTGTTTTTATAGCGAAATATCATGTATTTATTTTGCTGTATTCGTAAAATTCTTTTTCTTGTATACTTTTTCTAGGCGTAGTTTTTGTTTTTGTTAATGTGGGCATATTTTAGAAAATTAATAATTTTAAAACATTTCATTATAATTTCATTAATCATGCCATCTGGGCCTTTTTTTCGTACTCCTTATTTTACAACGTGTGTATTTGTGTATATATTTGCAGCATATAAAAATATGATAGAAATGTCTATTTCTTAATTAATTAAATTTTTTTTGTAAAGTGTAATATAGTCGTAATGAAAAAATTTTGTTAAGAAACATGTATGTGTTTATTAAGGCCATTAGGAGTTTTAATAACAAAATTAATATTGGAAGAATATAAGATTTAAAGTCTAAAGGGAGGCGTTGCGTTGTTTTTTTTTTCAACAGAGAGAAAAACAATTTTATTAAAATAACGCAACGTTTCAACATTACGATATGGACCTTTATTAAAATTACATTATAATAATGAGATAAAATTTAAGAAAATTTGCTCAATTTAAGTTTGAAATGGTTGTCATAAGCCACCAAAGCCAAAAATGTTTTCATGATTTTGGTAAAGTTTTTACTGAATTCTGGAAAATTTTGTAGGAAAATATTCTGAATAAAATATTAAATTTTTTTATTAATAAAAAATTATTTCAATTACGTCCATATTCAATTCTAGTAATTCCTTAATATTCTTAGGACGTTTCTTTGAAGGAAGAATGGCTGGGCATATAAGAGAGCAATGTTTTTAGTAGTCTTTGAAAACGACAATTCGAAGAATTTCCACAAAAAAAATCAGTAATTATCGGTAATTGTTTTTGAATTTTATAGTCCATGAATTTTCTCTATTTTCCCAAGTGAACTATTTTTCACGATAACAATGTTTTTACAAGTTTTTTAAAGCACACACTACGATAGCCCATTGAAAAAAAAGGAAGTTGCTCTTAAGGAATGACATCTTCATTGCTTCCAAAGAAGCTATTAGTGCATTTTTCGGCTCTCCTTGATCTAGTTGAAAATATTTAAATTCCATTTAGGAATAACTTTGTGAAAATCAATTTGGAAATGCTTTTTTCATAAAAAATATTATACCTTCAAATCCACATAAAAACATTATTTTTCTTCAAGCAATAGTAATAAAAAATTCACATAAGAGAAAAGACATCGTTTCTACAGGTAAATTTATACGCCTCACAGATGCAAACTTATTGTTAGTGTCAAATCAAAAATTCTAATCTCTACATATATAAAAATTACGTGTATGTTCGTGATCGCTAAACTCAAAAACTACTGCACCGAGTTTGACCAAACTTTATATACATGCTCTATGGGGCGTGAGGAGTGTTTCTGTCCGATAGATGCCGCAATATTTAGTTTTTTTGTGTTTTGCCCGATAGAGATTAGCGCGATAAGCCTATGCTATGTTTCGCTGAAGGCGTTGGGTCCTTAATCAGCGTGTAGTGGCGTTAATTAGCCCGATACCGGTATTTGAATAATAATTGCTATGTCGATTTAGTGCACCTTTCATCCATTTTCGAAATATCAATCCGCCATGACTTTGCAACGAAACCAGACTTGCAGTGAAAATAAAATTTGAAGGCAAGACAACGTTTGCCCGGGTCAGCTAGTTTAATATAAAATTTGTTTCTTTGCGAAAACATAATAAAAAAATTTAATTTTTACGACATAATGAAGATAACTTCTTCGAAAAAAAGAACTTCCTGTAACATCAAGTCGATGATAGAATCTTTGGAAATGATCCAAGTTTGCACTAAATCGGGATCCTAATATCAACATTTGCATTACTTCTTTGGAATGTCTTTTACAACATACTCTGTGATGGAATCTAACCAATAATATTCTATTTAAAAGTTCAGCAATGAAATGATTTATTTTAAATAAAAGAGTGAAGTCTTAAGTACAAATATTAGGTCTGTTACATATAACATTGGGCATGTTTAGACTAAGACCAAATACTTGTTATATCCAAATATAAAAGTTACCTATAAAAAAACTATATTTTTAGTCTGATACTTTCAAATATATTTCAAATATTATCCTATTTCATTTACTGTTTCGTCTGCAGTTATAAGTTTGCAGTAACTGATCTTAATATACAGTGTAATGAACTAAAAAATAGTTGTAAGGATTTTTTCTTAATGCTAAGCAAGTTTTACTAAATTAGGAGAAACTATGAAATAAAATTGAAAACAAACATTTACATTCCTTGCGTGTGTTAAATTTTATGAACTATACGCGGATAAATCATTTTCGAAATTTAATTTCTTTTGGTGCAACAAAAATTTATACTTTTTATAGCATAGACTTCCCAAATTTCATAAACATTTTAATGCCTGTTATACACAAACATCTACACGTCACTTCATCCTAAATTAAATCCAACCACTTTTGGCGTTTGGCTCTGGAGCATATCGATGTGTACTTATATTAAATTTAGAGTGAATTGCAACCTCCTTAATATAAATTTCAAATTCTTTAGGATAATTGAAATGCAGGAGATCAATACGCACTCTCATCTAGCTGCTCCTTTAAAAAAAAATTAAATTTTATTTTCATGAACCAAATTCCTTGAATCATGTGAATGCCGAACTACAAAGAATTTTATAAAATGAGAATAATTTTGTAAAAAATTAACTCAAAGAAAATTATTTTTACTTTTAATCTAAAAATCCAAATAATAATTAAAGAGGGCAATAATAAAAGTTACTTTAGACAATTTCACAATTTATTGTTGACTCAGCGGAATATATGTATGCCTGGATTTTAACAAACAATAAATTGTTAAATAGTTATTTTTGGAGAATATTTCGTATAATGGATTTAACAATTTTACCTTATAAATACATACAAATCATTATCACCCAAAAGACGATTAATTGCATAAATGCGTAAGAAAAATAAATAGATGCCAGTCGATTACAATAGTTTCTTGTGTTGTGTTGTGTTGCGTTTGTATAAGAGTTTTCTAAAACTATTATACTTATATATTTTGTAAATCGCAACTAGAAAAAAGTTTTTGAATTCTATTGAATTCTCATATAGTATTTGTTGATTTTTGCATAAGAATGTATTCGAGTTTGAATGTTTTTCAAATATGATTTGGCTAAAGAGCACTGATTATTTGGCTACCACCAATGAAACGGAAGTATATACTTAGCTAAGGCAACAATAAACACTAAATTTTTTTAAAATAATTATTTAGATTACATTTCGAACAATGAGTTTAACAAAAATATTTTATGGTCACTCTACGGCAAAGAAATATTAGCTCTGTTCCACATGCATAACGAAACAGTCCGAACTAGCCCAAAGTTACCCAAAACCGTTCCACATAACAATTTTTGTGCAAAAAAAGAGAGAAATTGAGAGAGTAATTTTTTTCATTTCCTGTACAAATTTGCACGAACTTTTTCTTTGGGTAAGTTCGGACAAGAATTTAACAATCAGCTGTTTTTTGTTTGCATATGAAACTGATAGATTATCAGAAAATAAATAAATATATTAAAAAGCAAAATGGAGAGTTTCAATGAAAAAATTAAAGTGGTAAATACGTTAGTGCATAAACATTTTCTTTTTTATTTAATATTTAAAATTTTTTTATAGCTACGTATATGAAGAATTTTTTTGTTTTTCAATTATTTTACAATTGTTGACAATGATGCAAATGTTTTGTTTTTATAATTTGAAGGCTTTTAAGCGTCTAAAAGCACTTAAATAGATTTTAGTTTAAAAAGTAAGCAGCATTAGTATTTCAGGAACTACAAAAATGGTTTTTTGCGTTCCAGCTATTTTGGGCAACTTTGGCAAATTTAGAGAGTATTTTTCATTTTGCTCTCAATAGTCCGAACTTGTCCGAGATCTTCTGGAACAAACCTATTTTCTACAATGTGATTGTACTGTTATAATCATACACACAAATAAACAGTGTTTTAATTTTTATTTATTGGAAAAATTACAAATATTTGCACCGATTTTAACAACGTTCGTCTTTAACGAACTAAATTGCACGTTCCCATTTAATTCGTTATAACCGTTCTCGACTGTATACATACATATGTACATACATACATTTTGATACATACATACATACATATGTATGTACATACATATGTATGTTTGTATGCAGATACGTACTTACATACTTATTTCTCCCCAAGTGGAGTTGTTGTAATAATGTTTGTACAAACTTGCATACATACATACATACATACATACATGTGTATGTACACATCTATGTAATTAGTTAATTAATTTGTGCTCCACTCTAAAATTCGTTTGTTTACCAAATGTCGGTCTCTTTTCTATTCTAGAAAAAAACAAACGTAAGTAAATCATGGGAACTAAAATCGTCAAGATCTTAAGCATTTTATTAATTTATTACAAGTCAAACAAGTTTGGGTTGCTGTTATCTGCCATTTTGGAAATAAAGAAATACAAGAAAAGATTATTTTGCTTTTCTTGACTCACTGGAGCAGCATGTTATCGCTGTGTGCAAACATGCACACATACATACATACATACATTCTTGCATACATTGTGTGCAAAAACAAAAATTATCAACAATGCCTGTGCATGCATGCTTTAATGTGGCATATTGCATTTGTGTAGTTATTTGTTGTTGCTGCGATAATTGCTGTGTGTTTGTGAGTATTTTTCTCTTTTCTTTCAGGTTTGCATGGAGGCGTGTGCTTTAAAATTTTTTTGTTGCTCAAACTTAAAATGCAAAAAAATGGCGAAAAGAAAATGGTGTTAGTTCAAGAGGCTTAATAATAAATACTGCTGTGTTCTGTTAATCACTCCAATTATTTATGTTTATGTCGTTATTTTTAAAATATATTATTGATTTAAAATTTTTTTTTTACTTAAGTCTAGTTTAGCAAAGTAAATGAGAAAACAATCTCTTAACCATTCAAGAGTCGATGATATTTTGTGCTGTTCACATGTGAGTATTAACCTTGTTTAATTACCTCGTTTAAATTTTGGGAAATTATGCAGAGAAAGCATTTAAACGAATGCACTTAAATACTCCCAACGAAGCAATTAATCGAATAGCCCTACATTATATTTATGTACTTATGTATATACATATGTGCGTCTGTAATGATATAATGTGATGATATAATGAAAACATAAAAAAATAAAATAGTGTTATTAAATAATTGATTGTTTGTTGCCTGCATTTCACTGGTATAAACCAAAACATTAGTACTATGTCGAATAATGGATTTAATAGATATAGTTATTAAGTTAAACATTTTATTAAAAAGCTTATAATTCACTTCTCATAAAAAATTAAACAAGTACAAAAACGTTAAAAAATGTTTGCAGGGTTGTAACCGATAAGTGCTTTGGGTAATTAAAAGAAGGAAATATTTTAGGTAATTAGCCGAATTGGGTAACTAAGTGAAAGTTAATTAACACTAGACTTTTGTTAGAAAAAGTTTACAGTACGCCCTCACGGTGTGCGACAATTTGTGAAATCAGAATTTGTTGCAATAATCGATAAAGCATTTTAGTTAGTAAAACGTCTATCTTATTGCCCTCATGCAAGAGAAACAATTGCGAAAGAAAGTGTTGCAAAGTCCCAGTTTGTCGAAATATTCGAATAAAAAGTTCAGAGAGTAAAGCATCTAATTTATTGTCCTCATGAAAAAAAATATTTTTTTTTCCACTAATTTTTTTTATTGTATCTTCATTAAACTGAACTAACAATAAGTATTCAAATCTTAAATATAAATATAATAATTAGGCCCAACCAGTGTCGGACATAAACTTAGTGATAGTAATTAAAAATAAATAATTGTCGCATTAAGTACAAGAATATTTTCAAAAAATTTCATCTGCAGTGTTGCGTACTAAAGCCGTAGTATCCCCCTTTTTTAAGCGGATGTGTCCAGGAAAGTTCAAGATGTTACGAGCAAGCGGATTAGGATGGGACTATATATTTATTAGATATAAGAATACTTATATCTAATAAAAATTATTTACTTAAATATATTTAATTTCCTATGGCGTTTTCATTTCTTAAAAAGTGCAATATTTTGCTGATCAATTTACAAAAAAGAAATGCATATATCGCTTTAATTTATATACTTATTTAGATAACTGCATGACAGGATTGTGTGCTCTTTCCTTGTAAGTTTGCGCTGATTAAAGATCACTAAATTGTCCTTTCTTCACTTTGAAAGGATGAACAAGTTTAATTTTAATTTTCATTTTGTTGCTTTAAAAATTCGTAACATGAAATAGGATGGAATAACAAAAGCTAAACGCGGTGCATACAGACTCAATTATAAATAAAATCTCTTGAACCAAAATTGTTTTCTTCGGCCCATTAAACAACACAAATGTTAATTCTACTTTACGTAAGTCAGATTCAATATCAAAAATATTTACATTTCTTTCACTATCTTCTGATGCGATTTCAACTTCTGTTGCAGAATTGTTTTCGTCTAAAGCCCGACCACTGACTTCTTTGGATATTTCAAGGGTTATTTTTTAATTTTATGTTTTTTGTAAAGATGTCTGTCTGCAGAAGCATCCAAAGTTTTTAGCAAGAATCGAACCTGCGACCTTAGCGAACATAGAAAGTTGCGAGAAGTTGCGGCAAATAAAGATTGCCTAAGGCGAGGGCGTAGTGTATAAAAAATGGGGATGTAAAAAGGGAGTCAAAAATACGTGAAGGGTAATTATGCGTGGTGCAATTAAATGGACTATACCGTATATGGTGTGAAGTGTATATTAAGTAAGTGAAGCCGGTTGTCGTCATACCATAGAAGAGGAAATCCTTGCGAGCGGCCAATATAAACAACTAGTGTACTTTAGTAGCGCGTCTGGATATATTTAAAAAGCAATATAGAAAGTGTGTAGACTTTTGATGGGTTAACAAATGTAAGAAGCTTTTAGCTGCTAAAAGATGTTTTCAAAAACTATTTAAATAATACTAATATTGACCAAATACTTTCCAAAATATTATGTATAAACACAGTTTTGTACCAAGAGTTCAGAGGCTCATAACTCAGAATACAAGTATGGGTTACCGCCAATTTGTTTACTATTTTTGGTTCTAATTTTTAAATATTCTATCACTTATAAATTTTTTTTATCTACTTGTACTTTGCAAAACTAGATCTGCTCCGAATTTTTTCCTAATATTTTTTATGAACAAAGCCCTTAAAACAAAATTTTAATTTAAAAAATTGAAAACTTACAAGTCATTTAAGTACTAAAGGAAGTTGAAAGTATAAAAAAATTATATTTAGACGTTACTGCTGAGATAAATTATTTTATTTGTTACCAACAAATTAAACTTTCAAAAATAAATTTTTTTACGACTTCATTAAAGCCTATTCAACTATGAGTCAACAATATGCTCTGCTCCTGTTTAAAAAAATTTCTTGAAAATTGACATTAAATTGCATGTCATCTGCGGCAGAGGGACAAGGGTGTTCGTTCTTGTTTCAAGAAGATTTTTTTTATTATTAAAGAAATTGATTTGGAAAATGGATATCGCAGTAATAACTAGAGAACTTCAAAGTATTGGCATCTTTTTAGTTTTAATGTATTGAAGAGATGATGCGAAGAAAACAAGTACAAAAAAAAGAAAATAAAAATAAATAAATAAGACATACAAAACAGGAAAAAAAGACAAAACTTATAAGTTTAATGGCCAAGTGGCGTCTTTTGATGACGTTTAAGAAATTAAATAAACGATATCAAAAGGAAACAAAACAACAACAACAACAACAAAATCTTATGAGATGTGACAAAAACACAAGCCAACAGCTCAACAAATACACACAGAAACATTTATTGTTTAACTAGCACGCATAAGTATACTCGTACATACATACATACATGCATACACGCACAAACATGCTCTTTTCATACCAATTTTTGCGGAAAAAGGAAGTCAACACAAATAAAAGCAAATAAACAAACAGCAAAATACAAAAATTCAGTTAACACACACTTACATATACTTATATATGCATGTATAGTTATGTGTATATAACCTCGTTCTAATGGACGCTTTTGGCTCCCTCTTCCTGGGCGGCGCCATAGATTTACTAAATTCCTTGTGAGCGGTTATGCATTCCTTTGTGAGCCTACCGATATCCTTATTGCACCGTTAAACGGTATCTCCCTTGCACTCCTATCAAAAATGTATGTTCAGGGAATTGATTGGTAACGTAATTTTTGACATTTTCTGTTTGTTTATTTCTCCAAATATTTATTTATTTAGGTTGACACCAGGAATTGGGTTCGGTGACGAGACCGGTATTGGTGGGGTTTCAGTATGACTTAGTGAAGGGCAGGATGGGTTACTTGTATCACGGGCTTGCTCAATAGGAAAAACACAACAAAAACGCAACAATATTTATTGAAAACTATTAATTGTATAAAAAAGATCCAAATATTTATGTACATACATGTGTATGCAAGCAAATATATGTATATTCGTATACTGAGGACTCGTAGGAAGAATTTTGACGGTTTGAAGGATGTTGAAAGAGTGTATTATTAGGAGGGTTTAGATCCTTAAAGAGTGGGAAATAAAAGATTTTTAGCCAAATAATTACTGCGAAGCCATTTCTTCAGGTTTGGAAACAAAAAACAGTCAGTCGCGTCTAAATCTGGAGTTTGATGTAGATGAGGGAGCGATTCGTAGCCTAGCTCGTGGAAACTACATACCACAATGCAACCTTGCATTGTCCTGGTGAAAAATCACCTTTTTTCCCAAATAAATCCACCAAATAAATTACCTTTTGTACTAGCCAATGTTAGTGATACCCTGTGCATCACAAAAAACTGTCACCATGACTTTATTGGCTGACAAACCTTCTTTGGTCTCCTTTGGCGCCCTTTTATTCCGAGAAATCCACTGTTTTGATTGGTGTTTGGTCTCTGGTGCGTTACGATTGATGGAAACAGGACAAAAACTCGTCCATATTGAGCAACGCCAAACACTCCTCCGAAGTTGTCACATGATTGTGTTTGTGTTCGATTGTGAGCAAAAGCGGCTCCAATCTTTTGGAAATTTCTCTCATACCCAAGTGATCACTCATACCCAGTGATTTTACTGGGCCATATGATATGCCCATGGCTTAAACAATCTCTCGCACTTTCAATCTCCGATCGATCAACACCATATTGTGAATTTTTTCAATTGTCTTGGTTTCAACATCTTCCGTGGTTTTACGGTCACAACGAAATTTTGTAAACCAATTTTTTACGATTGAAATTGATTGAGCAGAATTTCCATTGTATTTAGCGTTGGTTTGAGTGATGTTTCTTCGGCAAAAAGTTATGCTCAATGACTACACGAAGTCAACTAACAGATAGCTCTCGACAGGACTAGTGTTGCCATTTCAGTTAACGAGGCGGGAAATTCAAAAAAGATTGACTTATTGGCTCACCCTACTATTATTAAAAAAATCTAAATTTACTGAAATTTACTGAATTTACTGTACAGAATATGAATATTTTATATAAGAATTAATTCAATAAACATATTTTTTATATTTTTAATTTGCATTCCCTGTGTGCCAGATTCATAGTATTCCCTAAATATATCAATTATTTCTAAGCGGCAGGTATGAGGGGCATGCATAAAAAAGGAATATGAGAGACATATTCACGTTTAAGTCTTGTATGTGAAGAGTCGCCCCCTCCCCCCAAAATTAACACGGAATATCACAAAAGATATATATTCTCATTAAGACCACTTGACTTTCCTTCTCGTTTAGGTCCTTTGCCAAGAGCGTAACTCAATTATAATTTCGATCTATAGATCAGAGATCGGCACACTAGCACTACTGTATTTTTTTTTAAAGAGCGACACTGAAGGGATAACACCTGCTCGTGCTATGAAACTTGTTGGAAGTAGGAAAATAGGTTATGGGAACCTATTTGAATTGAACCTTTGCATAATGAAAGTGAAAGGAAGGACCTTTGTAGGAATGTTATTTCTGTTACGAATTTTCCGCATAAACAAGGAATTCTGTGATTCTTTGACCAATGAATAACGTGTAGTTCGTAAAAAGGAACTTCAAAATAGACCTTGCAGCACCGTCTCATACATGATAGTTTTATTTATTTTGGAACAGATGTGGGCCATATAAATAGTAAGGAGATCAGGAGAAGTGAATGGTTTTGTTGTGTTCTTTACATCGAACCTCTCACTGGATTTTCATGCCAAGAACATCAAAAGTTTCTGATTCCTCAACATCTACACCACCCAGATTAACAAATGGAGCAGCATGTTAAGAACCTCTCACTGGATTTTCATACCAAGAACATCAAAAGTTTCTGATTCCTCAACACCTACACCACCCAGATTAACAAATGGAGCAGCATGTTAAGAACCTCCCACTGGATTTTCATGCCAAGAACATCAAGAGTTTCTGATTCCTCAATACCTACACCACCCAGATTAACAAATGGAGCAGCATGTTAAGAACCTCTCACTGGATTTTCATTCCAAGAACATCAAGAGTTTCTGATTCCTCAATACCTACACCACCCAGATTAACAAATGGAGCAGCATGTTAAGAACCTATCACTGGATTTTCATGCCAAGAACATCAAGAGTTTCTGATTCCTCAATACCTACACCACCCAGATTAACAAATGGAGCAGCATGTTAAGAATCTCTCACTAGATTTTCATGCCAAGAATATCAAGGGTTTCTGATTCCTCAATACCTACACCACCCAGATTAACAAATGGAGCAGCATGTTAAGAACCTCTCACTGGATTTTCATGCCAAGAACATCAAGAGTTTCTGATTCCTCAATAACTACACCACCCAGATTAACAAATAGAGCAGCATTTTAAGAACCTCTCACTGGATTTTCATACCAAGAACATCAAGAGTTTCTGATTCCTCAGTACCTACACCACCCAGATTAACAAATGGAGCAGCATGTTAAGAACCTCTCACTGGATTTTCATGCCAAGAACATCAAGAGTTTCTGATTCCTCAATACCTACACCACCCAGATTAACAAATGGAGCAGCATGTTAAGAACCTCTCACTGGATTTTCATGCCAAGAACATCAAGAGTTTCTGATTCCTCAATACCTACACCACCCAGAATAACAAATGGAGCAGCATGTTAAGAACCTCTCACTGGATTTTCATGCCAAGAACATCAAGAATTTCCGATTCCTCAATACCTACACCACACAGATTAACAAATGGAACAGCATGTTAAGAACCTCTCACTGGATTTTCATGCCAAGAACATCAAGAGTTTCTGATTCCTCAATACCTACACCACCCAGATTAACAAATGGAGCAGCATGTTAAGAACCTCTCACTGGATTTTCATGCCAAGAACATCAAGAGTTTCTGATTCCTCAATACATACACCACCCAGATTAACAAATGGAGCAGCATGTTAAGAACGTCTCACTGGATTTTCATGCCAAGAACATCAAGAGTTTCTGATTCCTCAATACCTAATCCACCCAGATTAACAAATGGAGCAGCATGTTAAGAACCTCTCACTGGATTTTCATGCCAAGAACATCAAGAGTTTCTGATTCCTCAATACCTACACCACCCAGATTAACAAATGGAGCAGCATGTTAAGAACCTCTCACTGGATTTTCATGCCAAGAACATCAAAAATTTCCGATTCCTCAATACCTACACCACACAGATTAACAAATGGGACAGCATGTTAAGAACCTCTCACTGGATTTTCATGCCAAGAACATCAAGAGTTTCTGATTCCTCAATACCTACACCACCCAGATTAACAAATGGAGCAGCATGTTAAGAACCTCTCACTGGATTTTCATGCCAAGAACGTCAAGAGTTTCTGATTCCTCGATACCTACACCACCCAGATTAACAAATGGAGCAGCATGTTAAGAACCTCTCACTGGATTTGCATGCCAAGAACGTCAAGAGTTTCTGATTCCTCAATACCTACACCACCCAGATTAACAAATGGAGCAGCATGTTAAGAACCTCTCACTGGATTTTCATGCCAAGAACATCAAGAGTTTCTGATTCCTCAATACCTACACCACCCAGATTAACAAATGGAGCAGCATGTTAAGAACCTCTCACTGGATTTTCATGCCAAGAACATCAAGAGTTTCTGATTCCTCAATACCTACACCACCCAGATTAACAAATGGAGCAGCATGTTAAGAACCTCTCACTGGATTTTCATGCCAAGAACGTCAAGAGTTTCTGATTCCTCAATACCTACACCACCCAGATTAACAAATGGAGCAGCATGTTAAGAACCTCTCACTGGATTTTCATGCAAAGAACGTCAAGAGTTTCTGATTCCTCAATACCTACACCACCCAGATTAACAAATGGAGCAGCATGTTAAGAACCTCTCACTGGATTTTCATGCCAAGAACATCAAGAGTTTCTGATTCCTCAATACCTACACCACCCAGATTAACAAATGGAGCAGCATGTTAAGAACCTCTCACTGGATTTTCATGCCAAGAACATCAAGAGTTTCTGATTCCTCAATACCTACACCACCCAGATTAACAAATGGAGCAGCATGTTAAGAACCTCTCACTGTATTTTCATGCCAAGAACATCAAGAGTTTCTGATTCCTCAATACCTAATCCACCCAGATTAATAAATGGAGCAGCATGTTAAGAACCTCTCACTGGATTTTCATGCCAAGAACATCAAGAGTTTCTGATTCCTCAATACCTACACCACCCAGATTAACAAATGGAGCAGCATGTTAAGAACCTCTCACTGGATTTTCATGCCAAGAACATCAAGAGTTTCTGATTCCTCAATACCTACACCACCCAGATTAACAAATGGAGCAGCATGTTAAGAACCTCTCACTGGATTTTCATGCCAAGAACGTCAAGAGTTTCTGATTCCTCAATACCTACACCACCCAGATTAACAAATGGAGCAGCATGTTAAGAACCTCTCACTGGATTTTCATGCCAAGAACGTCAAGAGTTTCTGATTCCTCAATACCTACACCACCCAGATTAACAAATGGAGCAGCATGTTAAGAACCTCTCACTGGATTTTCATGCCAAGAACATCAAGAGTTTCTGATTCCTCAATACCTACACCACCCAGATTAACAAATGGAGCAGCATGTTAAGTTATACAATTATGCGTAAGCATACAGAACTGGGTCATAAGACCATAAAAATCGATCCGATTTGAATAGGAATGGCTAATACTGCTGACATTTGCAAAATAGTAGATAGGATTGGAGGGCGGACCTAGAAGGTCGATAAGAAAAATAAGAAATAGAGTAGGAGAAAGAAGAGAATATTGGGGTACCTCTGAATTTATTTTGAGTTCATCTGATGATATACTATCGATAACAAATCGTATAGTGCGATGCCCGAGGAAGTTTGATATAAATCGACTGAAGTCATCCCCGATAACAAAAGCGGCACAATCTATGAAAAGCCTTAGAAATATTTAGAACCACCATATTATTTGCACCAAAATGGAAAATGGTATGATATCATTTCTTCGATAGGGGTACTAGCAGATATCTCACAAAATATTAGTTAACCGTGCTTTCTATCATTTTTGAAAGCCCCAGCAATTGAACGATAATTTTCAGTGTTGTTTGCCTCTTCCAATTTGGGCGATTGGTGTTACATTAGCAATTTTCCAGTATGAATATTTTTGGCATTGTTACAGATACTCTCTCGAGCTCGGACAGTGGTTGACTGCTTTCCGACAAGCCTAAAATACTTGAAAATAATTCAGCCAGAAAATAATGTTTATCAATATTTCGTCATTTTTTATACAAATGTATGGATTATTTTTAACTCACCGTTTAGAAATTAAGGAAATCGTTCAAATATTTCCGATTTACACAATTTTTGTTAGTGACAGCAGAACCTTCTTGTTAAATACCACTGTTTCCAATTTTTTTAGACACAAAACGTGTCAGCAAATAAGCTAAAAGAAGCATTTGTCAATTTGTGTTTTTATTGGAAAAGCTATTGTAAAGGATATATCGGGCCAAAGTGCTACATCATCAAATGCCTACATCCATTCCTCGTCCTCTTGGATCTGAGAATGTGTAACTGTAGGAATATGCGTTGGATTTTTTAATAATCATGACAATTTTCATTTGATTCATAGAATCCAATGAAAATCTGAAGACTTGAAAATTATAGTGTAAAATGGCCTCTAGCAATCGTATTATTAATAATTTTTTTTTTTCTATTTAAAAATGAAAAACGAATTAAATTTCCTTCATCTCATTTAAATTTTGATTCAACTAATTAATTTTTTAAAATCAGGGATGAATCTATTTAGTTTTTTTTTATAAAATTAATGAATTCAACATTTTTTTAAATTGATATTCTTAACAAAATGATTGCTTTAAGTATCCTCAATTCCTTATTAATACCTTCACATTTCCATTCCAGTCGCATTTCAATTAATATCGTTTATGGTGAATTTAAAATCGTGAATCGTCATTTTCTAATTTGAAGGGACCGGCTTGTATTGTTACCGCAAAGTATGATTAAAAAATGTTTTTAAAAAGGTTTTTCTCTTTTAAAACAACAAGTACAAATTCTTTGAAAATGAAAAAAAAAAAAAATAAAAAAATTGTGGACGATGACATACACGTCTTTGACAATTAATAAACAACATATCGTGCTCTTATCACCAAAACAACTTAAGTGGCATAATCTTAGGTTTTCACTTTTTCATTGCAATCGATAATTTAAGATCATTAATTTTAAATCTTAAAATCTTTATAGTCGTTAGAAGTGGCATTACAAACTTAGAGCCAAATAGCTTTACAAATTAGTGCAAATTCAGTTGAGAAAAATGCTTCTACTCTAAAATGTTGTGTTTTTGTCGCTTAAGCTCTTTTGGAATTTAAGGTGCGTTTAAAATCGATGACGTTGCATTTAATTGGAAAGCCAATTTTAGTAGAGCAACGGTCTAAAAATATAAAACTCAGATTTTTTTCGATGTCGTGACGGAAGGAGAAAAATATATTGATTTATATTTTGAATTTCCCACCTCTTAACTGAGAGGGCAACAGTGCTCCTGACAACAGGCATCTGCCTGTTGACTCCTGTCAAAATTTTAATAAGATGCGTCATTTAGTTTGTGTTTGACAGCAGAGGTCTCTACAGCAGAAACAAATGAAAAAAATTAGCATATGCAGTTTGGCAGATAAGAGATTGAAAGTGCGAAAGAGATTGTGGAAACTATTGGCATATCAATTTTCAATTTTCAATGATCACTTGGGCATGAGCAACTTTCCCTAAGATGGCTGCTGCTTTTGCTCATAACCCAACACAAAAGCAATCGTATGACAATTTTGCAGCAGTTTTTTTTGGCATTTTTTCAATTGTTCGTAACAGTGCAAGAAACGTGGATCCATCACAAAACACCGGAGACCAAACAGCAGTTAATATAGTGGGTTCACAAGGCAAATGGGCGCTAAATAAGGCCAAGGTGTGTTTGTCAGCCAATAAGGTGATGGATTTTTGTACGATTAATGTGAGTAATGCCAGCCTAATGAGGATTTGAAAAAAAAGACCGCATTCAGCATTTTCAACCAGGACATTGATAGGGTGCGCACTGTGCAGTCCCCATGGCAAAATCCCATGAATCAGGTTACGAATTGCTCTCTTATCCGCTCTATTTTCCACACTTTACCCCGAATAACTTGTTCTTGTTTTCAAATTTGAAGAAATGGCTCAGCGAAAAGAGACTTGATTTCAACGATGAAGCGAATACTACTCTAATGATTTTGAGAAATCTTATTTTTTGGAAGGTATAAAATATTTGGAAAGATGTTGGACAAAACCTGTAGAGCGTAAAGGGGACTGCGTTGAAAATAAAATAAAAGTCAGCGTTTTATTCCAAAAATCACGAGTTTATTGACCCGCAGCCGTAAATTGAATTTTTACATCTCCAGAAAATAAATATAAGGAAAAAATTATGCATTATGCGAGAGAAAAATATGCATAGAATATACCATACAACATCTTCCGTTTCGTGACATCTCTGGTCTAATTCGTGATAAAATGCAAGCCAAACTATCGACACTGTCAGCTGTCAAATCAAACAATTTGCCAACTATTGTTTACAATCATGCGTAATATACATTGATAGAAATAATAGAGCCCAAAATATTTCTATAATTTTTCACTTTATATTAATAAAATTCTAAAAAGCAATAACTTGCAAATAAGAAAACCTTTTGCACATGTTCCTCCCATTAGGATTTGATTCCAAACTGCAAAAAAGGTCGTAGAATGGGTGTTTTCGATGTGTGAATGTGAAATTCAGGTAGAACTTCGTACCAGGATTTGAATACAAAGATTATGATACTCGTAATACGAGTATTATACATTATTAAATGCCATGATTTTTCTCAATATCACAAATTTTAGATTTAAGCAACATTATCGTGCTAGAAACTCTTTCAATGAAAACGACAAAACTTTAACCGCAATGTTGTCTAATGCCTAAACAATTTTTATTTCGCTTCAATTTACCGAATTTGAAAACATTCTCTCCCATGTTTCTAGGACAATTTTTTTACAAATTTTGTATCGATATTTTTATATATTTCTCTTGTTTCATTCAATTGATTTTTATTCAAATCTATAATCTATATAATATGATTATTCTGATGAGGTATATTTATTTAAAAATAAAAGGCAGTGAGCGCAATGTCGAAGATTTTTCGCGTTGAAAATTTTAACAATCACTAAAAAGCAAGGAGTTGACGATGCTGTTTCCAGCACTGACAGTCCTACATATCGCTTGTTTAATGCAAAAAGGCATTTGCAAAATTCGAACAAAGTTTTTTTTTTAACTTTTTACTACCACAACGAAACTTTGCGGTATAACCTCAGTTTAGCTCCAGATATAATTTAGATTTTTTATACGTTTTTTACCGTTTTTGCGGCATGATTATGTTGCATTTAAGGATGGCTTAACTTAACGACTATATCGACACTTTTTGGTATAACTTCGGTTTACTTTCCTCAATATCATAAATGATATCAATAGCTTTGATTTTTGATAAACGTCGTTGACTAATAAGTATTTGTCAGTTGTTATCTAAATTTCAAGCCGTTTTGCAGTTAAACATACTCGTAAGGAAGCTCTCACGATTAATGACAAAAATTTTGCAATTGCAAGCAGTTGCAAATTGAAACGCACCAAACACGGAGTTGCATGTATGACGCGTGGCAAATTCACAATAAATAAGGGTTTATAAAAACGAAAACAATTATTTTACACTACAATAAAAGGTGTGAAAAAATTTAATAAAAAAAATTACATTTAAATATACTATTTGGATTTTGGATTATCGTACATTAATTTGACTATCAAATGTTTTAGAATTTTTATGAAAAACAACAACGAATTATTCCAAATTCGAAAATTTTAATTTTCCATGTACATACATAGATTTCACTTTGGTGACGTGATTTACAATATAAAGACCTGAGTGTTCCATTTCAATAGTATTTCAATTTAGTATCAACAAATTCATAGTTACTAATGCAACTTATCAAAGTCCGTTTTATTTTCTCACCCTCTTTTTGAAATTTCAAGAAAATTATTGAATCTAAAGGTCCAATTTTTATAACACCGATTATTTCTAATGTTTATTAATCTCAGTTATATTTATATTAAAAATATATTAACAATGATAAATAATTATTCTAAAATTTCAATAAAAAATTTTTTTCTAACAACTTTTTTTTGGATTGTTAATATAATTTTACTTGAAATAAGGGAAAAGGTCAAAGAAATCCTTTTTTTGTTTAATGTTATCAATTTTTAATTAATGAGCTTTAGATCAATTGAATTAATGAACTTTATAACAATTTATTTTAAGCTCTTGTTACAAAATTTGTTAATTTAATGGTGACATTTCGCTCACGAGGCCACACCAAAAAAGAATGGAAAAATATCGGAAATAAATAAAACAGCAAATTATTTATCATATAATTGATCTAAAGTTTATTCATTATACGAGTATATAAATGAAGTACAATTAATATTTATTTTGAATTTTATTAATTTTGATTTAAATAAACATTTAAAGAAATTGTTGAAAATATTTCAGTGTCCCTAATATTTTTCCCAACACTAATTTTGACAAATTGTATAGAAAATACAAGCAATAAAAAAAATGCCTATCGTTGTTTCGTTGTTGTACTTATTGGAGAGCTGTATGTACCTATTAATGTGTAGAGGTATTTCCTGTCACTCTCAGCGTGCAAACTTTCAACTGTCCAACGACACTACTCCCTCCATCCGCCCAAACATAACCTACTCTCCTAGTTCCATTACAATACATTGCACTAGTAATGATCCATTACAGAAAAAAGTTACATTTTACGAATTATGATAAAATTTTGCCATTCTTTGTTGCTAAGTTTAATTTAAACTATATTTTTTAAGGATCTATGAGAGGCAACCATATACTTGCCGCAATTTCGTGGACATGTTACGAACTATATGTTGAAACTTTTCAAACAATTTTATTATACTGTGTTGTTTAGTTTAGCTTAAATTATTAATTTTCCAGAAGGATATATAAGAAGCAGTCATATCCTTAGTCAGACCTTTTCCAAAACTCGAAGAAAGTGCCTTACGAATATTTTTAACACAAACTTCTCCTTCTATTGTGTCTAGTTTTGTTCGACGTCAAGGCACTGTGCGAAAGCTCATAACATATCAGCAAACAAATATTAATATTTCTATATAAAGATAATTTCTAATTTAATTAAATGAAAAATGGCAGGAAAAACACTTTTTTTAATGATCAGGTTCACCTTTCTTGAATCACTTCGAATTCGAATTGCATTAAAATCACAGAGGTTTTAATTTGCGAGTGTCCACTGTAGTAAGAAACACTCTATAGGGAGAAGAAAACGAAAACTTTTTGAATAAATATGTTTTGCGATTCTCTGGCAACTTGAAAGTATTATTATCTGAACAAATTTAAATATTAAAACAAATACATATCGCACCTTTATGTGCAACAATGACCTATCTCAAAAATCAACATTTTTAAAAAATCCGAATTTTAATTGAAACTAAGCCGAAGTTATACCAAAAAGTGTCGATATGGCATTTAAATTAGAAAATTCTTAAATGCAAACAACGTAGTCATGTCTAAAAAATTTAAAACTTTAAATTTACTGAAGAAGAGGGAATTTTAAATATTATATTTATTTATTATTATATTAGTTATATGTGAAGTTGTTAGATCGTGTGAAAGTTGACATTTTAAAAATTTGTTTGCATTTTTCCAAAATCGACTTTTTTGTTGAGACATGTATATGTTGCATCGAAAGAGCGATAATGGTAAAATAATGATTTTTTTTTTAATTTTATGAAAAGCCATTGAGAAAATTTTAGGAACTTTAAAAAAAAAATTGATTCAATTTTACATGAAATGAAACTCGTCCTATATTGTTTAATGAAAATGTTTCCTAGTCCTGCCCTGGATTTATCAGAACTAGATTGTTTACTTGATAACTTATTTATTCATTTGTTTGCTAATAGGTTTGCTTAGCACCATAAAAGGCAAACGACAAATTTTTATTGAGTTAAAGATTTGTTTGTTGGCGCCAAAAGTCTCCTAAATTCGACTTTTCCTTTCAAATTTTCCTTTCATCTAATTCATTTTGCACAAGTTGCAAAGTTTCTTAAAAACAACAGCTACAATATCAAGAAACTACTATAAACCTAAAAAGATAAAAGTTATTTACAAACTCAAACTAACGTATACAGTTTATACAGATGTGAAAATAATAATAGCACAACTTTGAAGGAAAAGATTTAGTTCTGAATTCTCAACGTTGCATGATTTCGTTTAAAATTTTACAATGCACAATGGGTTGAGTAATGGAACATTTAAAGCGGTTCCGACTCCAGAGACTATAATTTTTTAAACCGACTTCGATTCGTCTAAAATTTTTTAAAGCTTTTACACGCAAAACTCTATTACTTGTAGTCGATTTTCCAAATTTATTTTTTGTTTGGGAGGGTATGCCTGCAGTTTGATCTAATACGTGATAGGAGCAAGGGGAAAGGCTACCTCCCATACAAGGCCATACCTAATTACCGAATATCTGGCTGACTATAATAACTAGAGTGATAAAAATTGGTGGTGTTTACTTTGCATGTAACGCACGCAGTCTTAAGGATATAATATTGGATACGACCAAGGGGAATGATAACTCCCATACATAGTGGCATATAGTTATCGTATATCTGCTCCGAAAAAAGCTCCTATTGTTGTTGTTTGAATGGTCACGCCTGCAGTTTGTCCCATAATTTTGTTTTCAAAAAATTCAAGTGGAAGTCAAAGGGACAAAGTGGCTGTCCGAATTATTGATTATCGCATTATTTCGTAATATATTCGATAAGATCTATCGCTAAACACAAAAGAAAAGCAAAGTCAATCAATCAGTAATCAAGTATGGAATGCTTGGTTGAAAACGGACTAGGACTAAAATAAAAAAGCTTTGTTAAAGCATTAATGGCTTTGAACTGGATTTTAGGCTTATAATCGAAGCGATACCATATGGGATGGTTTTGAATCAAGTTTATTGCAATCCTGCAATATATTTGATTCAAAATTTTTACCACCCCAGCCACAGCAACATTTAACATATCGACAGCACAAGGTCCATATACTCGTACGTATAAATTTTATAATTTGAGGATAGATTTAGGGTTCTTTGCACTTAAACCTTTGAGAAAGGTTTTTCAAAAAGTAAGAAGAAAAAACTAATTTAGAACTAGTCTTTTCTTTCTGTAGAATTGGAATTTTAAAACTAACCACATTTCAGTTCGTCTTTTAATCTATTCGATTGGCCCTTTAAATTCAATTTGTTTCCATTGATCTTATAAGGAGCATTGGACCTCTTAAATGGTATATGGCTTGCACAGGAGTGCAAATGCAATCTTTTATAAAATTTTTCCAACTCTTTTGCACAAACTCGAAAGAGCTTCATTGATACAGTGTTATTTTGTTGCCCTCAAAACCAGATTTTAGATAAACTCTTAGAAGGAAGTCGCATATCAATTGGTGTGGGTTATCTAATCTGAACATTGAAATGAAACGCAGCATAATTTGAAGATATTTTAATTAAATCTTTTCACGAGGTCAATGGCATGTCACACCTTTTCGCTGAAATGACTTGGCACCAATATCAATAAATTTAAGCAAAAAGAACACGTAAATACCCACTGTTTTAATGTTCTATTTGAGCGGACAGTATGTTAAGGATCTGCAATAAACTATTCAAATACTCTCTTCGCAGTTGGCACAGTCAAATAGATATTTCAAACATATTGTGTATGCCTTGCAGATTCGATACACTTAATATGGCTTGTGGAATCCAACCACAAAATCTTTGTAATCATATAGATGCTCAGAGCAATTCCGAGTTCAAGCTTGTAAAACATTGCAGCGCGGTCATCTGTTGTATCATGGTGAAATATATTCTTACGAAGAAATTTTTTATAAACGTATTATAACTTAGTGCTGCGCCTTCTAGGCTATTCGGATTTTCCATTCCTTGAACATTTGCCGAATACCCATTAAATCTTATTGCGTCACTACCCAATCCAAGTAAGTCTTTAAAGGAAGTAGGCTGACCTACATTAGTATGGGTAGAGGAGTTACCGTTGCCTCGGAGCCTAAAATTGAGGCTGTTTATTAAACACACGACTGACTAGAGATCTAGCTATTGCCGTGGGAACTAGCAGCCCCTAAGACATGTTCTAGACTGATTGCTAGGTGAGACTCCTTCAGATATCACGTAATGGCTCGCGGGGAGTTAGATGCGTGGACTTACGCTCAGTGCTAGTGGCCGTATCGTTTAGGGATTCGGGTCAGCGCTCTTGCCTGGCTTCCGTGCTCTTTTGATACCAACAGTGAGATTTCTAGGTGTTGTTGCTAAACAATATAAGCTGCTGTTTAAAGGAAATAGAGGTTAGATATCTAGAGATCGTTATCAAGGATCTTCTGCATGGACCGTGGCGGTCATTAACAAATATTTGCTACGTATGTGAGAAGTGGGGACCATGTAAGAGAAAACCATGAGATTTAGGCGAAATGTTGGTATCCACGTAAATTTTTAACACTCCTGCCTAGTGTAATCTCGTCCCGGGGAATGATCTTGTTTTCGCATTTTGTCTTGGGAAACGTAAAAATAAATTACAATCGTCGCTGCCACAGGCATCGTAATTAATGTTCTCGAAATCATGTGATTTCAAATCATTTGTTCTTGTTCTGAAATTCAGTTGAACTTTAAATTTAACAAAATACAAGGAAACAGCAAGTATTTGGTGTTGTGCTACTTTTGTGACCTCAGCTGTATGGTCATAAATAAATGATAACATGCACAGTAAAACACACAAGAAAAATATCCTAAAAAACTGTAAATAAAGTTGTAAATGTATATTAGTGTGTGTGTGGGTGGGTGGGTCTATGTGTGTGTTTGCTTGTTAGTATGTATTTGTTTTGAATAGTGAAACCCACAACTTTTTTATTTCATCTTTTCACACAATAATTGTTTGCTTGTATTTTTCATTTTTTTTTCATTTCGATTTCTTTAACTTTACATATTTTGTTATTGTTGTTTGTTGTTGGTTATGTTGTTATTAAAATTGCTGGGATGGTATTGGTACTTTTCTTTTCCGAGTTTTTTTTTGTTATTGTTATTGGTCTTGTTTTCAAAGTCAAGTTGACACACATATTTGTTTTTTTCTCAGCTCAATTCCGTTCAGTTGTTATCCAGTTTTTTTTCATTATTTTTATTTTATTATTATTTAAGTGGCGTTGTTGTTGTTAGCAGATACTTTAACTTTCTCTATACAAAGAAATTATGATGCTGTTTTTTTCTGCGGTGAATTTATTCGTACGGAAATAATTTATTTAAACATTGGGCTTCGTTAAGGAGCATGAAAATCCATAAATATTCCTTTTGTTGTTGTCGCTTCTTGATGTTATTACTGTTTTATTTCTGTTGTTTTCCTGCAATTGTGCGTAAAAATGTAAGGGTGTATGTGTGTGTGTGTCTGTAAGTGTCTTAATTTATGTTTGTATGGGTTTGAAGAACTTTCTTATATTGAACACTGTATAAGAAATGTTTTATCAACTGCTCTGAACTGAATGTTAAAACTTCATCTGTTTATTTCAGTTTATAGATTTTGGTCTTGTGATAAACTGTCATAAATTGATTTAAACTGCTGAAACTTGGTTTTTTATTGTTGTTGCAATAGCAAGATTATCATATTTATTAACATCTAAATCATTTTGTTAATTTTTTTGTTATTTTTTACAAGTATGTATGTTTTAATTTTATTATCAATTTCCAAGGCGTATGAGTTATAGGGACATGTTTTGTGATTAATTATAAATAATACGACCTGAAGTGTGAATTTATACATTAACAAAAAGTATGTATTTATATCTGACGTTGTTCATAAAACCTCAAAAATAAATAAGATTTGAACAATGCTTGTATTGCAAACACTCTGGCGCCGATCCTTATAAAAGCATTTATGTTGTTTCTTTCTGATCGATTTATTAAAAAAATATCTTTACCACTCTAATAAAAAAAATTAGCTGCCTTACAGAAATGCATGCTGTTTTCTAATAAATTAATTAGCGCTCATTAAACAACATTCAATTAATTCTTTTCTTCAAAATTTTTTTTAGAAATGAAAACGCAAGCGTTTTTTTTTTTTTGTATTGTTGCTATTGCATTGCTTTCAGTTCTATTTCTTTTTTTAATAGTAGACCAGCTCATCAGAAACTTATATTGTATTCGAAGCTGCCAATAAAACAGCCGTCTTGGCCTTTCGACTCAAGCCGAGGAAGCCAATTTTCGCCTTGATAATCGTTTATAATGCCGCTTTTATAGTTCAAAGGTCCTATTTAGCATCGCTGTGTGAAACTAAGACATGCAGCACATGTTACAGATGTGAATTAGACTATAACTTTGACAAATCAAGATTTGCAATAATATACGAGGGTAGGGCAATAAGTCCGTGACTTTTTGAGTTTTCGCTTATTAGCTGAAATGGCAAGGTTGCGGCTGAGACAGTGGAATTTTGTCAAAATTTTAACTCTGCGCCATTTAGTTTTTGTTTGACAGCCATTGATAGCAGACTATCGCCTGATGTGAGAAGAAAATGGAAAAAAGTGAGTTGCGTGCATTATTTTTGTGGTAAAAAACCATCACTCACACCAATGAAGGAAAAGCTTAATAAATACTTTGGAAACTGACGAAGAAAAAAAATTCTTTTCCACCAGAACAATGCAGTGGTGCACTCATGTGCAGTTTCCATGGCAAAATTCCATGTATTAGGCTACGAATCGTTCCCAAAGGGCTGTTTTTTGTTTCGAAGCCTAAAGAGATTTGACTCCAACGCAAAAATCAACTCACAAATACCCATTTTGATGATCGCGACAAATGTTATCTTTTTGGAAGGGATAAAACAAAAACTGGAGAAATGTTTGACAAAGTGTATTGATCTCAAACGAGACTCTGTAGGAATTATATTTTAGTTTAACTGAATGAACTTTTTGCATAAAAAATCCTGCATGTATTTAATTTATATGCTTTAAATTGCTATTTAATTAACAAACACTCCCACTGTGCGGTTTTACGTGTGCGCTACAAAATGTGCCTACAGACAGACACAAGTTCTAAAAATATTTACTTGTCGGCTATCTATCTCTGTATGTACATGGATTAGTTGATATAAATAAAAAATTCTATACAATATTTATTACGATCAGGGCGCTGGGGCTGGCAAAGTAGCAGACATTTATTTGTGAATAATTTGTCACTTTCATTTTTTTAAATGTTTACGAGTATTTTTCTTTTTCCCTAATTGACTTGTTGTTATGATTATATTTTTAATAATCTATGTATGTATAATTTTCTATTAAATAGTTATTGCTTTTTGTTGTTGTTGCAGTTATACTCTATGAACAGTTACAACAATTTTTGTTTTAATATTTGCTGTATCTATTATTCGTGTTTTGACGATTAAATTGGTGGAATTTCTAAATTAAACTCACGCACTAATGTTATCGTTTCTTTCATGTGTTATATAATTTTTTCTAATTTCTAATTCTATTGTTTTCCAAACGTTATCAACGGAATATAAAGTATTTTATAAAAATATACGATGGCGGACACAAGCATACAGCCAGTGCCACAAAAATTCTCAGTACATTTTTTATTGTAATATTGTTGTTGTATGAAGGGCTACTGCAGATTTTAAGGTGTTTTCTTTTCTGAAAAAAAGTGTAAAATTTTGTTAATTATTTTGAAATTAAAAAAAAACTATTTGTATCTACTTATATTTAAAAAAAAATGAACTCCTTTACAGTGTGTGCTCTTCCCTAATGAGTTTGGGTTTGTTAAACAAAATTAAATTCTCCTTTTTCCCTTTGATAGAGCAAAGAATGTTACACCTTTTTTTTAGAAAAGAAAACGCCATATAACGTGCGGAGCCAGAAATATTTTGTTATAGAGGCAAAACAGACTATTTTTTAATAATAAAACAACATGAAACAAAATTTTTAGAAATTCTATGGCGGGGCAATTCGCCTTTCTATGCAAATAATAATTTGTCAGAAATCTTAAAAGACACAAATGTGTATCAAACATACGCTATTAAGTGCAATTATATTATAAATTAATATTTCTGTCTAAAAAAATCAATATACGAGTACTATTTAAAATACTTATTCTTCCAGAGAATAGGGCGGTTGAAGAGGCGATTAGTAGCCTAAATCATGAAATTTAACCACGAAAGCTGCACAATGCATCCCTGCATTGTGCTGGTGGAAAAGAACTTTTTTCTCAGTCAAATATTCTTGGCATAATATATAATATACCGCTGGCATCCAAAAAAAAAAACTGTCGCCATGACTTTATTGTCTGACAAACCCACCTTGGCCTTCTTTAGCGTCGATTCACCCCAAGAAATCTACTGTTTTGAGAGCTGTTTGGTCTCTGGTGTGTTGTGGTTGATCCACGTTTCGTCCACTATTGGGAAACAGAGCAAAAATTAGTCTATATTGTAATTGAACAGCGCCAAACATTCTTGCAAAGTTGTCACACGACTGCGGCACCCATTTTGCAGAATTTCTTTCTCATACCCAAGTGATCATTCAAAATTGAAACAACTGAGCCATGTGACATTGGCTTCCACAATCTTTACACCCTTTCAATCTCTGATCGGCCAACACCATATCGTAATTTTTACCAAATGTTTCGGGTATAGAGACCTCAACTAGGCGTTCGGAACGTTTGATATCTTCAGTTCTTGTACGCCCACAACACAATTCAGTAAACCACTTTTTTACCATTACAATTTCCATTGTATTTATCAAGATTAGCCTTCCTTGGTTTGAGTAAAGGTTTTTTTCCTCATATTTTTTCTCTTAAATGACGCTATGTATTGTACAGTATTGGTCTTTCAATTAAGAGGGCGTAAATTCAAAAAAGTCACGCACTTATTAACCTGCTCTCGTATGTTTAATGGAACATTTATCATAGATCTAACAAGCATTAAAATATGTTTATGAGAATATTTTATATAGATCTAATGTTTATAATAAAATCTTTCGTATAATCGTAAGCTTTACTGTTTTCTTGCATGAAAGAATTAAATCACTTAAAAAATATTCGGAAACACTCAATGCAACATCGCAATCAGACCAGAAAAACAAACCGAGGTCGAGGTGGTGGCGTATGGGCTATTTTATGTGGACGGCATATGGCCAATTTAAGGCCGCCGACGTAAACTAGTTTTAGATAAAAGATTTCCATTCGATTTTGAATCGATATACGCCATTGAAATCGGCGGCAGTGGCAGATGGGAAATTAGCTGGAGGCGACACGTTACTCAATTTGAGGAAATCGTTATGCTCCTCTGAATCAGAGTATTCATGAATCAAAAATCTCAAAAGTAAGAAAAGATGCGCAAAATTAGTCTTTATTTGTTCACTTTTTTATGAAAATTGTATTATAGACAATTTGATGCTTTAGCACGGTTAATAATTGACTTTCGAACGATACAAATAATTCCAAGTAAATTATGTTTGTATGTAATTGTAAAACTACACAAGAAGTAAAAGATTTTCTATCAAAGTGGGAAAGGTCTCCTCAACCCACTGAAATGCCAAGAAACTGCCACATACATTACTTTACAGTTACTAATGATGAAGCCAAGCAAGATCGATCTTCTAATTACTTTGAATAATTCCCCGATTTTGCACAACCAGTTATTTTTTGTAAAAAAAGTTCATCATAAAAATATATTTTTTCAATATCGCTAGACGTTTGTAATAAAATGAAACGTTTTCACATATTTCACGTTCTTCTATTAGACATAAGTAATTAATTAAATTTTATCAGTATTGACAGAAGAAGAAAAAGTTTGTGATGTATAAAATAAGAGATAAAAATGTTTTTACATATTGCGTTCTGATATTAGATATCGCAGTAATAGATAAGGTTTTGCCATATTTACACCCCCATTGACAAAGTTGAACGACTGGAATTGGAAATTTAAAAAAAAGTATTCACTTCAACAGAATAATAATAATGTTACCATCTGTTGTCATAGAAGTTGTTACTCCCACAGGGTCCAATATTCGACTGATCGAAAATATAATTGGTGCTCTTCAAGCTTCTCTCAGTTTTGATGTTCTTTTCATTTTCATTATCCTCATGATTATTGATTGCGATGATGCGACATGAGAATAGATATATTCGAGATAGATTTGGGTCGAACTCGTTCACTAATTCAAGTCAGACACAAATTTATGATCAACACCATGTAACATCATGGGTTTGTGTCTAAACTGAAGTAATGAACGAGTTCGACGCAAGTCTAATTCCGAGTCATACATTAGGTTAGGTTAGGTTGATTGGAGGGGTGTGATAGCCCATGTCATACGACATACACTTAAGCCAGTGACGGCTTGTTGTGTGCTCCCTTTAATTATCAAACACAAACTGCCAAAGTTCTACGGCAGGATTCGAACCTGCGACCTTCGCACTACGAATCTAGTACACTACCTACTAGTCTACGAAGGCCACTTGAGTCATAAATTACTTTCGGCAAAATGTGTGGTCAGACAGACATACATATATTTTAATTAGGCGAGTTTCGGTCATAGCTTTCTTTCTGAAATTAATTAATGAATGATTTCAATCCATTAAGCAAAATATAGAAAAAAAATTTTAAGAAATAAGAATAAGTATAAGGACTTTTTTTACTCCCTAAGTTTTTAGATAAAAAATATGTAGATGGTATGAAGGATTAAATAAAAACTTACCCATATCTACATGGAGTTTATTAGTTTGATATTTAACCGAATAAAAATTTCTCTCAAACGAATGAAGAAGCTGAAGATATTTGAGACGGCATTGTGTGTCCGTTTCACAGTCCTCCGGGCGATTACAGCGCTGGCTGGAATTAGATAAATAACGATTTTAATACATATTGTTAGTTGAATTTGTATTTAATATATTTTTGACTTGGGTAAAAACAAAACTTTCTGGAATAAAGTGTGAATTGCAAAATTAAAGTGTAAAAAAAAATCTAAAGAAAATTTAGATAATATGGGCGGGGTACTAGTGTTACCAGAAGCAGACTAAAATATGGTACATTATGTTGAAAAATATGCTTAAAAAATTTGCTAACAAAAATATGTATAATAAAAAGGCATTCTGTTGGCTTAAAAACTCAATATAAGTCTTTAGTTCAGTTCTTTAATGAGCAAAACCATAAGTTCTTTTTTCCACTTTTTGCAATTTTTTTATTATAAATATTATGCAATCTAAACAACGATTTCAATCGTTAAATTAAAGGAGGCTTCCGGAATATATTCACACTATCATATTGGAAATAGCTGAAAAGAAGCACCTATGGGAAAATATATAAAAACCCTATTCACAGACGATGGAAGAACAGAACTTCTTAACACTGATACAGAAACCAATCTATACAGGAAGACCAATTACAGAGGAAAAACAAAAAACTAATAGATGGAAATAATATAAAACTATTACAAATCTATGACACAGGAAAATACCCTCAAGATTGGCTGAAAAATAATGCGAGAACATCCGGTGATTATAGACTAGTAAGTCTAATGAGCCATGCTTTGAAAATATTTTTAAAAATTATACATAGACGAATATATCCAGTATGTGAGGCATATTTGGGGAGACATAATTTGGTTTCAAAGAAGGCATGGGAACACGAGAGGCACTGCTGAGTATACAAATATTAATCCAAAACTGTCGAGAACTTTAAAAAGATGTATATCTCTGCTTCATTGATGACGAGAAAGCATTTGATACGGTTAAAAATGAGAAATTAATGGAAATCTTAACCTCTATTAGACTGGAGGAAAGGGATATAAGATTACGGTGACCATTAAACCCATAAAGAAATAGTGTACACATATATGTATGTATGTACATACATACATAAAAAGGAAACTAAACTAAAAATGCATACACACATACAAACGAATGTAAAAATATACATACTTTAGTTTTGATGTTTCTCTACAGAATGTATTTTCTGCAAAACATCAGCTCTATTCCTTAGAAATGATTTAAATTCAGTGCAATCCATTTCAAAATTGCATTTTATAATTAAGAGAGATTCTAGTGTTTCCAATTTCATTTGAGATTTCTCGGAAGTCCATATATTATTAGACATAGAAAAAATCCTTTCTGTTGGTGCATTTGATGCAGCCAAAGAAAATGCAAAATTCACTAATTTTAAAATATTTTTATAAGGAATATTGTCACCACAAATATTTCGCTGTTATTAGTTTTGTTTCCCTCCACAGAAAAATTAAACAGTTATTCAAACTGGACGAAAAAAAAAATATACGTATGTGTGTATATGTACATATGTATGCATGTGTATGAACAGCTGAAGAACTGACAAGTTCTCTTCTTTTCTTATAACATACATAGTGGCCAGATTATTTTTCATAATAAATGAGAATGAAACGTAGAGTTTCCAAGAATATTTATTAATGACCAAGAATAGTAAATAGAACAGAAAAGTGAACAAAAGTGAACACATGAAAGAAAATATGTTTTAAAAAATGGGGCAATTGACAAAAAAATGTACAAATAGTGTACATGAAAAAAATAGTGTACAAGAGGCTCAAATAGTGTACTGTCCACTATAATAGTGAACGGATGGTCACCGTATATAAGATGCATCAAAAACCTACACAGTGCAACACGAAAAAAATAACCATATACGGACACCACTACGTGATAAAAGACTAAAAAAAAGACCCGTGTCTCCCAATTTTTCCCAAACTCATGCACTTTTTTTATGGGCCGCCAAAGATTTGGGGCCTCGGTATCATTTTCGCAAAAAAGTGATCATTTTCTCGGGCTCATATCTTGCAAACCGTTCCGAATTTCGATTTACTCTCTGAGGCAAACTTGTAGCTCTTGTCATAATTGCGAACATATAAAATCAAAAAAACTTCACCTTCCAGATAAAAATCGAAAAAAACTTAAAAAAATTCGATTTTTTTTACCTTTTTCTCTTGTTCAGGTCCATAGGTAGCAAACCGTTCAAAATTCAAGGAAACAATCAACTACAAAAATTTACCTAAGATCTCAATAAACAAATTTCTACAACATATAAACTTCCTGGGTATAATTCTGAACACCGTTTTTTAATTTCATTTGTTTTTTATTTACTTCAACATTGAGATACTATGCTAGTGTTCATAATTATTCCACTTAGTGGAGAGAATTCATTAATAAATAACATACGATATGCCGATGACACTACATTACTAGCAATCAGCTTGTCAGGACTACAGAAATTAGTAGATGCACTTACGTAAACTAGCGAGATATATGGTTTAAAAATTAACATCAAGAAGACGAAATACATGACTGTGAGTAGAAAGAAGGTCCAAACTAACACATCAATACGGATAAATAATTTCGAAATAGAAAAGGTTTCAACACTTAAATACCTGGGAGTGCAGATTAACGACTAATGGGATATGTCTAGACAAATTAAAAGTAGGATTGAAATGGCTAGAGATGCTTTTTTTCACATATAGTAAAACAGTAACTAGTCACGATATAAACTTAACAACAAAAATACGTTTCATAAAATGTTATATATGGTCCGTATTATTATATTCGGCAGAAACATGGACGATAAAGGCGTCCGATGAAAAGAGAATAAATTCGCTTGAAATGTGGACTGACCGCGTTACGAATGAAGAAGTACTGAGACGGAAAACATCTTATTTGGGACACATAATGAGAAATAAAAAATACAGAATTCTCCAAACCATTATACAGGCTAAAATTGAAGGAAGAAGCCCGAGAGGAAGAAGAGAAATGACATGGTTGAAAAACATTAAAGAGTGGACAGGTCAACAAGAAGAAAGAAGTCTTCTGAGGGTAGCCAAAAATAGACAACTCTTTATAGCTGAATAAAAAAATATTAATAATATAAATTAATTGTTTGATCGCTAATATCCGAATACGGATTGGCAAATAAAGAAGAATGCAATGAAGAAATTTGTATTTCGAAAATTCTGTTGAAAATCATTTTCATCATTGCAATCATTGGTTCACATATATAGAAGTTATAGCAAAAAGTTAATTTAGCTTAAAATACTACGGATAAAAATTAATTAGTTAATGACTAAAACCGCAAATAACCGTCTATAGTTGAGTTGAGTTCCAGTTCCAGTTCTGTATTTGACCATGAGAGTCGAATCAGTTTTTAAACCAAGTTTTATATTTTTTCAATTCAATAATTTCTGTGAGGCCATATGTTGCCTTCTTCCTTGTACGTATTACTATCATTTATCCAATTTATTTAATGAATATTTAAATACTCAATTTTTCGGCAGAATATCATGTGAGAAGAAAATAAATGTTTTGAAGAAATTAATGTTTTGAATATATTGGAGAAGAAAAATTATTATTTAATTCTTATTTGAATTGAATTATTTTGAATTTTTGCTCGTCTCCCATAACGAAATTAGTGCAATAATTTCTCATTTTTAAAATCATTGAATTTTTCCATTTTAATGAATTTTAAAATTTTTAAATATAGTACTCGAGGTTCATGGCCCAGACCAGAGCTATAACAATTGCCATATTCGAAATAACTTATGACAATAATATATAATAATATATTAAAGCGTTTGTTGATGCCACGGCAAAAACTACCACAGGATAGTTCGCCAGTGTGCTGCCCGATCGAAATAGGAGGCCATTTAGCATCCCTATTTTATTGGCATTCTGACACCAACATCGATGTAATTTGCCTGGGCTTCAACAGTATGAGTTGCTTAAAAAAACCTTGTGGTTCGTAGTATGAAAAATAGAAAAATCTAGGTTTAAAAAAAAATCAAAAATACAAAATATTTAAACCAGAAGCAATGGAAATTGTTATCAGCAGAAACGAGCCCTAAAAGAGATAAACAACGTCTATACGTTGTACACGATCTTTCCTTGAAAAAATTTTATTAGTAACATTATTTCTATCGAAAATAGTGTTGGTTCGTTGTTGTTGGTTTGCAAAACTTTACAAATCGTGTTTCAGTAGAAAAGGCTTTAACAAGATTAAGTTAAGATGAAGAACTCCTTCGTAAAATGTAACTTGAGATCATTCCATTCTAATAAGATTCACGATACGGGAATTTCTGCATACAACCACATTGTATAGGATATTATAGTAATTTAATTTTTTTTTTAAGTAAATGTGTACATAGCACTAAAATATATAGAGGGTCTTCCATTAAGCGCTGCCTATTTTTAAATTTAAATAAAAGAAAGTATATGTGAGATACGTGGGATTAAAACGACGGAATGAAATGAATGTGCAAGTCAACTAACATATTGTTGGATTTTGGACGCTACCAATCCACATTAGATTCAAGATTGTCCAATACATCCACCAAAAGTCACTACAAGTTGGTTTGGTTTTTGGGCTGGCGATGCCATCGGTCTTTTTTTTTTTGTAGACTGCATTGGAACATACTAGTATGAACACTAACGACGTGTGGTTGCAACAATACGGCGTTACTTGCCACATAGCATATGCGCGACTCAGAAAAGCTGCTTCGGACATTTGCACTATATTATATTTCATACACAAAGCAAATCATTAAATTTCAAAAATAAACAAAATGGCGAACTATATCACACAGCTCATTTAATTTTTAAAAGGATATTTGTGTTTGGACCACCTCATACACTATTATTCACAAAATTTTTTAAATATTCTTATTATATATTATGGACAAGCAACTTTTTCTTTCGTGCTTTTTATGTGAATAAATATATTTGTTGCACTCAACTCTTTGAGATAATATGTGAAACATATTATGTTTACACGCGTATATATTCCTAGTTTGAGTATAGAGAGGCTATTTTTGAAAATATGAGCAAAGTTGTTGCAGTTTTATTGTTCTTATACGAGTTATACCTTTTTTAAATCCTATTTTTGTGCACCTTTTAAAAATTCTTCCACAATAACGCCGTGTGTGTACGCATAGTATTCCTGTTTCCATACATAATGCAGGCAATTGCACATTTCGATTCCGGTGTGCAAGCAATTGCACATTTTCGATTCCCCTGCCAATCATAACATTCACTAAAATTACTTTTTGGATCTTTTAATAAATGACGTCTGCAGCCCGCTTTAGCAGAGTCTGTTGAATAAATAACAGCCCGCCTGCATACGTAACTTTCATCGAAAGAACAGTGTGTAGAAAATGCAAGATTTCGATCATTCAGACAACATGCAAGAGAACTCTCCACAATAAATGCTCGTTGAGTTGAGACACAAGAGTTTCGTTAAAAAGTGTTCGTAGAAATTGTGCAAGCGGTTTGCATCTACAATTTGGGTCACTGTATGCGGCGCATATGAAGAGATTTTGTTAAAGAGAGTGCAGTTGTCTGTAAACAATGTTGCCATATACACTTTTTAATCAAAGAAAATTTTTTTTCCATAAATCAGTAAAAAAACTTTAGCAGCATATGAAACAAAACAAAACAACTTAAAATCAAACCTTTATTAAGTAATAATGTATTACAAAAATTTAGTAATTTAGTTTTATTTTTATTTTAGCTCCAGGTCACAATAATGAATAAAAATAAAACTAAATTACATACCTTGTGGTCGAAGAAATTAATAAATATGAAATAAATATAACAAATTAGTTTTATGAAAATTTTAAAGCAATCACAAACCTGCTTTAAGCCTTCTTTGGGAGAACAATTTGCAAAGATCATTTGTAATTAAAATAACTTTATATCTGTAGCAAATAGAGATTCATGTTGCATTCTTAAGTTCTTAAGTTTGTAGTCTTAGATCTTAGAGGTAGTTTATGCACAATAAAATTCATAAGAAATACTTAAGAAATAATATAAAAATAAAACACTATATCTGTGATATACATATAATCAAAACAAATATAAAAAGCTCAACAATAAAATACTCTCTTCGTTTGAATAAAATATATAGTCTTAATTTATTATTTTTGTTTGTTAATTTAATTTAATTTATTTGCCTTCTTATCTTCATAGAAATTCATAATTTTGGAAAATAGTTTATTTTACTTCATGAAATTTTAATCATTTCTGCACATCATGAACTATAAATAACGATTGCCAATAAAATTGCTTAATTCATAAATAAGTTAAAGTAGTTTTTTGCATACGATTTCATAACAAACATTTATTTATTAACACTTTAAGGCTAAAGAATTTCTTTGTTTGCATACGGCCCAAAAAATGTGTGCGATATCAGTGTTGCCAGAATACTTTCAACAAAAATTTATCCATATGGAGAAAAAAAATGCTAAAAATAACTAAATGATATTGAATTAAAAAATTATGAGTATTTTATTTGATACAACAGATTGGCAAGTTTTTCAAAATTAATAATTTCAAAATTAATAATTTGGCTTTACGTACTCAAAAAACAAAACAAAAAACTTTTTGATTAAAAATACATAAATATGTAGATATGTATACATATTAAAGTACTTTTATTTCATTTAAAAAATCAGATCGTCATCATCAACAGCATTGTTGTTTTGTCGTTTGAATCTTTAAGTTTGAAACAACTTTGAGGAATTGCATACACGTTGCAACAACCACCAGTTCTTTTCAATAAAGAATCTATAAAAATTAAATATTATTAAAATATTTGAAAATTTTCCACCTCATATATACATATATGCCAAAAAATCGAATACAATGTGAGAGTTCTCTATATCGCATATAAATGTTATACAATACATATCCATTTAGGACGCTTTATACAGAGAACGCAAAAAACAATGACACAATCCCGATAAATTTCAATGTTAAGTTATACCTTTGTATATATGTAATGAATATTGCAATAAAGCTTTCGAAGTTTTGAAGCTTTTGTCGCAAAAAGAAACTGTAAAAAATGAAAGGGTCTTTACATAATAATGGATAATAGTTATATTAACTTTTCTTTTGGCTAATCGGGATGAAAAATGGCTAAATTTACCCAGAATATTACTGAATTGGCAACGTTGATTTGTATTTAGTTTGACTTTATGTTGAAAATATAAATATATAATATACTATATACATTGTGCACATATGTATGTATGTATGTTCCTATAAAATAAAAAAAAATAATTCAATAACAACTATTTGATAAGAACTTAGATACTGATAACGAGCTTAAAATCAAAATATAACGAGAACATTATGAGACATTATTATGTTAATAAAATTAATCTTTGTAGGTACATTGCCTTGCTGAAGTTTAAAACGTGTCTTTTGATTCAACGAAGTTGCATAAATAAATGAAGGTCAAATTGTTGTTATTCCTTTTAAGTCTTTTGCTCTTAAAACACCATACAGAGACCGGCAAAAATCACGTTTTTTATGCCTTCACTCATGCATAACTTTTTTGTGTCCAATTATTCACAAACACATAAGCAAGCATGCGCGTACGCTCATAATCTTTATTTGTGTTAATCATTAGGAAGGCAAATACAAAAATGCCTATATGAATTTTTCAAGCAAGATTTTAACACAGAAGCTATTTTGAGCGTTTGCATTGATTAAACACAAAAACGAATGGCATTTATTCAACATGCCTTTTCTTTGCAAAGAATATTAAGAAAAATCATGCAATGATATATGCTGGCACATAATCTTGAGTGTGTAGGTATGTATGTTGTTAAACATTGTGGTTGAGAAATAAGGATGCCATACGAAGTTACCAAAAAAACGTCGGTTTTACAATAAACTTTAAAAATCGCAATTTTCGGTTTAAAATCGTTTAAAGATCGGATTATTTTTTACTCATTCAAAAAAACTTGTTATTTTTATAAGAAATACTTCAACCTTGCCAAATTTGTTTGTTTTATTGAATTTTACTGAAATTAAAGTCGTTTTTAACTCCCAAGAATAATACCGCTTTATTGGTTTGGTACATAGATTACTTAAAAAGAAGGGTCTTTAAGTGTATTTTTCTGAGCGCGGTGCGCTTTTTTTAAATTTCGGTGCTTTTTTTAATTTTTGGCGGCACCGAAGCAAATTCAACAAATCTATTTGTTTCAGTGTGAGAAAAAAATCTTTGTACAATAAAATACACCCGTTTCAACATTATTTTATTCAACAGCGCAAAATTTTTACACGTTTATATGAAAATGATTATTTTCACGACAACACGGCTACATGGCTACACGACCACCGTTGTAGCTGTGGTAGATTTAGGCTAATTTATATTTTTGTGAGCGACAGTGAGAGTGTTTAATATATAAGTGCTTAAAATACTTTACTGTATTTAACAAAAAATAAGAATACAAAACGCATTGCTTATAATATAACCTCCTTCATGCATACACATATACACACATGTCTATATAATTACAAAATGATAATTGTAAAAATCGGGATAATTTTAAAAATATATTTCTTGATTAATTATCTGTTTCAGCGTATCGTCGTAAAAATGCTATTAAACTGTTAAGTCTGGCAACCGTGTTGCCTAACCATTCTATAAACACACAGCACCTTGTGCATAAATGTACAATTGTTGATTTTTTGCCTTTTTCACATTAATGCTTTTTGCATTAATGCCTCTAAGTTTTTGATTTCGATCATGAATGTGATTAAATAAAAATGTGTGCTTTGAAGAGTTGTCCAAAAATTCATGCACACACAGTTTTTAAACACTCAAACTGAATAGCTGGCATGCGGCAACAGATTAAATTTACATGTTCGCAAACAACCCTTATTTTGCTTAGCATAAAATAGAATAGACACAATGTTGATAAAGGCATATTTGAACGTTTGAGCGAAAATGACATGTTTTTCGAGTGTTTGATTAATCTGATTTTTTTTTAATCACCGGTTGCAGGTCTCTGACACCATATAAAGTGCGTATGTCTTATTTATTTCTCTTTATAATAATTTGCAAAACTATTCGCTCAACGTTGGTTGTTGAAAAGTATATGAACCGAGATTAACTCATCATATATTTTCTAAAAAAATAATAATAATAAAACTTAATATATATTAAATATTTTTAGCAGTTCAAAAAACCTGTGAAAAAAGTCAAATCTTGCGATATGACAACACTGGCTGTAAAAACATATATTTATAATTTTTGTTTTTTTTTTTAATACTGGAAAATAAATCTTGTTTCGTTAGAATTTTCATGGAAATTGTTCTTAATATTCTAACTTATAAGAGAATTATAAGGCGCAAGTTTTTTGTTCCCATTTATGATTAAATAGTGTTTAAAATTATGTAGTAGAAACATATTTACACTGATATGTCTGGAGTATTTGATATGTATGTACATATGTACGTATGTACATATCAAATAACTACAGATTAATCTGCATACGCATACTAATGCGACCTCCTTCAATATCATGTTATTATTCTCATTATTATTATTTTCTTTACTTGAGCAAGTTGTGCATTTATGTTTTAGTTAGTAGCAAAAAAACATTTCAGTTTTATGAATTAATCTTCAACAAATGTTAACCGCAAAAATACTTTTTATCAACAATTTAAAAGCTGATCTTATAACACCATTGAACTAGATGTTTTTGTTTTTTGTTCAAAAAGTTTTCTTTTCTTCTCTTTACAAACGGGTCCATAAACTTGTTGCCTGGCTTTAAAACACTCCCCAACACCCAAATCTACTAAAACGCACAATTATGCGTTAAATTGCAAAGTTGAAAATTTGTAGTTGTTGTTGGAGACAAACAATTAAAAAAATTTACCAAAATTTAAAACGTATTATTTGTAATGGCCATATACATACATACATACATATAAGGCATATGTATATATACATACATACATTCCTACAATCAGTTCATGAGTAAAATATAATTGTTTTCTCTACCTGAAATATGTATGTATGTATGTATATTATTCGACCATAAAAAATTTCGCTGCAATATTGTTAAAAAGCTTAAAAAAATGTTTAGTTTAACACATTTTGTATTTATAGTATTTGTGTTTATCTAACGCCTGTGCGTTCGCTTAAAAATTTAACGCTAACACACTTACACCTATACAATTATGTACATTAGGGGGTTTGATGTTTTTCAAAAATGTGACTTTGCTTATGACTTGAGTCTCTGTGATGTAAGAGTTATATACATATTCCAAATTTCAAATAGTTTGTCTAACATTTACGCAATTTGACAACTTTTAACTCTACGTAGTGAAATTTCTCAGCAAAATCACAATTTTGAAAAAAATGAATGTCCCTAATGCACATACATAAATGCATATATATATATATATATATACATATATATATATATATATATATATATATATATATATATATATATATATATATATATATATATATTAGTTTCACATACACACCATAATATACACTGCTTGTACTCGTATATGTATGCGAATGGGTGTAAAAACAAAAAAAAATATCAATTGTCATACCGGCATAATTTGAAAAAGTTACAAACTTTCAACTGTTGTTGGGCATCAACGACTCAACTGGTACCGTACTATTTAAAAATTCAGCTAAGAGCCTAATACAATATCAAGCCTATGCTAAAATCATTGGAAAATATCCAAAGTTTCACTACTTCCAAATCATAAATTGTGGATTTATTTATTTTATATATATTATATATTGCTTTCTTTGGAAGTCCTTTTTATCTGGGTATTTTCGATGGAAATAACTGATTATTGTGGAAGATACTTTGAATTTTGGCACATTCAGGTACAGAACTATTAACTCCCTTTGAACATTCGTAAAGAATGTTGAGAGTTGTGTAAACAGACCAGTTTCGGATATGTTCTATTTTCTGTATTTTTTCTTAATCCAAGTTAACTCTTCATTTTGTTTCCATATTTGTTTCCTCATTTGATGAAAGTTTGTAAACAAAAAGTATTGTAATTGTAAAACATAAAAATTTTTTGACAGCTTTCAACACTATGATGTAAGAACATGATGTAAATATTGCTTCAGAGTTTATAATCAAATACCTCAACATATCATATGGATGAGTTGTTGTACTTAACACGCATACATATGAATTATCAATTAGAGAAATAAATAAAAAACAAGACAAATTCAGGAAGATGTTAAAATCCTATTATACGAGCATGAATACGTACTGTACTAACGGGTGCTTCATTTGGTTTAACATTTCTTCGTCGTATATGGGAAGAATTAGAAAATTTGAGAGAAGAATTATTTAAGGGCATGCACCTCTTCTTATAGATCACCTCATAGCAACTACTTGAAACAAAGAATTGTATAATGCAGCAAACGGAAGTCGGATAAACAATTTAGGAATAAATGAATAAGAAATCATGTGTTAAAATGTACTGAATGTACATCTAATAATTTAATTTTAACTCTTTACTATTCTGGTTACTGATACATATTATATACTCTAACTCATGGTTGTGTTCCTCCCGAAGCCTTCATATAAATAGAGAAAAACATATATAGAGAAAACTGTTTAGAAAACCCAATCTTCTATCATTGGCGCACAAAAACTAATGATAGATCATTTAATACAAACTCAATCTAACTTCAAGTGGGGAATAATAGATTCGATACTAGAACTCCTAACTTGAACGAAAACGAGCGGAATAGTTTCATTTATGGGTGATTCTAAGGGACTTCCAATTGGGCTTTTTCAAATTTTACAATTGATATCGGCCATATTGCTGAAATCCCATTTGCCAACACCACTTACAAATGATGAAATTGTTTTTACTCGCATCAATATGGGTGTTCTGTTCGATCCTAATTTTCATCACAAATTGTATAATTAGAGGTGTAGAAATAAAAGAAAATGCAACTGCAGTTGACACATTACTCAACATTGCAAAAGGCGTTGGAGTTAATATAAGTGACAATAATGTTGAAAATGCCTACATTATAAAGAACAAAAATGCATCGAAAAATAAACACACTCTTATTGTCAAATTTAACTCAAAAAAAATATAAGGAAACTCTAATGGCTGCAAAATCCAAACTTAAAGAAAATGATGAAACGAAAAATATATACGTTAGTGACTACCTATGTAAAGAAACTCTCAAAGTCTTCAAATATGCTAAGTCTTTGAAAAATGTTGGATATAGCTCGATATACACATATGATGGAAAAGTATATGTCAAGAAAAGTTCGACATCTCGACCAAAGCTTATAAAGAATATGATCGAAGTGGATGATCTGTTATTAGAGGCCACTACCAACCAAAAAAAACGCAGATCGTTTCGAGCCCAGACTGTTAGAGAAGAAGATGATGATGATGAAGATTCTGCAGCTGTTCAGTAGAATATCTCTTACGTTAATTAAGGTTTTTGATTTATATTTCTTTTTTTCTTTTCCATTATGGATAATAAACATTTTACGAATTTTATTTCATTTAAAAATTACTATCAAACACTAAATTTTCCCTTGTTTAATATTATATCTGTAAACATGCGAAGCATTTCATCAGTAGAAAAGTTTAATAAATTCAAGCTTACGATATCAAAGTTTCCCAAACTACCCATTATAATAGCAGTTCAAGAGACTTGGTTCTCTTCAAATGTATCGCAAATCTACAATATTTTTGGATATGATGCAGTACACTGTTGCAGACTAGATGGATATGGTGGTACTTCGATTTACATAAACAAAAGTGTAAATTACAAAATAGATAAATGTGAAAGAAAAGATTTTATAGAGTCAATTACAATTTCGTTAGAGAACCTAAAAATCAATGGAAAATCTTTCAAGTTTACCTCATTTTATAGATCGCAAAAATGCTGTTTAAATACTTTTTCGAGTTTCATGGAGAATTTATTGTCTTATTGTGGTAACTCTCCTGGTATGATTGTTTGTGATTCTAATATTGACCTTTTACAAAATTCGACATCATTTGAGCTAGTAAATATACTTTCAAGCTTTAGTTATAAAAATTGTCACAAATTGATAACGCGACCTAAATCTGGGACTTGCATTGATAATGTTTATAGTAACATCACAGAAGACATTTTCATAGATACTATTGCATGCAGTTTAACAGATCATAACATATTATCTATTAGATTAAATACACACGTTACTACATCCGATTATGTTGCATCAATCAAAAAAATTTGTGACTATGACCAAGCCAGAAATAACCTTAACAACATATTGAAATTGTATCGTGAAATCCTTCGGAAGATACTTCGAATATAATAGACCTTATATCATTTGCGGCTAAAAATGCTACTACTGAAAAGCGAGAACGAAAGTATATTAAAAACGAGTTGACCCCTTGGATGAATAACAACTTATTGGAACTAATAAATTATAAGGAAAAATTACTTAAAATGCGAAGAAAAGGTAGATGTAATATTGAAGGTATACTAAAGAGAGTTAGTGGTGTCATAAAAAAAGCCTGCAAGTTATGCATGAACAATTATTATTATAATAATTTGCGTCAAATTCAGCAGGATCCAAAAAAAAGTTGGAAGTTTTTAAACAAAAGTCTAGGTCGAAAATATAAGGGTGAAATAAAAATTAGTGATGACAATGGTAACAGCATTGCAGATGACCAAAAGTGTGATATTTTCAACAATTATTTTCTTCAAATTGCAAAGACGCTAAAACAACAAATTATATGCCAGCCTGGAGATTCATGCAACAGTCTGAGAACACTACAGCACTGTCAAAGTACTTTTAATTTCAATAATACAACAGAGATTGAAATTACAAATATTATCATGAAGCTTGATTTGAGTAAAAGCTGTGGATATGATGATATATCACCAAAAATTTTATTTCATTGTAGTGATATAATTTCTCCCTACCTAACTAAAATATTTAACAACATAATTAGAACTTCTAAATTTCCAGAAGGGTTGAAGATTGCCAAAATTATACCGATACCTAAGGAGAATAATGCTTCGCAAGTACAGAAATTTAGGCCGATAGCGTTACTTCCAATTATTGACAAAATCTTTGAAAAACTACTTTACCAACAACTGTCAACATATTTTAATGAAAATAATTTGTTATACGACTACCAATATGGATTCAAGAAAGGATGTGGAACTGAAGAAGCAGTTATAAATGTAATAAATAATATATGTAAAGGACTAGATGATGGGTTTTGTGGTGTAGCTGGTATCTTTTATGACTTTTCAAAAGCGTTTGATCTTGTCGATCATAAAATTATTATCGAAAAGCTCGGTTATTATGGAGTAGATGGTCGAGCAATAGCCTTGATAAGAAGTTACCTAACGGACAGAAAACAATATGTTGAAATAAATAATCACAAAAGCCGCGTTGGCCCTGTTGAGTATGGAGTGCCACAAGGAAGTGTTTTGGGCCCATTGCTATTTAGCGTTTATGTCAACGACCTAAAAAACCTACAACTTTTTGGAAAATTGATTATGTATGCTGATGATATAAGTATTTTTTACCCATATAAACATGAAACCGCTCTAAAAGCTGATATGGAATATGACGCAGCATTGATTATGGAGTATGCGAGGATAAATAGGCTATGCATAAATGCAGAAAAAACAAAGCTTTTAAGATTTAAACCATACATGTCAGACAATCAAAACTTTAGCATTTTTGTGGATGGGAAAGTTGTACAAGAGGAATTTTCGACAAAGTATCTAGGTGTATACATACAAAGTAACCTTTCGTGGGATATTCATATAAAAAACCTAAAAGTTAAAGTTGTATCAGCTACAGGTTTGATTTATAAATTTAAAAACAAATTTTGTACTAAGACAAAATTAATCATCTACCAATCCTTGATCCATAGTCACTTAAGTTACCTTCCTATTGTGTACGGCTGGAATAAATCTAGCGAGCTGAAATCACTTCAGAGATTTCAGAATAAAGCGCTTAAAACTGTTTTTAACTTGCCATTGTCTTTTTCCACGCTATCTGTATACAGAGACTTGTCAAAAACAATACTTCCCATACATGGATTATATAAATTACAACTTTTACTGTATGTCTATAAATCTATACATAAAATTGGTCACCATACTATTCTGTTCTTGAGAAATCAATCTGCGTTCAATACAAGGAATGCGAATAATTTGAAAATAGCGCGTTGTCGCTTAGAAAAAACCAAACAAAGGGTGGAATATATGGGTAGTATGGAATATAATGGGTTATCGGAAGACATAAGAAACATTCAACGAATTTCAGTCTTCAAGAAAGCTATTAAAGAATACTTATTTGATAACTTAGAAATGCTTCTACTGTGATATGAATGATATTGATCTCATTAAAATAATTAAACAGTTTAATATAAAGAATCATAATTAAGTGTACATGTATATATCAAACTATATTTATTTTATAATAATTTTACTATATTTACTATATTTATTTATTTATCATTATTATTACTTTTTATTTATTATTATTATTATTATTTATTATTGTTATTATTATTGTTGTTATTTATTATTATTTTTTTTTTGAATAATTAAGAATTTAACTTATAACAATTTTGCCAACTTGCCTCAACAATGTCCAAAGGACGCTGAGGCCAAACTTTTTTGCAATACTAATTTTTATTGAATAAAATGAATTTGAAAAAAAAAGTCATCTTCAGCGATGAGGACCATTGTCAAAAAGTTAATGTTTGGTATAAAATTTTGGGCTGGCCACGCCATCCCGGTCGATGATTACAATTTTCTTTTCAACTAAATTGAATGATATGGACACCAACAACATGCTGTTTCAATAGGACGGCGCTACGTACTTCACAGATCATGCCACATTGGGCATTCCGCACGAGATATATGAGGGGATGTTAATCTCATATAAACTGGCCGCCGAAAACTTGTGTTAGACTTTTTCTTGTGGGGTTTCTTAAGTCGTATGCCCTCAAAGGTAACATAAGCTATAAGTAAGGTAAAATTCAGCCTGATTTATGGGTCAGAGTCATGGAAAATTGCACCTTTTAGATGCGTACCACAGGCAAAGTTTTGGCGGACATTTGCGCAATATTATATTTCATACATAAAGAAATTACGCTCTTAAAGAAAGATCTTTTATAATGAAATAAAACCCTAAATTTTTCTTTTTGCGATATAATTTAATTTTTCGATTGAAACGTAGAAATTCTTTGGAATCCAAAGTCAATTGTGGATATACTGTAGAGGAGGTAGTCCCCGCGACAGTCCGTAGGTTGGCCTGGTTGCACATTGGGGTCTTATTTCATTTCTGAAATTGAGGCTTTATTTCATTTACATATAATAAATCCAAAAGGATTATTATTTAATTTTTTTGGAGATGTAGTTAATATTAAAAATTTGGATTTCCGAAGTTTTGGTGACTTATTTCGTTTTTGAAACTATTTTATGGGGAGTCATTTCATGCCGCCTCTTTCTTTATTTATTGGAATTACCAGCTAAAATCAGCATTTGTTTAAAATTAAGTATTTGAATAGAAATATTAAGATTGTTTGTTTTTGTAAATTTACTTTCTTTTATTAATCACAACATTTGCGTAAAAATCATGCGTAGTTTTTGTTACAAAAAAATAAGCCAACTGTAGCGTGCAATAAAAAAATGTTTTCAACACTCTCAACAAAAGTCATAGACTCATGCAAAAGGCATATTCAAGGTTACGTTCAGGGCCGTATACATCGAAACTAATCAGTACGTTGTCACTTAATTTTTATCGGCCTAATTTTTGTGTTTTTCTTCATTTTTACTCGTATTCCGTTTCTAGAGTTTCGTTGTAGATGGTATGATGTTTTCTATTGCGTTTATTGGTAATTAATTTTTTAAATTTATTGAGTTTTTTTTAATTTTTTATTGGCTTAAAGTCATAATTTTAGTCAGATTTTTGCAGTTGTAAATCAGAAAAGTATGACTTTAACTTTGTCAGTTTGTAAATACATGAAGGTATATTCACTTTTTATGAAATTTTTTTATTTTATTATTTTACCAAATAACTAATTGCAAATTGATGAGGAGAAACACAAATTCGTACACAGCTACCTATATACACATCAGTGTTGCCGAGTTAGCTATTTTTTTGATTAAATTTAGCCAGCATCCGGCTTAGTCAGATGAAAAGTTAATTTAACTGTTAGTGATTTTTTTAGACACTTTCATTTTAATTTTTCTATTTATCCATTTTTCCATAAGTAACATTTTAAGAATTTTGTTTTCGAGAATAGCTACAAAACTACAAGAGCAGGACCATTTTGTAATATTCAATATAAACTTTGAAATTTTTCGGGATTGTGTCATTGTTGCAAGAAAAATAAAATAGACTCATGTCGAGTATAAATTGCTTGTTGTGATATTTGCATAATAGAGTCTTAAGCAGCGATAGGCAAAAATACATATAAACATTTTGTTTGCCCTCACAAACACACATAAAGAATCACTATTGCCAGATCTGACATTTTCATGTCATACCTAAATTTGAAATCTTAAATCTCCATTTTCTCATAAAAATTTTGTTCATAAGAACTAGTATTTCCTCAGGTTAATTTCATATGAATTTCTGGGGATCTCACTTTTTGCATATGGCAATGCTAATTTCTAACAAGAAGCGTAACACGTCCATCGTGTTTGAGTGCTCGAGTGAGACTGATTTATCTGCCTGTTTCGCGATGTCGAACGACATCGTTCGTTCGCATAAATACGTTTGAAACAGCAACAAATTTTAAAATGTTGTTTTTGGTTTTAATGTATTTATGCGAACGAACGATGTCGTTCGACATCGTGAAACAGGCAGTATGTTTTTTATTTCTCTGCAATACGTGTGCACATGTACACGATGTAAGAGCGTAAGCATTGGCGCCGGGCCCTTGTTTTGCCTATCGCTGGTCTTAAGTGATTATGTATTTTATAACACTCATATACGACAGAGAATTCTCATATTGTATTTGATTGTTTTACACAAACATGTGAGGTTGAATATTTTCAAACTGGCGATTTGGTTTAGCGACCAATGAATTGTTGGCATACGGATATCTTAAGCCACAACAAGTAATTTTTAAAAGTACAAAGGAATAAAATAAACAATATAAATGATATTTGGGCCAAAGTTTTTTAGTACAGACATTCAAGTGGAAATACCAAACTGAAAGAAATTTTTCATTTCCTTTAAAGCTGATCTCTTTTTCATGGTCAAATACATAATTGGACAGGGTTTTCAGCTAAATTATTCTTGCTAAGTCTAACACAGGAAACAAACTCCATCTTGTAACATTTAATTATATTTTATTATTTATTATTATTTATTTATTATGTATTGTTTCCACAGGTAATTGTTGCTAACACTATTAAATACCTTTAAGTGGTTTAAAACTGATATCGAGTCTTCTGACAGGGACTTTTGAATTTTAACAGTTGATATCGAAAATATTGTTGAAGTTACAATGCGGCGCAAAAGTAATGTGGAGCAACAATTCAAAATGCGGTAAAATGAGCGGAATAATTTTTTCCAAATAATGTCATCAATTTTACACATTCAAGTGCACTTTCTATGAAAACAGAGCTCTTTCTTTTCATCTATAACAAAATGGTAGGGAGTTCAAATTATGACAATACTAATGCGCCACCTTGTATATCTGTCGAATTGTCTGTCATTTATTTAGTCTGTTTAGCCACATCACTGTGCAAATGATAAAATTATTTCATTAAAGTGGGTTTTGTGTGCAGGTAACGTTCCGCGCACTTCGCTCATTTTACGGTCGGCATGATCGTCCTCCATTTCTGGCTGAATGGGTACGTCAGCAAACCAGATTGTCGAATCTGGGACGATACCAATCCACATGAGATCCAAGAGTGCCCAATGCATTCCGAAAAAGTTACTGTTTAGTGTGGGTTTAGGGCTGTCGGCTTCATCGGGCCAAGATCGTGCACGCCATCACCGCCAATGGCAAGCGAACGCTATAGGTCGATGATTACTGAATTTTTTTGGCCTAAATAGAATGATATAAATATTAATCACATGTAAGTAGCTTCAACACAACGGTGCCACGTGCTACACAGCTAATGTCACATTGGACATTATGCACGAGCATTGGGCATAATGTCATCTCACAAGGGGGTGAATTGAACTGGTTACCAAAATTTTGCGACTTTTTCTTTTGAGATTCTCTTAAGTCGAAGGTGTATGCGAATAGCCCAGTTATGTGCATGAATACTGGAAAATTAGATGAGCACTACCATGCGAAGCCCGGCGGACATTTACATATTTCTACATTGCATCGATAGACCTTTTCAACGAATACATTATTTGTTTTATTAAATATTTAAAGATGGCAAGCGCTTAATGAAAGACACTTTAGGTACAAACGACATCTTTGACAAAAACAACAACGCTGTGAATTATGATTATCTGATTTTTAAAATAAAACGTTTTTTAACATGTGTCTTTAATTACAATGTCAAACAACAGCCAAATTATTTACTTAAAAAAACTTCCCAATTCGTTGTAAAAATAATATATGAACTACTTCTTATATTTTTAAGTAACACATGATTTTTGCATACAATATCGCTTCGCCATTTTTTTCTAAATTTAACCTGGAATCCTGGCAACACTGACACACAGGCATGCATACAGGTGCTTAAAATGTCGCGTTATACATTGTTTGGGAAACTGTTTTAGAAAAAAATCTATAGATATGTTTACATAAGTATGTATGTACATACATAAGTATATGTAAAACAAAAATTAAGAGATAATAGTATATTAATTAAAATTCCATTATTTGCATACACGTGCCTCCATTTGTAGTAAAATATTTGTGTTTTTTATAAAGTTTTAAATTAGTTAAATTTCTCTTTTATTTTGGTGGTATGTTATAAGTCTAGAAATTTTTATTGCTGATACCATTGTATTCATTGCTGCTAGACATTTTTTGATGATGAAGGTATAAAACTGATCACAAGATCAGGCCGGCAATTATTATCACTGGTGTTGGTACTACACGAGAGACTTTTCATTTGATTCTTTCCATGTACGGTATGACTGGGAGATTTATAATACGTTTTCGCAACGTATTAAGGCCAAGAACGAATGTCTTCTTTTTGTATGCTCACGTTTGTCTCCATTGGGTGGCTGTTTTCGTCTCAGATACCTAAAAATCCACAGGGTTTTCATTTAACCTTTTTATCTTCAGTGAAGTTTTGTGGTCCACATACGCAATGAAGTTGTGTACCAGTTAAAGCACGTAAAATTCAAATCAGGTTACACTATTTGCACTTTATCTTTACAGAAGTCCAGATGCCAAGAGGAATAATACCGTATTTAGCTTAGAAGTCCTTTCTAACTCTATATCGAGCAGTGAAATTGTTGTTTCTGGTGATTTCACTGTTCACAACTCATCTTGGTCACGCCATTCGATTTATACAATTGCAGAAGGTCAATGTGTAGAGTTATTCGCCGCGCACATTCACCTTGCGCATATATTGCTTACAATACTCATGATGCACCTTTCGGTAACTAAGATAAATGCAGTATCCAATCCTGCTTTTCACTCTCAGAGCTTCATACAGCTTCACAAAAAATGGCCAAAATTTATCTATGAAAACGCGTATTGGATTGAGCTCAACAAATTTTTAATGCATCTTAATTGAAAACCACATTTCAAGACAATAATCCAGAGGTCGTGGCGGAAATGGTTTGAAAATATGATTTTGCTGAGAATTTTGCCATCCAAACAAGCCTTTGTTGAGACCAAAACGAAGTTTTACTTTAACCAGACGTGCAAAAAACGCAATCAGATCCAGAGAGGTAGCTGTCAGCATCTAGCGTAATAGCATAAATGCACATACTAGTTTGCTACGCAAAAGTCTGAGATCTCCGCGTGCCAGACTACTAAAGCGTGAATAATCTCTGCGCGAGCAGTGCTTTGGTGTCAAAGTTCTTGCTGCCCCCCTGGTAGAAAGCATGCACCATGCTTTCGAATTTCCGGTATACTGGAGAGTTGCTAACATAAAGCCAATCCTCAAAAATTCCATAGACGAAAAACCCTGAAGATTATCGGGCAATTGCAATTTGCTCTGCACTTTCAAGAGCGATGGAAAGCATGACTAACTACCATCTTGTGAGTTATATAGAGTCCAACAACTAACTTAACGACCTCCAGCATAGTTTCCTTAAAGGCCGCTCCACAGATGATCTGATAGCACTACTCTCCGAGAAATGGTGCGATTCCATCCACTATCTTGGCGAAAGTTAAATAGGCACTAGATATTTCCAGGGTATTTAATGGACTTTCATCACGACTTAATGCTTTTGACAATGACTTCTCTTGATTTATATCGATCCTCCTCTGGGATCACACTGTTAAGACTTCTATAGATGGGAGCTCATGGCTGTGTTCTTTTTCCTATCCTGTCTCTTATTTTTCTCGACGATTCTCCCCGTAAAGCTTCCAAATGTTGCAGATGACAGCAGCATTTGCCATTCATATTCATTCAGCAACAGGCTGTCGGAGGTTGAGTCGAAACATGAATGATGCACTTAATAGCAGTTTTGTTATCATCGCTGAATGAAAAAGAAACAAATTTTCGGAGTTAAATAGCACCGAAAATATTTGAAATCCTATTTATCTTCAATATTTTTGTCGAAACTTGAAGAACTACTCCGAAAGCCACTAAGTGGTGCAAAATCCAACTTATACGTCCGAGAGACATCTTTGCTGAAAATTGCCGAAAAGAGTATTTTTGTAATAGATACGAAAATTCTCGTTGAATAGGTTTTTCGAGTTTTTTTTCACGCTTATATTTATTTATTGTATCTTCACAAGTGAACTAACAATAAGTATTCAAATCTTAAATATAAATAATTATTAGGCCCAACCAGTGTCAGACATAAACTTAGTGACAATAATTAATAATACATAAGAATCGTATTTAGCATAAATATATTTTTAAAAAGTTTCATCTGGAGTGTTGCGTACTATAAACGTAGTATCCCCCTTTTTTAAGCGGATGTGTCCAGGAAAGTTCAAGATGTTACGAGTAAGGGTATTAGGATGGGACTCTAGTTTCGTTAAATATTTGCCTGCATATTTTGCAATTTCAGCGGTCACAAGTGGCATATTTAAATCACGATGTAAAATTGAATTTTTCATGTACCAAGGAGCCGATGTTATTAACCTTAAAATTTTGTTTTGCATACGTTGTATTCTCTCTATATTGGAAGCTGAAGCAGTGCCCCATAGCTGAATTCCGTAACACCATATGGGTTTCAAAAGCGACTTGTATATTAAAAGTTTACAATCCAGACTGAGGGTTGAATTTCTACCAATCAGCCAATGTAACTGAGTTAATTTAAGCTTCATTTGTGTCAGCTTAGAGTCAATGTGGTGTTTCCATGTAAGCCGTCGGTCAAGGTGTATACCAAGGTATTTCACCTGTGAATGCTGAGGAACAACTTGGTTGTTGATTCGAATGGGGGAACAAGTGTCTCTTCGTAGGGTAAATGTGACATGAACACACTTTTGTTCATTTACTTTTATTCTCCATAAGCTCAACCACAGCTCCAACAAGTTGATATGTTCCTGAAGATATCGGGATGCCTCGTGAGGGTTTTCATGCATACTAAGGCAGGCTGTATCATCGGCAAATGTAGAAGTGAGGATGTTACTGCTTAAAGGCATATCACAGGTATAAATCAAATACAAAACTGGCCCTAGTATACTCCCCTGTGGCACACCGGATGAGATTGTTTCGGGCACACTCATGAAGTCTCCTTCCACGACAGTGAACTTCCGGGCAAGAATGTAACTTTCCAAAAGATTTACAATGTTAATTGGTAGATATGTCTTCAATTTCAGAATTAGGCCTTTATGCCACACTTTATCAAATGCCTGAGAAACATCAATAAAGAGGGAAGAACAATACTTCTTTTCTTCAAATGTTCTTCTTATAAAATGAACTAATCTATGAGTTTGTTCAATGGTGCCATGCTGACTTCTAAAACCAAATTGATGGTCCGGTATACACCCATTATTAGTTAGAATTGGGGACAATTTTGTCATGAGCAGCTTTTCAAAAAGCTTTGAAATTGTTGACAGCAAACTTATTGGCCTATATGACTCAGCCTTGGTAAGATCTTTGCCCGCCTTTGGAATCATTTTGACCATGGCAAGTTTCCAGCTGTGTGGATAATACTCCAACCGTAAAATGCCATTAAAAATAAGTAACAAGATTCTAATAGCAACACGAGGCAACTTCATCAGCATCTTGTTACTAATTCCATCAATACCCGGAGCTTTCTTCGGGTTGGTTTCAGCAATTAGTTTTTGTACGTCACGCATCCTAAATTTCATGGGTCGAGGGGGCAGAGCAACTACACTCGGCAAATCAACAGCACCAGTACATGTGTTTGGGGTAAATACGTATTTTAAATGCCCAGCAAATATGTTACCTTTTTCAGTATTAGTTCTTGCCCAACCTCCGGTAGAAGTGCGCAGGGGTGGTTTAGACTCAACGGGTGTTTTAAGTTTTTTAGCAGCGCGCTTTAGATAGTTTTTTAGTTTTTTAGATAGTTCCTAAGAGAAGCAGATTTTTCAGATGCAAGCAACTCTTGGAGTCGTTTAGTGCATTCTTTAAGTCTGATTTTATGTTGGGGCGATCTGTGCTGTTGCCATTCCCTTCTAGCTCTTCTTTTTTCACATACAAGACGTTCAATATCCGCAGAATAAATTTTATTAAACCCAGTCTGCGGATGGGAGGTAGTGGCATGTTTAGGAACCTGTTTAATATTTTCGGTTAGATTGGCAATGTTAAGTTCAGTATCATCGGGAGTTCTTAGGTTTTTCGAGTTGGCTCACTTTTTATGGATATTTTAAAATTTTTCAGTTGTCAAAAAATCCGTCAGATAATTGTGTAAAGCGTTTTTAATTAACCCTGAAAATACATTTTAAATTCTGTAATTTTTTTTCTGGATATTCAAAATCGTTGTTGAAAATTTCCGGGACCATTGCCTTTGTTAATAATTCCGAAAATTATTGTCAAAACTGTTATCTAAATTAGATCACTTTACATTTGCAAAACTGCTTCGACTGTAATTAATTTTATCTAATCAGTCAATGGTTCGAGAGTTACCATTGTTGAAAAATTAAACAAACCGTGTTTTTTTATTACTCCGAACATAGTTTTCATATCGATTTTTTAGATTTGATAAATTTTTCGAAGCTCGTAAAACCATTTCGGATGTCCCGAAATAGATCTAAATCGATTTGGAAATTTTTGGGGTCAATGGCATTTTTTGTTTTTGGATTTGCGAAAGTGCTTTAAATTTTATCTAAGTTGGTTTCTTAGTAATACGTTCAAAATGTTTCTTTTCTTAATAATCCGACTGGCCTTCGTAGACTAGTAGGTAGTGTACTAGACTCGTAGTGCGAAGGTCGCAGGTTCGAATCCTGCCGCAGAACTCTGGGAGTTTGTGTTTGATAATTAAAGGGAGCGCACAACAAGCCTTCACTGGCTTAAGTGTATGTCGTATGACATGGGCTATCACACCCCTCCAATCAACCTAACCTAACCTAACCTAACCTAATAATCCGAAAGCCTAATCTTAAATAGAGCTTAATATTAGCAGAAAGTTCCAAAAATAACCTGAGGATTTAACTTTTTATAATAATTATTGATCGTGGATATACCGGTTTCCTGTCTTAAGTCCTGCATTTCTTAAAGTTGTCAGACATTTTTGAAAAATATTGTACGTAACTTACAGTACGTTTCACGATCGAATGAAAAAACAACTGATTTGCGTCCTGCTAAAAATTCTCAATTCGACAAGTCGAACGGAAATGAAGGCGAATGAAAACTTAATCATTTCTATAAAAATTTGCGTACCCTAAAAATTTTCCCTGTCATGTATGTGAATGCAAATGTCAGAATTAGAAACATATACTGTATAAACATTCGTCAAGTTTTTCTTAGGACAAAATTTTAAGGAAACAATTCCAAAAAATAATAGCAAAAGTAAAAAATCCAAATGAAAACAAATGCATGTAAATAATGTTTCATATGTATTAAATAACATGAAAATGTATCCTTTCAACACAAAAGATGGTAATTAGTGTACGCATGTACACAGATACATACATACATACATATATAGAAGAAAAAACTGAATTTGCAGCTGATACTTATCATTTAATACAACTATAAGTGGATAGATAGATCTTGCAAAACTATTAAATTCACCAGTATTTTTTCAATGAAATAAAATTGTTGTTTTTGAACTTTCATTTCAAATTGATCCGAATTATTTCAAAATATTTCGGCTTATTGTGTTAAGTGCATTTCTTACAACAAGTTCTTGAAAAAAAAGAGGTCATAACGATGTGAACAAAATAACATATCAAAAACAACACATATACGTACACTCCCGGTCTATGTATAGACCATACGCATGCAAAGAGTTAAAAATTTTTTATGGCGCAACATACACAATTCACTAATTTTCCTTTTTAATTGACGATTGCTATGTCGCATTTACAATATGGCAACATACATAGTAATTAGACACTCTTCCGAGAAGTGTTACGTTATAACGCAAGACTGGGCTAACGATACGTCGACAGATACAGGAATATTTTGTCGAACGAAAGTGAGTGACTGCTTAAGTTTCCTCTCGACATCGAGCTACAGGCTGTAAGTTTCAATTAAATTAAGTATCAATTCTATGGCTTAAATCGTGTGCGTCGGCTAAGACTGCTTTTGCAAAAAGAAATTTTGTATTATTGGCTGTAGATCTTGTATGTATATAGAAATTTAGAAGTACATACTTATATACAGGGGCAGATGAAAAAGTCCATGACTTTTTGAATAAAACACAGGTTTTTAAATAAAAAATCATTTTGTTGTTTTAGCTCTACACACTTTGTCCAACCTTTTATGCCTGCCAAAAAAAATTGTTTTTGTAATCATAATAAATTTTCATGATCATGGTCATGTGATGTTGTAAATTTTTATATAAAAACTTACTAACGATTCTAAAACTAATTATTATAGATAGACCTGTCCAAATAAAAATCTATTTTCCCCTTGAACTTAAAACATAGTATTGAAATAAATTTCCTACATTTAAATTGCTTTGTTTAACCAAAGAAGGTAGTAATAGAAGCCGGATTGTGCTTATATTCCCCTTAAAAAAGTTACATTTATTCGCCAAGAAATCGTTTTAGAATGTAAATTTTTGTTCTAATGTGTTTTACTGAAGCAAACAAATCACAAATTATATGATGCCATTTTTTATAATAAGCGTATAAAAAATAAATATGTATACACACGTAAGTATGTATATGCACCTACGAATGTGTATGTTTACAATAAATATTTACAACAATAATTATTATATTTGATTTTATGGGCCTACAAAGGTGACCTTCATTCGAAAATTCAAACTAAAATTTTATAACAGCCGAAGCGTTTTAAAGCCCTTGAAAAGAAAAAACAAAAAAACTTAACGATTTAGAGTCGTTGAAACTTGAATAGAGCAAAAGAACTAAAACAATATAAAATGAACAGAAATATATTAAATTCTCAAGACAATACCTTCATAAATATGTACATGGAAGTTGTAATGCAGCGTACATACAAAATTACATACATACACACTCGTACATACTCGTACACCAAAACGAACATATTTTTTTAAGAACACTTCTATTACCCCGTTAACAATTAAGTTAAGAATAGTTTAGGCACTTTTGTCAAATATAAGTAGAAGCCTATTTGAATATAAAAATTCAAAAAAAGAAGTTTTACCGGTTTTTTGTTGTTGCTGTTGTTCTTGTTGTAATTTTACAATCTTGAAATATTCTAGCAATAACAATTTGTATATTCGCCAACTAACGCACTATGTATTTTTTATTTTATCTGTTTCTATGTACAAATGAGGCAACGCAGTCAGGCAGAACAGCAACACAATTAAACAACAAGAACATCAATAACACGAAATTCGACGTTCAGTTGACCTTGATAGATAGAAAAAAAGAACAAGAACAATAACATAGAAAAGAATTAACAAAATATATACATACTTATGTATATTAGGAACAATATAAAATTGTTTTCATAATGCACCCTTCACCACAAGTGGAAGGGAATACATTTTATCGGCTTGTCGATCCATTTGTAATTTCTCCAATGGACTTGGTTCCAACTCATTCACACAAACCCTTAAACAAACCCATGTAATTTAATTGTGTTTGGTAATAGATTTGTGTCCAACACGAATTGCTAAACGAGTGGGAGCCAATTCTATGCCACACTATAAATTTCCAATGGCCCTAAAGCATGTACACTGAGAAAAAAAAACATAATTGGAACATGTTCATACATACATACTACATACGAGTATATAGTTGTCACAATAAAATCACAATTTTTTTGAATGCAAATATATTGTACTAGCGAACCAGGCCTCGCCTCGCCCCAATTTTAAGCCTTCAGACAAACTTTCTATTTTTTAATTTGAAAAGCCATTAAGGAATAATTTCAAACAAAATTTCATACAAAAACTCGATTTTCGATTTTTCAAATTTTCCGACTTTTCCGGAGGGATTTTCCAAAATGTTCTTCCATAAAAACCTTTTCCTCGAAAATACGAACAACTGACAAAAAGTTTTACAGAAATCGGCCAAGCCTTTCTCATTTTATGAATTAATGGATTTTGCCACGCCCCTCCGCCCACAGACCGAAAATAAAAAATCAGGCTTCACAGTGTCACCCGCCCGAGTATTCTGAAGATTTCCTGAAAATTTCGTCAAAATCGGCCCAGCCGTTTTGGAGCCATTACGTTACATGCATACATCCATACACACATCCTTTTTTATATATATAGATTAAAGAAATTCTTCAGTGAATCAAACCATTTTATATGACTTTTTATCTCCTTATTAAAAAGAAGGGGAATCAGAAATCTGCTCTTGTTCTACGCACCGATCACTTCGTGTAGCTTAGATAATTAAGTTTCTTTTGAGGATTTGCAGCATAATTAACAATAGAAGCCTTCAGAATGAGGTTGGAATGAACATCAACAAATTGCAATTGATGACTATTGTCTATGTTTGACAGTACCAGAGCATCAAAATAAGGTTCGAAAGATCTCCAATATATTGGAATTGATTATTATTATCAATGTTTGAAATTGCCAAAATACCAATTTTGGAGGGACATCAGCGAATTGCAGTCACATATTATTTGTAGTTGGGCGCTTATGTTTGACATTACCAAAGCACTCAAATGAGGTTCGAAAGACTATCAACGAATTTAAGTTGTTGTCTATGTTAATAACGTTACAATTGATAATTGTTGTACATATTTGTTGTGGCCAGAGCAGCAAAATGTGGTCCGAAGGACCAACAATAAATTGCAATTGATAAATCCCTTCTATGTTTGACGATACCAAAACACTGTAAAAAGTTTGTATTTGCGCGTGTAAGTTTACAAATTGCAATTAATAATTTTTGTCTATATGTATTTGACGATGCCATGGTACTAGAGTTTCGTTCGAAGGAGTATCAATAAATTATAAATTACAATTGCATATTATTTAAAGTTGTATTCATACGTATGTTGTAGTCAAAGTAGTGAAATTAGGTCCGAAGGCCCACAAACAAATTGCAATTTATGATACTCAACTATGTTTGATGTTACAAAAAGGACAAAAAAAGGATACGAAATTGCATCAACAAACTGCATTTGAAGTTTCGCCCAAATAAAATTCGAAGAGTCATCAATAAATTGCAATTTGGTAATTTTTTTCTATATTTGACGGTGACAGAACATCAAAATGAAGTTCGAAGGACCATCACCAAATGGCAACTAATATGTGTTATCTATGTTTGACTGTGCCAGAGCACCAAAACGAAGTTAGAAGGAACGTCAACAAATTACAATTGATAATTGTTGTTTTATGTTTAAAGGTGACAAAACACAATTTGTGGGCTCTTAATTAGAGCTGAGTTAAAAAATAATTTGCATAAAATCTATGGGAAAAGTTTAAATGGATTAAAACAATTTCACAAATTAAAAAGAAATGAAAAAAAGAATACAAAAATTCAGAAAAACTTTAGAAGAAAAAGCCAAATCTGCGTTGAAAGCAATAATGACGTACGAGTATATATTTACATATACAGGAACTTTGAAAATGTTTCTTTTCGGGGTAGATTTCTATCCTTTCCTAATTTTTAATAAGTACAAATATTATTATTCGCTTATTTGCGCATCCCATGATGCATAAGCCAAATCGATACTGCTTATGTTTTTAAGAAACAGTTGCACGGGTTACATTTATACAAAAAACCATTGCGTTATAAAATTAGTCGAGTCGCTACTATGAGAGAGGGCGAGATGCAAAAGTTTTGAAGGGCGAAAAATAAACACAAGCTCAATATCACTTAAAAAATAATTGCTCGCCAAAGAGCTGGTTTACGATTAGAACGAATATTTGAAAACGAAACAGCTTAAATCAGAAAAAAGTTTCAAATCAATTAAAATCACTTAAACCAAAAATAATGCTTGAAATCTCAATATTCTCAAGACCAAAACCGAAAAAATCACTGTATAGAAAAAGCGATCGATATTAAGATCGCGACTACCGAAAAAATATAACGAAGCCTTACCAAAATAACTTGCAGCAGAAATTTTAACGAAATCAAAAACAAAATAAAATAAGACAAACAACAGAAATGTTTGAAAATCGCTGAAACTATGAGAAAACATACACTCACATACACTCAAAAAAATTGCTAAGATAAATTTTTTTTAATTTAAATAAACGCATTAAAAGTGCATGTACGAGTATATAAAATCTGAGATATATCAAAAATGGATTATATATATTTTTTTAAGGTTAAGGGTGTGTAAGATTCGGCTTAGCCGAACATACCAGGCTTACTTGTTTTAAATTGCTGTTCTGTGTCTTACAGCGATTACAAAAGGGTTTAAGACGTGTTCATTCTTGGCGTTGATTCATTAGTTTAAGGTTTATAAAATACAATGAAGTTGTGCGTGCTAGCGAACGTTCGTTTGTGTGGTCACTACAGTGGTGAAAAAGTCTTAATGACTTTTTTCTTCGAATTAAAGTCAATTTATTCAAATCTAACAGAAGTGATTGTGATAAGAGTTTGTAGAACGATTAAAAAATTCATGTTGATGGCAGACCCAAAGAACCCTAAACACAATTGTGTGTATCTTTATAAAAATATACCATAAATATATATTTTTACAAAACCATATGCATTTTATATTATATTTGTTGGATGGATGATATTTGATGATATGTACATAAAGAATGTATTTTTTTTTAATTCTGACTATTTAATACCACTGTGCGGCCTTCAAATATTACAAGTGTCTATATTACAATAAAATGTATTACATACACACATAGAAGATTAGAAGCTTTTGTATATATGTATTTCGATAGTTGTTCGAAACAATACAAATACGCATTCGTGAGCGTTAATGAATTCGTTTATTCAACTTTCAAGTCAAAGATACACACTTTTCAATGTAAGAATGCCATTCAAACAGTCGAAATTATATTAAATTGCCTGCTTTATGTTCTAAACTCTTAAGTATGAATATACATACATATGCATGTACGTATGTACATATATATCGTGCCGGAATCTTATAAAAATAATTTGAATAAAAGAAATAAAAAAAATTTTTTAACTAGAACTTTTAGAAAACGTTATTAAATGTTGTTAGAAATGAATGTATATATGAATATTAGCGCAAGTCATACTTCACACATAATATAAATTAATACAGAATTTTTTTATAATAATTTTGATATAACAAACTATTAAGAGCAGCTTTTCGGAATCTTAAGAACGCTATCTGAAGTAAGAAGTAATAACTATTAATACTTTAAGGAAAAAGAAACAAAATCTTGAAGTTCAAGCTTTTCAAGCTTAAATATCTTTTGTTAAATTTGGTTTATTCTTGAAATTATAACGTTTACTTCTAATAAATTAAGTTTCTGTGATATCATTTTAGTCGGACTCCATTGTAAATCATCCCAATACAATCTATACGACTTTGTATATAAAGTTAAATATTATTTAAATTTTTGGCTTTTTATATGTATTTTTTAATATTTTATATAAGAAATTTTTCATATTTAAAAAATTTTTATTTTTCTTTTTTGAAGCCGATTTTCATATTTTATTTTCAATTTTCATACTTTAATTTTAATTTTTAAGTTTTAATTTCTTTAACTTTTTATTTTTTCTTAATGCAAATTTATTTCTCCTTTTTTATTTGGTGCCATTGCCGTAAAAACAGGCTTAAGTAACTTTATTTTTGATTCGCAATTTTTCATTGAAATCGATAGTTTACGATTTAGTGATCGTAAACTATAAATTCTTAAAATTTTATAATCGTTAAAACTAGCATCACAAATTTAAAGCAAAATCAATTTTGCAATAGCCACATATTTTAGTGTAAGGACAGTTAATAAAATTATTATTTCTTTTTTGTGTCTGTCCTTTAAGTTTTTTTTTTGCATTTAAGGCATGATACTAATTTCTACATTTTAGTTTTGGAGATCCTCAATTCAAACTTTAATTTTTAAATTTTTTCAATTTTTTTTTTGGTACTTGTTATTTTTAAAATTACTAAATTAAAAAAAGTAATAAGAAATCGAAATGCATAAATTTTTAATTGCTAAAGCAAAACCTTTACTCTTATATATTTTCAAAAAGGGCTTAAAATTGCCACAGTGGTAACACTGATTAAGAAATACATACTTACGTGCATAAACTATTACAAAATAATAAATGCGTATTTATTTTAATTATTTTACTTTCACTAGAAAATATTTTCTATGTTCATTTACGATTATTAACTAAGAGTTCAAATCAAGATAGAATTTTTTGTACAAAAGGTTTTATTAAATTGAAAATTTTTTGTTGAAATTCAGTGGTCAAACTCGAACCAGACAAATAAATTTCAATTTGTTTTTTCAATATAAGTACATAAGTAATTGGAAAAATTACGTAAAAATTGAATTACAAAAGATTTTACGTTATTTTTGTTCACACAAATAAAACTTTCATTGGAGATGGCAGCGTCAACAATATTCGCTGACGTTCATGTATGACCACGAGAAAAACAGTATAATCATCAACGCACATGTTTCAAATAAAAACATTCATCACCACAAGAGAAAATTTATTGAAAAAATTAATATGTATGTATACACGTAATTTATTTATTTTTATCATTAAAATTAATCAATTTTTTCTTCAAAGTCTTGTGGCCAGTTTTTCACTTATTTAATTTCAATTTTATATGAAAAATTTTAAAAAAATTACATATTAAACTTGAGCGCTGCAGACTGTAGGAAATTTAAAACTCTTATATTTGCTTTGAAAACTGTAGCAGTAGACTGTAGACTTGCTAGATTTACAAGGTCTACAAGGGCAGTTTACAACTAAGAGTGATTTGCGCTATTACTGGTATATTCACTTTGCGATTTTTTTGCAGGAATTGTCTTGAAGTTGTGATGACCTTCTTTTAAGAAGATGAGTTTCTCTTAATTTGTTTACATCTTTTAGCATCTTCGTTAAATATTATTTACAGTTTTTTATTTCAATCGCGAAACCATAAAAAGTTTTTTTCTAATGAAATATTGTTTATGTAAAATTAGAAAAAAAAAAAAAAAAAAAAAATTAAAATTTATTATTATGGCATATTCTTCTCAACTAATTATTAAAACCATTAGAGTTTTTTTATTTTTACGTTGAGTAAAAACAATTATTGTTTGTTGTGTTGTTTGTATAAAAGCATAGTAGGCCTACTATGATGATGTATTTTGTAATGTTTATATACAATACTGAATTCTCATATTGTGTTTGATTCGTTTGGCATAAACATATGAGGTTGAATTTCATTTCATTTATTTATTTAAGATAAATTCAGTACAACAAGATGTAATCTTATTTAGAAGTACTAGGGAGATAATGGCAATATGCAATTTTACATGTTTATCTTATCAAAAACTAAAAAAATTAAAAAAAAAAAATAAAAAACTATAAAATTAATAAAATTAACAAATTAAAATAAATTAACAATAACCAATGATATTAAACTATATATAAACTATTAAAAAAACATAAAAAAAGAAGAGCAATTTTGACAATTATATAATAATAATAATATCGCGGAACTAAAATGTTTTGCGTTGCTTAATGTTTGAATATTTGGTGGAAGTTCGTTCCAGAGACGAATGCCATTTACAAAGAAATGTCTTTCAGATATTTGTCATTTACATGATTTGTCCATGTTAAGCTTTTGTTAAAAGTAACACCACGATTTTTGGCATTATCTACAAGCTCAATGGCAGATCCACCAATTAGTATTTGCGGTAGGGTAAGTTGCACAAAGTTAGAATTGCTGATCATCATCGCCTTCGATTTCTTTGCATTCAAGCAAAGACCATATACTGATGCCCATTTGAAAACATTATTAAGATCATAATTTAATTTAGCAATGCATCCAGTGATTTCTGACGGCTTACAGCTAATAAAGAGCTGTACGTCATCTGCATACATCTGTACACCACAATAGGTTAGTTTCGAGGGCAAATCATTTGAGTAAATGGAATATAACAGTGGACCAAGAATCGAACCTTGCGGAACACCTCTTGTTATTGTTGGATTTGTTTGAACCAGAATACACCAATTGGCTTCTATCGCATAGATATGAAGATAGCAATTTTATGGCAGTGTTAGAAAAATGGCATATATATTTTAGCTTTTGGATTAGTATGGTGTGTTCAACAGTATCAAAGGCCTTTGAATGGTCAAGTAAAACTAAAATGATACAAAGTTGCAATCCATTTTAGACCTCAATTCCTCAGAAACATCTATAAGAGTGTAAATGCAGCTACTTATGTTTGGGCTTAAATCCAGATTGCCTTTCAGTAAGTAGGGAATTGTTATACAAATATTGAGTCATTTGCGTGTGTACATTTCGAAAATTTTTGACATATATGAAAGTATTGCAATAGGCCTATAGCTCTCATCTAATTTGGTTACAGGAATAATCTTCGCATATTTCCACATTGATGGGAAAGTACAAGTTATAATTATAGAGTTAAACTGCTTAAAGTTTACTGACGATTTCGTTTAGCGACCAACGAAATCTCGCCATATGAACAACTCAAGCCACAACAAATAAGACATTTAAAAAAAATATATTTAAAATTTTTTTATAAGCATGTATATGCCTTTACCGCAATATCAACAAATAAAAAAAAACTAAATTATTAAAAGCTTTAAAAATGTGAACCAAACGCCCTCAGACTTACGTGGATTATCCCATATTATTGGAGCAATTGAATACCAACATTCGTCAAGTTATCGCCGAAATATGCGAAAAAGTGGTCGAAAACCACCTCAAAATGATCCACTGCTGCAAGAAATCTAGAGGCGATCTTTTAAAAGACATTGTATTTCATACGTAATGGCCTGGATTATAATGGATTTAAAGTTTTGTCGAAATCATAGCTTTACGTGTATCTTATTTAACTTAATTTTTGAAACCGAAAAATGTATAACCCTGTACAATAATCTCTGAGTACACTTCTTTTAAATAGTATTTTAAAAATAATATGCAATTAACATGATGACATATCAAACTTATTGTCAATAAAACTTGAGGTAGAAAACACTAGCTCGCATAAACTTGAGATTGGACAAATTCTCAGAAGAAAATTGTATAAATTTTCTAGCTTCAGTGTCCTTTTAATGCATTAGTCCAAGTATACAAAAAGGTCATTTAGTAACGAATTAGATTCTACACTTTTTTTATGTGTTTTTTGATTGTAAATCCAAAATCAAGTTATTGGAATTTTCAATTCATGAGTCATAGAAATCTACTCGAAATTCATTTACGACTATTGAATCAAACAAAATCAATAGTTTTACTGTTTAAAAAAATCCATAAATAAAAAATTGTCTTTTTATATCGGGCTTGACAAGAAGACAAGGCAGCGTAGACTTCCATAAAAACACTTTCCATTTATGCAAAAATATAACAAAGTAAAGATGTAAAAGCGGAAGTGTTGGGAATAAACAAGTTGTTAAAAAAATAACCATTTGGGGCAGCCGGTTATTGGTTTTCATGAAAGGCCTAAAAATTATTGTCGACACATTCCAAACCGGTTTATATTCAGAGAAGAAACCAACCGGTTTACCGGTTTGCGGTTCCGGTTATCGCATACTCTAAGTATAACTATATAATATACAGCATAAACGAGATTCACGCACATAGTAATGAGACTTGGAAAGGCTTATCTACTCGTACAAGTATACACTATGTGCTATTTTTAGAACAAATATTATTGCCAGTTCCTATGAATTCAAAAGAAATTTTCGTTCGAAGATTTATAGTGAGAAAAAACAAACAAATTGGAGTTTTTTTTGTATTATTGTTATCAAAATAAATGTTAGAGCGAAATTTTTCTATTAATGGCCTGATTTTGTAAACATAAAATTTCGTTCAAACATTTTTTTATTGAAATTAATAACAAATTTGGTTTTTTTTATTATCTTTTTCAATACATATATGTACAGTACAACTCGGCTATATTCGTTATGCTTATAAGGAAAACAACGCAAGCGAATATCTATTTATCAAACAAAAATTATTATTCAGATCAAGAGATCCTCTTGTTCATGAAAGACCCAGCAGCTTTATATATATATATATATATATATATATATATATATATATATATATATATATATATATATGTGTATATATACAAGATAATTAATTAATTAATTAATTAATTAATTAAATATACAAGATAATAAATTAAAACTATGCGAGTAATGGATAATTATCTGTTCAGAACCATTGTCGGAAAATTTGGAGCGGTAAATGATAAGCAAACAATTTTTTCGATTTTCTAAAAGTTCGCCTTTTCCAGCAAGAGGTCTTTCATAAACAACCGATTCACATTTATATAGACGTGCAAGCCGAAATTCGGATGGAATACCCTATTAAGCAAAAAAAAAAATAATAATAAATAAATACAAATTATAATAAAAATTTTTCTTCAAAAAAAATCAAATTTGTTGCTTTGGTTTTGTTGTTTTCAAAAATTATTGTGTGAGACCAACGAAGGATGGCCTTACGATAATTTTGTCATGTCCTTACTGGCTTGATGAATGCTCATTTACTTACTAGAAAGTGGCAATTTTCTTAATATCTAACAACTGCCCAGTGAAATAATGAATTTGCCAAAAAAATACGAAAAATCTACTCTCATAAAAAATATATTGTATTCCCAAGACTTTTGAGAACCGATTTTATAGATGGAAATTTCACATGTATTGCATGTCCTCGGAAGGTGAAACTTTCAATCACACTTCCGTGGTTGTGACCTTAAGCATTCATCGCTTTGCTGGCTATTGTTCGCACTCTCTCTACAATAATGCTAAAAGATGCTCTATTAGATACATGGCTGGAGTTTGCAAAGTATATGCAGCATTTATACAATAGTGAAGGAAAATGACTTTAGCAGGGCCCTTTGTGTCATTATCATGTCGAAAATAAGCAGCATTCGGTTTACTATTCCTCTTTGGAATGTCGAAATAGACAAGACTGTCCCATTGTTGACATAGGGTCGTATGGGCCCACACCTCCGATTCCACGCATCCCCATCATAATTTCTAACGCTTGGAATTTGCTAACAAGTATTTTCCAAAAATAATTTTTTTTCTGAAGAAAGCCATTTTCATATAAATAAAGGGAAGGAAAATTATATGGGTGGAAATTCAAACGAAATTTGCTGCCAATGGCTCAAAACTTTTATGAATTTCATATAAGACTCTCAGAAATGTAAAGAAAATGTGCTGGAATACAAAGTACGTTTAAAGAACGATTTCGATTTCGAGGATTCTGGAAAGAAAACCTTTTCCATTTCAAAGAACCAATCGAACAGATTGCAAAATGGATGTAACTACGGGTGAGTGTCATCCATTTGTTTGTGATTTTTTATTTAAATTTGAATAGGCTACTTAGTTGAATCGTATTTTATAAGCCAAATTACATGTGATAGTTATCAAAGAACAAATTACACCAAAGACACATGTGTAAATCATTCTGACAAACACTAGCAGAACGGAACAACATGCTGTTTTCGAAAGCCGCTACACTTTCATCATCAGCGTTCTTGTGTTTGGTCCACTTCTGTGGTGTCAGTTGATGTATATTTCAGCTATTTATACAAACTTTTTCACTGTAAATAGAATACGTGAATTTTTTGATTCATCGTATCACAATTTGTGAAAACTTTTTTTGTAATGGAAAGCCCAAATTACACCTCACTACATCCATTTGTGTTACTTTACTCCCAGTAAGGATTGAAATGCTTTCCTAAATAAACAATTTTTGAAAAAGGTCCATAATCTGAACTAAACTGCAAGTAAAAAGGTATTTTCAAAATCGGTACACAATTGGAAAAGTTATATGATATTCAATATGTCGGGCGGGCAAATATTCTGTCCGATTTTCGGGATTTTCTTACGAGTCTAACCTGCAAACATGATTTTTATATATATATATATATATATATATATATATATATATATATATATATATATATATATATATATATTTTAATCGGAGTTACGTGTCTTCAAACATTAAAAAAAATAAACACGAATTGATCAACACCTCCTTTTTTTAAATCTGTTTAAAAAACAATGGATCAGAATTATAGTCATAAAAAGTATACTTTAACGAATTCTTAAGCATTCCATTAATGATAAGAGATTGCACACTTTTGACTGTGAAAGTCTCTGTTAAACTTAAAATATGCTGAAGCAGTTCTCTTGCTCAAGTTTTAATGCAACAGAGGGAAAGATAGTGGAATAAATACAGAATTATTATGTCTTTTTCCCAGCTGAATTACAACTTAAGCAAGACAAATTAACGTTTGTGAAGCCGATATAACTCAACTTAAATTCAAACCGATCAGCTGCTTGCACCAAAAAGTAAAAAAATTTCTGAAGTCAGTGTAGAAAAAGAAAAATTATTTTCGTGGAATTTTCATAAGTACAACATCCTTAAAAATTAAATAGGTCTGTCTGTCTACATTAGAATAAATCGAAACCGATTTCGAAAAAATTCTTTATCTAATTATTTATTTCTCTGCAACTTCTTAAGTTTTCTTTAAGAAGCTGCAGACTATGATTATGTCCCAATAGTTTTATGCGGCCGAGTCAAAGTGCAGCTAACAATGTTATTTTCTTTGAAAATAACTTAAAAATTCCAAAACTTAGAGACATTTACCTTAAATGCACATACAAATATATAAGGTGTTTTTAAAAAAGGAAATAGTACGATACTTTGAACAATAAGAACAGATAATAGACATTTTGTGCAGTTAAATCAAAGTACAGGTAACGATGACATTTTCTTGAAAATAAATTTGAAAATGCCAAAACCTTGGGACAGATACAAAAAGTACACTTAAAAAAGAAAACTGTATGAGATTTTGAAGAGTAAGAACAGAAATATAGATTTTGCGCAGTTAAGTGAAAAAGCAGCTAACAATGATATCTTCCTTTAAAACTCCAAAACTTTTGAGCATTTCCCATATAGGTACAGATATATGTATAAGATGTAGTTAAAAAGGGTTATTGTGCAGTTTAAAATGATATTTTCTTTGAAAGGAATTCTAAAACTCCAAAACTTTTGGGGCAATTATTATATATGTGCAGATATAAAAAGTGCACTTACCAATGGAATTGTGCAGCTATCGATTATATTTTCTTTGGAAAGAATTTGAGAATTCCAGATCATTAAGGCAAAATATATAAACTGCAGTTAGAAAAGAAAATGAAAATTGCATGAGATTATGAGCAATAAGAAGAGAATATGTATAAAGATTTTGTGCAGTTAAAGCAAAACTGCTCTTAAATAAAACGCAAACAAATTTTGACAGTTCAAATAAAAAAATCGTGCTTTCTGCACTACCGAATTAATCTTGGGGTCTCGGTTTAGATACATTTTTAATGCAAAATCTAGGAGTATATTCAAATATATGTACATATGTACAAATGTATTTGTGTGTATGTCATGAACTGTATGACAATGTCAATAGTGAAGAAAGCTTTTGCTCTGCTGTTTGCTGACAAAGAGCAACTGAAGACGAACAGAGAGCCCTGATAACGTAAACACTTGCTTAAGAATTTTTACGATCACTTTTAAACACGCACACACAAACACATTCAAACACATATTTACATACACTTTTACTGTCGTTGATTTGCAGGCATGTGTCTGTAATTACAATTTGTTTTTTTTTTGCTGTCTTTTTAGAACTTTAAAAGCTTCTATTTTAATATAAATATATATGTATATATATACATATATATATATATATATATATATATATATATATATATATATATATATATATATATATATATATATATATATATATATATATATATATATATATATATATATATATATATATATATATATATATATATATGCATATGTATGTATGTATATATAAGTATATGTATATATATACATATATACCTACTTTTTTGATAATTCTCTTACTGAAGATCGTTAGTGAGTTTTTATTATTGTTGCTATTTACTATTTTATTTTATTTTATTTTAAAATTTAATTTTATATACATACTTACATAGATATTTGGGGATTTGAGAATGACGATACGTACAGAAAGAAACGTTGAAATAAATTGTTGTTGTTGTTGTTGTTGTGAAATGTGTATCTGTATCTTTACTGAAAGTTTTTTTATGTGCAGGCATACGTACATACATACATGCCTACTATGCACACATTCATCAATCTACACACAGATATGCATGTGCGTATGTATGGACTTGTTTGGTTCTTTATTCGTGAGAGAGATATTCTCGACATGCTGTGAATAGTTTTTTTATTTCGTATATTTTTATACTATTTTTTTCTAGTGATAATAAGTATGTACATATGTATATACGAGTGCATATAAGTATATATACATATATGTATATATGTATATATATATATATATATATATATATATATAAATTTTTTTTAGTTGATCATACCCTTGAACTTCACAGTAGTTTTATTTTGTACATATGTTTGTATGTTTGTGTATAACGTGCACGTATACATACACAGATCCAAATGTATTTATATATCAAGATGTTTTTTATGTTTGTTTTTTTTTTAAATCGATTTTGACGTGAAACTAAAAGTGTGTACACATTTGCAAAAATTTAAATAGTTTGAATTATAGAATAGAATAATGGACTAATAACATAGTTTTTCGTAAATTAGGGAGATTAAATGAGAAGAAAATTACTTGTGGTAGTCACAAAAAGTTTGTTAAGTGTTATGAAATTAAGTACAATAGACAGGCGAACCAGAAATGTTTTAAGATATGTATCATGCCTTAAGCGCTTAATATATGCAATGATATTTGGAAAATATGCATTCGAATAAAAATTAAAATATGTACGTATATCTTTTTTAGTCAAAAAATTTTTCATTTCTTTTAGTTCTTTGAACTTTAGAGTTAATTTAGTTAGGAAGGGTTTTGAAAAATCTGTTTAATTCGTATGTACGAGGGCAGTTTAATAATTTCGTTAGTTATTGAATAAAATATATCTTTTTTCGACGTTTTATTTTTTAACGTGTTCTCTTTAAAGCTTGATACATTTAGTCCAGCTTTTTAATTCCTTCAAATTTCTCCAGGTAGCAATTCGTAGCTCAGTTTATGGATTTGTGCCATATTTAATTTTCCTGATGGAACTGTACTTTTTTTGTCGCTAGATGAGGCCGTCTTTCAAATCTAGAATGAATCTGTCTAAAAGCTCAAAATTATACTCGCCAGTGCATCCCAAAAAATTCTGGTCATGAGATTGTTAGCCTACATACACAGCTTAGCAATCCCCAAAAAAGAACCAAACAAAAATGGCACAAAAGCTTGTTTCGATCAAGCCTAAGCATCGCTAAACACTTCTTTGAAGTGGTCACAAGGTTGCTGTTATAGTCGAGTATGAGCAGTTGAGGCATCCTTTGCTCGGATAGCTTTATCATATTGAAATATGCATGTAAAATTTTATGTACTAGCTTAGTTAAGATTCCTATAACAGCAGCCACCTCACCGCTAGTCCAATATTATTCCATTAATTAAAAACGACTATTTCCGCCATGACGACTTCTTCTGGGCGGCTGAAGATTTGGTGCCATTTGTGCTGGTGCGATCATAATGGAACTCAGCAAAATTCTTTTCAATCATTAAAAAAAATAATATACAAAAATAAAATAATATAAAATATGTATAAAAATAATGTTGAGTCAATATATGAAATTCACTTTTTTACTTTCGATGGCAAAAATAAACTAAAAAACGCAACTTGCTCAAAAGTCGACATTAGTCTAAAAATAGATAATGCGATACGAGAGAATTGTTGTATTTGAAAGTTAAGATGTCACGAAATTATAAAACTGCCTTCGTACTAGTTTTTTGTAACACCTGCTTTGATTATACAAGATTTATGAGTAGGATGAACACAACAACAACATCTCATTAATAATTAATTTAATAAAACTATTTCTAAAATTTTATATGCATGTTCTCTCCAATATATTCAGTTGGAGGTCAATAAGGGTCTAAAGTACCTCTTTTATTTTATGATATAGTGCAGAGTTAAAAAAGAAAGTCTTTTATAACTTCTACTATTTATCATATTTTTGATATGTTATTTATAGCTCGGAATTTCATGGAATACATCTTCTGGCCGCCAGAATTGGACATAGAACTTTTAACTGTATACGCCACGTGCGGGCCGTATTTTGTCATATAGATTCCACGTCTGATTTTAGATATATAAAGAAAAGAGAATTGTAAAAAAAGATTTGTATATATTTTTTACATATCGCCACTTAAAATGCAAAGGGCCTTAATTACACTTTTTAGATTTTTTTCCAGAAAGACTTAAATTTTTAATATAGTCTCCTAAAATCAGAAGAGCCGTAAGCACACTTTCTATTTTTTTTTCTGTCAATAATAAGCAATTTACAATAAAGTTCGGCTCTAACGAACTCCGAAGGACTGGGCTATTTAGTTAGTTAAATAGCAAAATATATTTTTATTTTTGGATGAATTTCATTTCCACAGCAAATTTCTTTCGTTTTCCAAAAATTGTTTTCCTCATCTAAAACAATTCCACAACTAAACAAAATATAGCAAAATGAGTTAAAAAGTGAAAATATATATTTTTTTGTACAATATCTATTAATTTCAATAGTAAGTATTTAAAATTTTTTTATTAAACCAAATTTGTTTTGAAGACATGTTTTCCATGTGGTCAGAAATATGATTGCAATGTCATAAAAATATTTTCTTATCATAATTTTTAACAAATTTTTCTTTAAGTGTGACCATATGGAAGACATGTTTTCCAATGTTTGTCGTGGATGTTACCTTTGAAAAAATTAAATAAAATGGGAAAATAAATGCGCAGTAAAATTCTTTGTTCATTTTGAAAAGTTTTATATAAAACTAATCAAACTTATTTGATGCAAATATTTCTCCAATAAGATATACTCATACATATGTATATATGCAGGTATACCTGTTAATAAATTTCCTTTAAATTTTACAACTTTGTTTTATACGTTTTATGCGTATAAATTTACAAGCATTTTAGTTTGCAGCATTTTTTAAAAAAAATTTTCGTTATAAGCAGATATTTGCTATAAATGTAATAATACCTATGAAGTTTATGTACAAAACTTTTGGAACCAGAGAATTTGTTTGTTATCTGCGGTGTATGTCATAACTGAATTCCACTGTAAAGGGTGGTCCAATTCAAAACGCACGATGTTATTGTGAATAAAAGAAGAAAATTCAGAGAATTATCTTGATATTTTTTATTACTATATAAAAATCTATAATAATTATGTGTTAAACAAAATATCGGCCAAAAGCATGGTACGGCTTCGGTAGCACACCTCTACCCGATGGTCCATATTTTCAATGACTGTGAGCAATAATTGAGGTTTAATGTCGTTAATGGTTCCGAATTATATCATCCTTGAGTTATATAATTGTTTTTGGCCCATTGACGTACTCTTTTTGTAAATATCCCCAAACAAGGAAGTTCAACGGTGGCAAATCACATGATCGGGGCGTCCAATTAACTTTGCCATGACGTGAGATAACACAGTCATTGAATTTCTCGCCTAAAAGAGCCATTGTTTCGTTGGTTGTGAGGCAAGTGGCACCATCCTGTTGGAACCACATATCGTCCAGTTCCATATCCAAAATTTCTGGCCACAAAAAGTCCGTTATCATTTCGCAATAGCGAACACCATTTATATAACTGCTTGGCCGATCTCATTTTCGAAGAAGTACGGGTAATGTTTTCCGGAGGCTAATGTTTTCATGGGCGAGCATGAACAGGTGTTTTCACATTTCCTACTGGCCCAGTTTGTTGAAATTTGCGCACAATTCTCCCGATTGTGGACACATTTGATCGATTATGCTGACCAAATCAATTACGAAGTGCACGAAATGCATTTTGATTTGAACGCGCATTTGTGTACTTCTCTATGGTTGAAATTTTCAAACACTAAAACCAAGAAATGTCAAATCAAGTTGGACAAAAAACTTGACGTTAAGGTATGACTCACAATTAACATCGTGGATTATGGTTAGACCACAAATTTGAAACTTTTCCAATTTTGATAGGATTAGCCCTTTCGTTTAAACAATTAAGAGTTGTGGTTTAAAGGCTGGAACACAATGTGCAGCTAAGGCTGAAGTTGAGGCAATAGCTGAAGTTGTGGCTGAGGCGGAGGTTGAAGTACGAACACAATGGTGAGGCGTGAGTTCATTGTTGCCAATTGTACTTAATCAAAATTTTATGTACAAATGTATTGAATTTGTATGAATGATAAACATTATTAGCATCTCTGGATATAATAATATGTTAACACAATCTGTTAACAATCAATGTTAACATAATAATCAAAATTAATTTAAGTTTTTTGTATATTTGTATTAAAATAAAAATATTGTTTTGTGGAAAAATAAAAATATTCGGTAAAAAATGTAAACGAACATAATATGTTAAAGAAGCGCTGTAAAAAGTTACAATGTTCGAACTTTGCGCCTCAGGTTTTGCCTCAGCGTCAGCCTCAGATTCACATTGTGCTGGCATACATTTGAAGCAATGTATTTTACTTTTAACAGAGAGAAGTATACTTCTCGCCTCACGCCTCAGCTGCACATTGTGTTCCAGCCTTTAACTGTTCATATAACGATATTTCACTGATGATTTGGTTAACGCCAATAAAATATCGTCCCCATATACAATACAAATTTTGTAAGTTTGTTTAATAACATCATGATCGATAAAAATGCTGAGCTGAAATTTTTATTTAGCTACGCCCTTACACGTTTCAAATGGCGATACATTATCGTAATTATGTATTTATGTACATACACTATGATGTTTCATAAAATGAGAAGCATTAGTTTTTCAGTTTTTGAAATTTAAAAAACAAAATATTTCTAACATCTATTTCTGATTTTATGAAACTTTTGAAAACTATTAAAATTTTGTCGAAATCATCAATTATATCTTTTGCTTGTGTTGAACTTGAGCTGTCAAAATGTCACTGACATACAATTTTCTACTGTAAATTTCCAAATTTTCAAAACTAAAATCCGGGGGCGCTAATTACAAATAAATTAGTTTCACTATCAACTGGCTGATTAAATGTAAAAAAAAATTTGCAGAGGAAAATTATTTGAAATTTGTATGGGATAAATTTATCCATGAAAACACTTTCAATGACTACCAAACAAGCATAATCAATCATATAGGAATAAATATAAATAAGTTGAAGAATTTTATAAAATATATACATATGTACATATGTATATCATAAAATCTGTGTTTTCATTTATCCATTTACCTAAAGTCTTATGTTGCATGATTGTATTTACACCTTGAAAGATTTTCTAAGTTTTTTTCTCATCGCCTCAAAAAAAGTTGTTTCGCAGCTGCCGTCGTTTTTGTATTTGTGATTTTTTCAAAGCATTTATTTCTTCTTATTTGTAATTTTAAAAATGTTCCTTAAGCCTTTTATCACTTTTGCTTAAACTATAATTCTTGCTTAATTGTATTTGCTAAACTAATATCTAATATAAGTTTTAATACTTTTTTATTTGGAACTTAACATCTTTGAAGATATAAAAAATTTCAACACTTCGAGAATACAATAAAATTGCTTCTGTGTGCAACTTTTCTTGCGCGTATTTCCTTTCTACACTTCTTGAGAACATCCAAACAATTGTATGTAACATGCGCTGAATTTGTTGCAAAGTGTAAATAATTATGCTTTTCGCAAATTAAAAATAAAGTTTATAATTTATAAAATAGTCTAAATAAAATTTCAAAAATATTTGTATTTTTAATCAAAAAATATATTTTTGTATCATACAAAAACATATTAAAATATAAATATAAATTTGAAATGAAATAAATCAAAAAATATGTTTTTAAAAAATTTATTTTCTTTAACTACAAAGATCCTTTCATGTTTTTTATGAACTTTTTTTAATGGACGCAAGTGATATAAAAAGTTGCAATTTTTTATGATTTATTTTGGTTTCACAGTTTTGATTATATAAATAATTTATTTGCATATAAAATACTCGAATTTTGTCAAAAGATTTCATAAAATATTATTTTTTTAAGATTTGTGCCGTGTGTTTTAAAAACTTAAGCACTTTTTTAATAAAATTTAAACATTTTTATAAAATAACTACACAACTATATGTAGAGTAGTATGTACATACATATGTTTCATGATGACATTTAATTGCTCTTCTTAGAGTATAGAAAGGCATTCAACAGCCATTAATTTTCAGCCTGAATATTTTTGTTTGTTTATTTTTTCGTAAAATAGTTTAGGCTTGTGACAGACTATGTCCATATGACTCATCTATATACATTTAATGTTTAAATTTTTAAGTTCGAGGTCAATATTTATTTTTATTTTCGTTATATTACATCACAGTGAAAGCTCCCACAAACGGACATTCACCGACACACTTACTTTTAGCCGGTTTATTTTAAGGTTTGCATTGGCGAAATTTGTTTATTATTAGAGTTATTTTTCCACTTGTTTATGAAATATAACAACACCATTTAAAAATACGAATATTACAGGCTGAATTACAAGTCGCCAAGACAGTGGCGTACCCGTCTTGTGGGTTGATAACATGATCGGACACTGATCTCGACCAGATAATCATGTCAGCTCAGTCACATCATCCGAACGCATAATATTAACTCGAAACGAAGCTGGTAGAAGTTTTTTTCGATATAATTGCATCACACCATCGTTAAAATATAAATCGCAGAAACTATTTTATATCGTAATCCGAAGAGCCGATGAGAGGCGTTATACAAGTTGACAACAAATATAAACTTTTAACGTTGGCGCAAATAAAACCCATATTGGAATAGATCAAAAGTAGTTAATAATTCCTTTGATGCGACTATACTCAATGGAACCGATATGGTAAACATAGACAAACAAGATAAAATACACCAAATAGGATACCAATATATCAAAAACACAAGCCACAAAAGAAAACAAATATATAAAATTGGCTGAATTATTGCAAAACACACAGAACCTGAATCGCATAGTAATGCTGCCAATTAAAGATAATAAGTAAGCTCCATGGGAACAATAGCCGAGGAAATCCCTAAAATAATTAGTGGATTAAGTTTAGATTTAATAATAACAGCTGAAATGCAAAAGCCAAACGTCATTAAATCAGAAACAACAGAATAATGGATATAAAACATGGAGAGTGTATCCTTTGCTCCCATACCCGGTAAATGAATCCCAGAAAAAGCTGAGGATATATAGTTAATAATACTCGTATTCATATTTCTGACAATGCCAGTCGAAGAAAAAATATAATTAAAAAAATATTATTTAAACATATTTTTTTTATTGAAGAGACCATTCTGCTAAAAATAAACATACCAGCATTTTAATGTTAATCATAATAATTTTTTAAGTTAATATTGGAATTTCAAATTTCGGGATTGTGACCAACTAATAATAATTTGAATAATTAACTTTTTTATGTATTTAAAATAAATATTTTAATTTTCGTTTTCAGAAATAAACACAATCATTTGCACCCAAACGTTGTCGAAGTGCATAGAGGCTGGAAGAAAAATAAAATAGATCCATATCGCATATAAATTGTTTGTTGTGCAGTTTCTGTGAAGACATTCTAAGCCTACCATGATTATATATTTTATAATTTTCCTAACCGATTGAATTCTCATATTGTATATAAATTAGTTTTTGTATAAACATAAGAGTTTGAATAATTAGAAACTTGTGAAAGTTCGCTGATGATTTAATTACCACGAACGAACAGCACACGGAAGCTTATTATTAATTTCATTACTTCAATATTAATTGATATTATAAATTATATTTTAAATTAATTTATTGTTTTTATTACTGTAATATTACTTGAATTATTAATATTAACTTGTTTATTAGTTCTATTAGTTTCTTATTGATATTATTAATATTAATAATACTATTTAATATGAAAATTATTGATGATTTATCGTCATTTTAACGATTTTGGACCCCCAAAAATTGCATTTTGAAAACATGCCGATTTCTTTTTTAATAAATTTATCAATTTTTGGGTGATAAAAATTTATAAAATTTTTTTAAATTTTTAAGAAACTTTAAACTTAATAGAATATTTACAACTATTGCTTTTGCAAACATTCACATCGACAGTAGAATTACAAGTAATATAAACAAAATGTTTCAAGGCTGAGCCAAGGCTATTCAAAATTTATGTGCTGATATGCAAATATTGAGGCCCTATGCTCCTTATGGGATCGATGGGAACATATATATATATATATATATATATATATATATATATATATATATATATATATATATATATATATATATATATGCAAATAGTATTGAGAACGGTAACGATTAATTATTTAAAACAGAATTCCCAAAAGACTGAAAGAAATATTCTATACTTTGAAAAAAGTTAGTTGGAAAAATATTAGAAATATTCGAATTTGAAGATAAATTCAAAGTTTTAAGCGGAATTGATCCTTAATACATAATCAGCGCATACAATAATTTCCTTCGCAACTTTTGCTGAAGAATGTAAAAGACAAGATATAGAGTCCATATTGAATGGAGTTTTTTCACAAGCACATTTTGTTCTGGGAAAAAAATTTTAAACTTTTAGAGTTTTCAAAAAGGATATCAGAAATGAAAATAAGACATTATGGTCTCGTATTTCATTTTTATTTTCTCACAAATTCAGCACTTTCTTTAAATTTGGATAACATAGAATTTGTATAAGATAGTAAATTTTTTTTATTCATTTGAAAGGCCTATTGGAGCCATTATGTATGGAATACAAATCGTGCAAACACTCGCCGCTGTGGAGCGAAATGTCCGATTTTCCATGACTCGTACGCACAAATCGGTCTGAATTTAACCGTTGGTATGTGCCATGTTGACTTTAAAAAAGTCTAATGGGGTCAAATCGCACGATCTCGGTGTCCAGTTCACATCACCATGCCCTCAAATCGCTCATGCAGGATGTTCCATGTGGCATGAGTTGTGTGCCACGTTGGTGTCCATACCATCCAATTAAGACTTAAAGAACATGGTAATCATCGACCCGTAGCGCTCGATCTTGACGGCGATTTCTTCTCAAAGAAATATAGACCGTTGACCCCGCCAGCCCAAAATTCACACCAAACAGCGCGTTGTGGTCTGCAAAATGCCGAGTTCTTGTAAGCAAGGAGAAATCGGATTCTTTTGTACAGTCATGCTGCCAGGGGCGCTTTTTCGGTAGATCTTCCGTGTCGTCATGATACGAATGTTGCTTCATTCTTTACTGAACCAGTGGACCAAAATTTATTTATCACACTGTAAATAATTATCTCGGTAGGACGATTTAAGCGATGGCATTTATTTCCATATTTTTCAATATATGCATATTTTGTTAGAAATGCATATTTTATTTGCATATTTTGCTAAAATGCATATGTATGTTTATATCTGGATTCATATGTTTATAAATTAGTATTTATTAATTATGTAAATCAAATATTTATTAATTAAAACCTAAAAAATAATTAACTCATTAACAAAAATCACTAATTCGGCGACAAAGCTGTAGAAAGAATACTATTCAAAATATTTCGATGAAATTATGAATGAATTTTGAATGAATTTGATGATGGTTACGCAAAATCAATTAAAAAATTTAAAGTCATGTTGGAAAATAATGCAATTAACATTTTTATGCTCAAACAATGCATTTATGCGTGAAACTTAAAAATAATTATATTAAGAAAGCCAATTGAGTTATTATAGCTGAGATTAAGTATAAACAAAATTCAGTTTGAACCATTGGTAATAATAATTTTTATCCAATTTTGGGGTCGATTAAAAAAATATTTATCTCACATCATTTTCACTACATTAGCAAGTCTTTAGAGGTTCTACTTGTTTAACGCCAATGAAATACAGGCATACAACGAAGAGTCGAAGAAGAAGGTCAAGGTGTGTTTGTTTGTCAGTCAATAAGGTCATGGTGATCGATTTTTGGCATTGATTTCCTTCAAAAGGGTAAAACAATCAATGGCCAATATTATACCAACTTATTGTGTCGATTTTATAAAAAAATTGGAAAAGCGCTTGACAAAGTGTATTGAGCTCCAAGGAGACTATGGTGAAACACAAAGTAGTTTTTTATCCAAAAAAAGCTGTGTTTAATACAAAAAGTCACAAACATATTGACTTGCCCTCGTGATAAAAATATTACTATCTTGGGGAATATAGCCAACAACAAATTTAATATATATATTTTAATTCCCATTATACATGGAAATATTTAAGCATTTCACTTACGTAGTGATTTTGGAGAGATTTGAAAGGATTTTTGTGACTATTGCAGATATTTTTTGATTTAGCAGTTTTTGTTTCACAATTTTAAATGAGACAAATTTTCACACTTTTACATACATATGTTTAAGAATTTTGGCTTTTTTGTTATAGTCAATTTAAAAGTCTGATTTAGTTTGATTAAATTTTTTCTAATCATTTTAGGCACTTAATTTAGTTAAATTTTAAATCAACAACTCTCGATGTGGTCATAAGAACTCATAAAATATTGTATCCTATTGGTTACTTAGAAAACAGGAAACACTTTCATTTTAATTGATAAAATTTATCCCTGCACGATGCCAGAGAGCAGCAGCCCTATGCTCCCCAGACGAGTAAGAAGAACATTTATATGTATGTATGTATACGATGCTGGAGAAGAGATATTTTTCTTTTGAAACAAAATGCGAAAGAACACCTTACCAAACCAGGACACCGTGAAATGCAGGTTCAAGAAGGGAATTAATTAGTTTTCAATTTGGCAGTGAACAATAAAGCTTTACTGCCTGCTTATGTAAAACGAGGAGAAAATACGTTTCGTCTGTATTGTATTTAAAATGATAATAAAAAACACAAAATTGTTTTTATTTTGAATACAAATAGACGAAACGAAAAATTCTTTTCATTTCACATACTAAACAGGCAGTTAGGTTTTCTATTCCTGTTACAATAAACTTTTGCTTTTCAGTCCTATACCTAGAATTCTAAATATTGCCCTACAATTACTATTTCCCCCTCCATAAATTTTCATACGCTTAATTGTTAAAAAGTCAAATATGGTTGGTTATAAATTCCATAATCTCAAGTTGCCAATTTTTTTTTATACATAGATTCGTAAAATGCAGGGAACGACTTATAACATTTTTGATAAATGGAACAGTTTGTTAAGAAATTTTTATATTTGCCAGGGAACGCGATAAGATAGATTTTTGCATGTCTAGTCCGTATGTCAGTCTAATTTGTTGTTGCTTTCTAAGTCGTAATAAAACAAGAAACCTGTACACGTAAGTATATAGTATTATTTGACAAGCAACTTTGCAAAAAGTGTAGAATTAGAAACGTAAGAAAAAACAAATTGTTGTTGTTTCTCCAATAAATTTTTGAAATGACTGGTGGCAAGTCATTGCACTCACACTCTGCATATCTGTGCGAATGTATTTAATCTATTGTTTGTTTGATGTTGTTGTTGTTGCTGTTGTTATAGCACTAAAGAGTTCATTGCCTTTTGATCGTCAAATAAACTATATGAAAAAAAGGCACGTTTTCAATATTCCGAGAATTGTATTTTTGTTCTTGTTCCTGTTGCTGCAGATCATTTTTTTTGTGTTGTTTATTCCTAAAAAAAAGTTGTTGTTTTCAAATGCTTGACTAATAATTTGCTTGCAAACAAACTAAAATAACCTACACGCTCTTGCAGGCGCGCCAACACACAGTCAGTCAGTCATTCATTCTTTTAATGAAATGGTTGTGCAAAAAATACCAACAATAACTTCAAAATCTGCCACTCATAAGCATGAAATTAGAAATAAAAATTAAAAATATGTTGTATGTATGTATGGATGTATGTATGTGTGTATTTATGTATAAAACATATTGTGGCATTATAATTGATGGTAAAAAATCATAATTTAAAGGCAATTGCAGAATTATTTTTGATATAAAAATGAGTCCTAAAGTAAATGGAGCAAATTAGAAGGAGGCACATCTTCAAAATTTATGGAATTTTCATTTCTGCCCATAGTGTTACAAATACTTATGTACATATTTTTCCCCTAATTTTAATTTTCATTTACATATTTTGTTTTGTGTTAGAATTTCGTAAAATATTATTAGATTTCCTTATTAAATATTTCAAGCAAATATTTTTGTTCTATTGTGAGTTTAAAAAGGCGTCACTTTGCGAGGGTAATGCTACTATTAAAAAGTGTTGCGCATTTTTATGGCAACATAATTTTTTTTAGAAACGAAATCGTTATTAGACATACTTTTTTCTAACATACATAAATGCAACGATTTACCAGCAGCTGTTAAGGCTGGGGCACATAGAATCCGTCATCCGTCATCCTTCGACTTTTTCAACTGACGTTAACGCAATGACGGATGAGGTTGGCGCAAGGAGTACTTTGTTAACGTGTAGAAAATCAGTTGTTTTTTTTACATGTTTGCAATATTTCTTTTTATTAAAGAGTAAAAATTTTCTAGGGATTTTGAAGAAATTACGGAGTTTATTTTAATTATAATTTTGCTTTATAAAGCTCAAGCTGTCTTGATATAATGGATAAAAGTCGAAGATTTTTGGTCAGACCCAAAAAATCAACTGCTAATTAAAACAAAACATACCAAAAATCAACTGATAGTTGTCAAAGTACTCAACGTACGTCAAAAGTTAAAAGTTGCCCAACTTTCATACGTTGCGTTGAAGGAGACGTACTGTATGTAACCAAGCTCATAACAAAACCTGTATTTTAACTTAGCTGTCAGTTGAAAAAGTCGACGGATGACGAATGGCGGATTCTATGTGCCCCAGCCTTTAGTTTCTAAAAATTATTTGTCTGCGTCAAATCGTTTAACTATACAAATACTTTCTAAACTCCTCAGATATATTTACTATTCTAATACATTGAACACACTGCAACATGTTTGATGTAAAGACCATACAATTCATAGAATCAATGAAGTCAACAGCAGGTCTATACGTATTTATTGAAAGAGTTTGATATAAAAAACGAAATATGAATTCCCATAGTTGTATTGGTCAAATTATAAAAGGAACACAAATATAATATAAAAAATTTGAGAAAATTTTGTTAGACCTCTTTTTTTTTACTTAGACAGAGTACTACTCTGTTCAAAGTGTTCACGTTGCCCAACAGTTGTAGATTCTGGGCGTGCACGTTATCGCGAGTCTACTGTATTTTAGAATGGAACAAAACTTGTGATATTCTTCCACATGCCTGCATTTCCTTGGTAACAATGCCAACTCATCAATAGATCGTCAAGAAAAATTAAGAACTATGAATATAGTATAATCATAGTGGGCTTACAAGACCTTTAAAATTCCAAAAAAAAATATTTCTTTATTTTATTTTTCATTTCCTGTAACACAAGACAAAGCCTCAAGTTTATATCACAAGAACGCATTGTGTTATAAAAAATTATTACTAATACAACAAAATTAGCACAAAAATAATAAAATTGATAAGAAAAAATTAAATGAAAATGGTTTTAAATTATTAGCATTGCTGTTTTGTTATTGACTGAGTGCAAGATCGTTCCATGGATGAACAGCTTGTACATGAAATTGTCATTCAGATCTAATATTTCGGTTTCTTGGCAATTGGAAGAAGCGGAATTTAAATAATAAATATTTTTGGCTTCGGGTGTTTATAATTTTATGCAAAAATATAAGAGTACGGGTTCTTAAGAAGCTTTAAAACAGAATTACTTAAAGATTATTGGGAAGTGAAGAGACTTTATTAAAACTTTTCAATCTATGCATACATATACTTAAATATTTTTCACTATATTGTTGAACAAAATATTAAGCTTCCTTTTACTTATTGACTATCAGTTCGTAAATACTTCGCATCCTTATATTAAGCTGGGAATCAATCACGTCTTGGCAATTAAAGTACTTATACTTAATGGTGTAACGTATATTATGGTGTAACGTATTATATAACGTATTACGTATAACTTTATATTCAAAGGGTTTATTATGTTATATTCAATACGAATTTTCTTATTTGTATACAATTTAGATAAAAAATTGACATGGAAATGGTGAATGCGTTTTACCAACACCCTCGAAAAGTGTTGCCTTTATTGAGCTCACAGTAGGACATAAATAGTTGCTTGAAATATTTTTTATAAACATAAATAAACAAAAATTAAACAACAAGGAAAACAATTTGTTTCAAATTAGGACTTGACTCAGTTTTGTCATATTTCGAAACGTAAAAAAATAGTATGTAATAATTTCGCCATCCCTGGCACCCTATGTTGCAGTCAGCTGTTTTTGAAAGTCGAGCGATATTTTACACCATTTATTTTTGTATTAGTCTGTTTGTTGTAGAGGTGCGATGGCCTGTACAAATAAATCGTGTTATAAACCAAGGTTATTTTATTTGTACCAGAGCGTACTAATACTATGTGGTGTAATAGGCGAATTAAATTGGCTTTCATTTGTATTTTGTTGTTCGAGGTATAGCCTCCATAAAGACTTAGTCAGCTGTTCTTTATGAACACCACCTGACAGAGTTAATTCGCATTGGTTTGTACCAAGGTCTATTTATGCAGGTCATCGCAGCTTTACAACAAAACACATCAATACAAAAATAAAAGGCATTTGGTTTGTGTAAAAAATCGATAGATTTTCAGAAACAGATGACTATAATATAATTTGCCAGGGATGGCAAAATCGCCACAGGTTACTTTTTTATACTGTTCGAAATATGATAAAACTATGATAAGTCCTGTTTTAAGAAAATTCTTTTCTTTCTACTGTTGCTTATTATGCAACCGAAGTAAAACTGTATATAGCGGCAAGTAAAATTTTCATTTTATGTTTTAAAAGAGTTTCGATAACGTAAATACTCAATTGAGAGCTCTTACTAATGTCGATGTATTCAAACTTTGCAATAATTTAAGTCTTAGCATCTTTTAGACAATATTTCTGCAAGAAATAATGTGCCAAATGAATTCGGCGGAATTAATTTGGAACGACTTTCATCCCTGATATGTATTCTGCTTTATTTGTTTTTAAGACTTAATGTTCAGTATTTAGATGTAGAAGAAAACTGTTCAAAAATACAAGAAATCTCTTCTATTCTTGTTCATTTATGGACCGAAAAGTGATCTCATATTAACCAGCAACTATTAATTAAATTAAATCTTAAAATTTTATAATCGTTGGAAGTGGCACTACAAATTCATAGCAAAATCAAATTTACAATAGCCAAATTTTGTGTTTGTCCTTTTAATTTTGTTTGGCGGTTAATGCACGATTTACACATTTCATATTTTATGTGCGACATATTGATAAAAGAACACATTCTATTTTGCACTATTGGTTATAAATCAGTATGAATGCACTTTTTCATTTTAAAATAAACACATATATTTTTTGAGATATTTGTGATTTTTTTTAAGACATGTTCGATTAAGTATAAAACAAAATATCCGTCAAATGGTCCCCACGGGTCTGATCACAAGCCATTACTTTTTTCATGAAATTTCCAATGACTTTTTCTGTATATCACTGATGACGCTTTAGATCTCGGATTCGAGCTCAGAAATTGTTTTTGGTTTATTCGTATAAGCCTGATACTTTACAAAAACGTAAAAAATTTTGATATTCGAAGCTGTTGAGAACTGTGCCGAATTGATGTTTTCGGGTTTTCGGCAACGTTTACAGCAGCAATGTTTTCAAGAGGCCGCAGGGTACGTTGACGCACTTGGCTGAAAATTCTTCAAAAGTTTGCACGCCTTCTCAGCATAACTTTCCAAATTTTTCTATACGTTTTCACAATGATAACGCATTGTTCTTTCGTAAAGCGCACTATTTTTAACTATAGAGTTACCACTCGCACAAAAGAATTAAAAAAATTTAATAAATGCAATCTTACTGAGACACCCTTTACATGCCGGAGAGGCAAGATATTTGTGTGTCACAAACGAATATGCCATTAGTTTCTCATTGAGGTGACATTGATTGCATTTATAAGACGAAAATAATAAAAGAAAATATTTATTAAAATTAGTTGAGATATTCTTTCAATTTATTTTTCAGAATTTTTTAAATATTTGTTGTGGGTTGGCACTAGCATCAACGAAATGCAGGCATATACATTACCTCAACCTACAACAAATAACAAAATTTTAATTTTCGATATAGAATTAAAATTTGGAGAGAAAATAAGTATATACATTGTATGTATGTAAGTATGTATGTATGTATATGTATATGAATATTTTTTTTAAATTCTGATTCAGTCGCCCATAACGAAATCACATAGAAATGAAGTATGTAAGTATATATTTTGGTATGCAGTACATACATATGTATGTATGTATGTATGTATGCACGTATGAATAATGTATGAATATACATACATATGTATGTATATGTGAACATGCACATATGCTCCTTTCTATTTGTTGTACATATTTGCATTGTTTATAGTCAAAAGTAATGGATGATATTCATAATTCATTTCTTCTTTCTTCTCAAAACATTCAAGTGGTTGTTTGTTTTTTTATTTCACCCGCAAGCAGTTTCTGATAGAAAGAGTTTTTTTTGCTGTTTTGCATTTGCGTAAAAAAACAAGTTGATCGTTTGATCGTGTATGTGTGTACGAACGACGAGTATGCACGTATTTACCTAAATAATTCAAATATTGTTATTATTATTATTGTTGTTTTTATATTTTTTTCATGCATATTTTTGATAGTTCATTAATTGGATTTCTCAATACTAATGCAAGCATACAATCAAACACATACACACACACATACACACATGCTCATATGCACACACTATGGGCCATTATATGCGTGTTCTATTATGAGCGAATGCGAACAAAAATGAGAATGACTTGTCCCATACACAATTTATATTTTCACATGCTGTTGACGATAGAGCTTTTGTTGTTGTTGGCATTGCTGGCACTGCCACCATTGTTGTCGAATGTGCTATTGCTATTTCGAGTGTGTGAGTGTATTGGTGCGTGTGCGTTTTGCTAGTTATATTCTATGGCAAAACAAAAATCAACAATGGTGGGCATATCAGCAAGTTGGGGCGGGTGTATCATTGCTGAAGGGGTACATGTGCGAGAAGCTTGTTGTGCGTCGACTTATTTTTGTGTATTTGAATGTTTTTTTCTTCCTTCTTTCGTTTTGTTGTTGTTGTTGTTATTTTTTGTGGGAACATGCGTTTTTGTGATGACTTAGCGTGAATGAACTTTTCAAGGTGAAAAAACACAAAACAACAATAGGAAACAAACAGGCATTAGCAGAGGCAGCAGCTTTTACTGCTGCCACTTTGATATGCATACACATACATATAAACATTCATTTCAATGTACATACATACATACTTATCTATGTATGTGCATACTATCTATGCAAGCATATATATATATATATATATATATATATATATATATATATATATATATATATATATATATATATATATATATATATATATATATATATATATATATATATATATATATATATATATATATATATATATATATATATATATATATATATATATATATATATATATATATACATATGTGTACATATATTTTACAATAGGCTAAACTAACACTACAACAACTTCTTAACAATATATCCAACAAGAGGAAGATTAATAAAAACAGAAACGAAATAATAAAACAAAATAAAAATCAACAACACCAAGAACAACAGCAAAATCCATCAGCAATGGAATAACAACAGGCTGGCATTTGTGCTTTTAAAATTCTTGCTGCTGATTTCTATTCACATTCAAATGCTCGTATCCATCAATCCATTCGCACAAACAAGAAAAGAATGATTTGGTACTCAAAAGAGAAATACATTTGTATGTATGTATGTAAGTAAAAATGTAAGTTTGTAAATTCAGGAATGAAAAATAAATCCAGAAGAATTGGCAGAGATATATTTTTACCAAGTCAAAATAGATCAAGCAGGAAGAAGCAAACTGGCCGACTCGGCTTATTTTTAGTTATTTTTTTCTATTTCAAATTTAATTACATACATACATACATGTTTTGCCTGTATATTCTTATACCTGTACAGTTCGTCTCTTAAATGTTACCAGAATCAAAAACAAAAAATCATTATTCACTGAACAACAAATTGCTCAAGGAAAATAACAAGGTTCCAATGATATGCACGTGTATCGCCATTTTGAAAGTTTACGCTCTCCACTTTTTATTCATAAATATTGTAATTATGGTAAAACAAATTTTTGGAAGAAACTTATGCCCTAAAATGGAACTTTGTGGAGAATGTTGAAGCACCAAATGTGAATAAGAATGAATTTAACCTGTAAGCATATATATGTATAAGGTTTTCTCTTATTTCTGGCGTTCAAGTTGAATTTAAAATTTTGACGAGTTCGAAACTGTATGATAAATATTTTGTCAGGTCTACTCAAACCGCCATATCGCTACTTAAAAGAAGTTTTTTACCCCTTTTCACTAAAAGGACCAACAAATTCAAATGCATCGAAAATTTAAAGGGTTATGAAATGTTCCACAAATATGTTTCTCTTAGTGTTTTGTTTCGCATAAAATTGCTGAACACACCTTATAAGTAAATCGTAATGGTTTCAGTTGGTGCTAGAATTGTGCGTAAGCACGAATTGAAACCTTAAGCGCATTTCAAGTTTTTAATTATATCTGGCATTCAAGTTAAATTTCGAGCTTAGGTGTATTCCAAGACTCAGTAGAATTTTAGGGCATATATATTCGTAAGACATTTCAGCTCATATGGCAGTTTTAAGAGTTGAAACAAAAATGATTCATATCGCGAACGTTTATAGACCTAAAATTATCTACAAAAATGCTCCCGGTGGTGTTTTACATAAAAGTGTTCAACACAACTCCATCTAAAATTTTGCGGTTACAAGATTTTTGATTCACTATAACAATTTACAAAAGGGGAATATTTAAAATCCCACCAAAATAAGGGCCAGACGTAAGCTCTCAAAATACTGATAACCGAATATGTTTTTTCTAACCTCTACCGGAATAAGTCGTTAGAAAATTGGTTTTGTTGTACAGTGCTATTAGCTTAGTAGGTTTTCAAATATTTCATTACTTTACATTACATTATGATGATAAAGAAAACATACTCACACACTCAACGAAGCAAAAAGAATAACAACATAACTTTTATTGGTGGTAATTCTTTCTTTATGCAAACAATTATTTGACAAGCTGTATGTTTGGTAAATTTATGTATGTACTTATATATAGCCCTCTTCTAAAAATCGAGTGAGGTGATTATAGAAATACATAGTAATATTTATTTAGGTGTTTTCAATCCGTATAAAAAGTATAAATTATGGGAACAAAAGAGAAAAACAAAATAATTAAAAAAAAACCACAAGTAAATTGCAAGAATTTATATTTTTAGTGAATTAAAATAATTTTAATTTTAAAAAGTACTTTTTTGCGATATTTAAATAGCTAGCTAATGGTGTTTTCGTGTCCGAACAAAAAAAAATGTTGCCATAATATGGTGAACATGTATAACATATTATTTAATTAATTTTTTACACACTTCTCACACAAAAACTAACAAGTAGTTTTCACAGTTCCAATTTTTTTTTACATATTTACCATTTTTATATCCAACAAATTATCGCACATATAATAGAACAGAAAAGAAACATGTGTAACATTTTTGTCCGAAAGGAAAACGTCATAAGTTTAGATTTTTCATTTCTTCAAATCTTATTTTTTCTTCTTAAATATTTTTAATTTATAGCAGAACACTTTAAAATACTTTATCTGAAATCTCTTTGTAATGCTTCTATACATACATGTATATACACGTTCATAAATGTTTGGAATATGTATATATTTCAAATGCATATTTAAAATATAAAGAAAAAATATATATGTATATTCAATGGTGCAGAAAATATGAAGGCAATTGATTGGTTCTGGCAACATTGTTTGAAGCTCAGGTTAATTTGCGGTGTGGTTCATTAAGTTCGTTAAGATTACAAAATGAGTCAAACTTCAAATTGTTGCTGGTACATGGTTTTTTTTATCTATGTCAATCAATGATTACATTCTCCTCTGTGTTTCTAATGGCGGCACGTGTAAATATTTTATCATTGTCCTATTATTTTGTCAGTTTTGTTTTGTTATTCATAAGAAAAGCAAATAAAAACATTAATAATAAATACATAAATGTAATAAATAATCATCTTTCAATATCGTGGCTGGGAAATTTATCCATTCGCCTTTAGTCATTTTAGTTTGATAGTTTTTTGTAACTTTTCACAACCATCCCATAAACAAAGAGCTTCCAAATAAGTGAATAAGATGCAGAGCTTAAATTGTGGAATAATAAAGTGCTTTATATGTGGTACACTTTGATGAGATTCATCCATGCTACATTTAATTTAATTCACATAATTTCATTTTTTATTATATTTTCATCGAAAGGCGTTGGAGGGGCTCGAGGGATAGGGAATTATATTTCATCATGATGTGTCAATGCGTTTGCCATCCCGACTACATCATCATCTAGGACAACATTTTTTTTTTTTATATTTGTGAATTACCTAATGTCTCGGCTCATCCAATAGTGACTTGCGACCTTTGGCAGTTGGTAGCAGCCATATTTTTAAGGCTTCATCGGTGGAGTTGGCTGGCATTTATTAAATCAAATCACCGTGGACGGATATGGCGTTCCACAACACGTGCAAATGATAAAATTGTTTTATCAAAATGATTGTTATGTTCGAGCAACGTTCCGCGTACTTCACCCATTTTACCTTTGCCATAATCATTCTCCATTTCTAGTTTAATGGGTACGTCAACAAACAAAACTGTCGGATGACACAAATCCACATTAGATTCGAAAGCATCCAATGCAACTCAAATAAATAACTGTTGGGGTGGTGACGTCACCGGTCCATATTTCTCTGATAACAACGTTGGCTAGGTCGATGGTTAGCATTTTCTCTTGGTCTGAATTGTTTGATAGGGATACCAACAACATGCGGTTTCAACAGGACGGCGCTACATACCACACAGCTCATGCCATACTGAAAATTCTGCACGAGCGATTTGAGCGAAAGATCATGGTGATGTGAACTGGTCACCAAGGTCGTGTGATTTTATAAATTTAGCCTGATTTATACATCATAGAAAATTTGACATTTTGATTGCGCGCCATCAGCCGCAGTGGTTATTTCACACATGATGGCATCAATGGGACTTTCAAATGAATGAGAAATTTTATTTTAATTTAGAGATTGGAAGCGTTTATTGAAAAACCCTTTATATTAAAAACAAAGACACAAAAATAATTGTATTTGCTTGTTGTATTGTGTTTGTACACTTATTTTTTTTTGCAATTCGTAAGTAGAAAAATATGATGGAATTCCATAGAATTCTCATATAATATTTGTGGGTTTTTGTATAAGTATATGAATTTGTATGCTTTGCTTTTCTAAAATGATTTGGTTAAAGATTACTGATGATTTGGTGAGTATTAAGGACATAAATTGTATCAGCAGAATTGTATCAGCTTTTCTCTAATAAATCATGTCTTAAATTTAAACTATGTGCACATTTACACGAAATCATTCTCTCCCTCCATTCCTTTTCTCCCTCATAATTTTATTTTGCATAATCATAAAATAATGAAATTTAAAATAAAAATATATTATATATTGGTTATCTATATAATAAAAAGTTTGAAAGTTTTATTTACAATGAAAGCTTTCTGAGATATGAAGATGTAAAAAGGGCACACTTTGCCAGTGAAGAACTATAGCAGTTCTTCATGAGAAATTAATGAATAATATCCAAAATCCTTCCAAGAAGTCGTTTGCTCATGACTTCATAAAAATGAATTCAGATGCAATGAAACGGATGCAAAAAAGTGAACATCTTGCAGGCTGTATTTTCCTTCCGACGGAGTTTGCTTGATATTGGAACTATTTTCCTTCATTCCACGTCCAATTAGGTATATAAAAGGATCGTTTTCAGCTATAGCCGCAAATTGAGGAGGTTAGGAAATTATATTTGGCATACAAGTAGGCAAGGATGAGTAAACAATAATTTTTTTTTTTTTTTTTTTTTTTTGAAAACTATAGCTTTTCATTTACGGACACGTTAGCGCGCAAGACCAATTTCCCCCGGTTTGGCAACATAGATCTGTAGTAATACACATACATATTTTTAAAATGCGTGGGAATTATTATAGAAGCCTGTGGCTGAGTTAGGCCCGCCTAAATGACTTGTCATCATTTGAGTTCTTTCATTCATTCCTTAAGTTTGATAATAGATAGGATTCGTCTAAAAAATACTGACGACTGGGTTAGCGCCAATTCAGGCATATAATCACAACAACAGGCATTATAGTTCTTTTTAAATAATTATTTTAGACAATATCTCGAATAATGAATTTACAAAACTTTTGGAATATATATTTTTGATGCGAATAACTAACTGTTTGGTTATACGAGAATGTGAGAAACTCATTGTGGAGGTTATGACATTTAAGTATATTTGTCTTAAATTAAGGAAAATTTTTGAACTATTTCCTTCCAAGTAATGAAAATGTCATTTCCTGAGATTTTTTTATTTATTTAAATGGATATTTATACAGATCATGGACAAGAAGAGGATATGGAAATTTTCTATTCCTCAATATGCTCGTAGTACAAAAATTCTCAGATGACTTATTCAGAATAATAATTCAAATCTTTATATAATAAATGGTTGTATCGATTGTAGGTTGATTTTTTTTTGTTGCTTTATACCTAAATCTTGTCCCGCAAAATCGTTACAACCTTTAGTACTCCCCGCTTAAGTCCCTCTTTATTATTCTTAGATACATTTCTATGTACATACATATATAGCATTTTTAAGTATACATATATGTATACATACATTTGTATTGTATACAGAAAAAAGTAAAACTAAATTTTTTTAAAAAGAAATTTTAAGTTAAAAACACTACAAAGAGATTTCAACAAATGCCTCATAAAATGTATTCACACAAAGAGAATAAAAAATAATTTATTTCTATTTCTATTTTTGTTTTTCTAATACTAATTCATTTAGGTTATTGCACCGGCTTATACAATCATTATTGTGCCAAAATAACAATAGAAGAGCCACAACAACAACAACAATATGTAGGGGGGTTAAGTTCAAAGAAGTAAACAACCAAAAGAAAAATAACACAAAAAAAAACTGCCATCACAAAACAAACTTCAAAACAAATTCACACACATTATGCTCGCATGTGCAAATGTATGGATGTGGGTACGTGTATTTAGAATTAATAATAAAACAACAACATTCAGCAAAGCAGAACAAAAATTAACAAGAAAACAAACTTTTTAGATGGCCCACTAGCAACCTACAAAAGAAAAAAAATTGAAAACAAGAACATTAATAACGTCAACAAATTAAGAAGCTTTTGCTTTTTTGTTAATAGGGAGGGAACACTAGCAACCAGAAAAATAATACAAGCCAACAACGGCAACAATAACTACAACAAATTGAGCTTTTGCAAAACAAACGCTGAGAAAGTACAGCCGGTTAAGCCGTAACATTTTGCACCCCACACCAGTGACGGACACAGTTTATGTTTAAATTATTATTTAAAAAGAAGAGTCTTGCTTTAAGTGGCCCATACACATACAATATAATTGTGCAAATTTTTCATAATATTCTTAAATATTGCCCGTGTGTATGTGGTATTGGAAGGTGGAAAAAATTGGTGATTTTTATTGCTTAAGCAAAAGAAGGGCAATGCTCTATTTTTCTTAACAACTTAAACAAGTGTGGCATGATTATTTTGTGCACATAAGTAAAAAATGCGGTGCCCACATAGCCATGAACTTGGTACGTTTAATTGAACAAAACATGCATACGTATATGTCGCATATGAATTCGGCTCGTGGAGACAGCTCAAATTCATGTTTCTTTCATGTGGTGCGCCATCGTTGGCCAAAGAACTATGTTCGACTGAAGAAAACTCACAAATACATTTGCAATTCAGAATAGAAAACCACATATACATACGAAAAAATTAAACACACATGCAAAAAATAAATAATCTATCTGAACATAAACATCAACACGTATTCGCCACATACAAGAACATGAACAAATTAATATCGTTATGTTCATGTCGTGTATAGGCTAAATAAAGTAATGAGTAAATAAAGTAATGAGTTAAAACAATGTAGATTTGCTAACCGATCTTATAGCCGGAATTTCCCACGTGGCCCCAGAAGGTGAAATTTTCTTCCACTCCCCTTCGCGCCGCTTACTAAATAAATAAAATTAAAAAAATTCGGCGAATTTTTTAATATTGAACCAATTTACATGAAAAAAACTGCTACTAAGAGAAGAAGTCTTATACTTTTTGAGATAGCCTGTCGTGGCCCAAGGTGGCGCAAAATTGTGTCAAAATTTGCTAGAGTGTAAAATATTTTTCAGAACATATAACTTCTGTAAATGTAAACTAATTTTGATGATTTTTTCCTTGAAATAAACTACAAAAGAAGACAAGGTTCGCCCTTGCATTGACTGTCGTAGTGAATCCTATAGTTTAGAAATTTTTTTTTTTTATTTTTTCTGCGTGACCTCTTTTCGTTTTTGGCTCTTGACTTTTCTTATTTTCTATCGGAAGTATGTTTAAAATAGTTTCGCAAGGCATATTCTATACAAAATAAGCCTCAATGAAAAACATTTCGGTATCTTACAAACTGCAGCAGTGAAATATGTTTAAATTTGATTTTTTTTTTAATTCACAAAAATCTTAATTTTTCGTCCTTTTTGTTTTATTATTTTTTTGAAAACTTATTAAAAGGTTTGTAAATATTTCAATTGTTGCTAAAATAAAACTATAAAAGTCATATTAAAAAAAAAAAACTATAAAAGTCATATTTGGAGTTTTGCATATGCACCCTACTTCCGGCATTGGTCGAAATTTACCGAAATTGTTGAGTGTGCCAAAAAATTGCACGCAGTTATTATAGTTATTATATATTATTATAAAATGATCTACTTTGCATAGTTGATGTAAATGTGGTGATATCCTGCGAATAAATGTGTTCTAGAGATGTACTTTTCAAAAAAGTTGCAAATTCGTACAAGATATTTTTTAATTGCTAAAAAAGTGAAGTTAAAAAAAATATTTAAAAAAATTCTTAAAGTGGAGAATTCTTTTCGGAGAAAAAATATTTATGATCACAAATATATACAAATTACAAATACCTTGCCGCCCTCCCAGCTGGGAGTTTCACTTTGTTGCCAAAACTATATATATTTTCTAATCGATGATGTTTCTAATTGAAAAATTTCTTTAGCGTTACAGAATATTCTTCTTTGACAGAGTTTCTAGAAATTAATGGCTTAAGTAAAATAAGAAAAAAAATTAAAAAATTTTTCAGCGAAAATTTTTAAAGTCTATAAACTAAATAATTTTGTCAAAATTCTTCCTTTTAGTTTAAATAAATTTTAAATTAATCTATATTAAAATAATTTACTAATTATAATTCTTCTTCTTGTGCCTTAGCTATAGTTTTCTAAGGGATACTTCGAACACTCGAAAATTTTTGAAGGGGGTTCTGAACCCAGACGAAAATTATACCACTCCAAATGAAGGAAAGAGTTCTGGGGCTCCACATCTTTTCTCGGTGTACTAGACCGCGCGGACAAGGCCATCTGTGGCAATGCTTTTGATTTTCAATACAAGAAATCAAACGAGGACATTAACTTAAACTAAGTTTTATTCAAATCAATAGATTATAAAAAAAGATATTTTCAACAAATGCAATTGCTTTAGTGTGAAGAAAATTTGTTTAGTTGTTAAATTTTGGATAAATTACGTAAATAGCTATTTATGTCCTTAAAGGATAATGAAATTATTTTTTTAATATTATCTACAAAATTTTTTTTCAGTGCAACAGGGGCTTAAAATTTAATTATTAAAATTCATTACAATTAAATTAAAAGAAAATTCAATTATTTTCAAGGCCAAATGAATTGAGATAGTGAACACAAGATTTAAGAAATTATATTGCTTTTTTCTTAATAACAAAAAACAACAATAATGTTATCAACTTCAACTATATACAGTTGCATCATTATCTACAGTGGTTAGGAGGGAAACCAAGATTTATTAAGATTAATTTATTAAGGAATATTTAATTATTTTTCAAACAACATTCTAGCATTTCGAATATTTTTCAAGGCCAACTGAATCGTGATTATGAATAGTTTTTTTAATGTTCTTAACTTTAGCCATTCATTTGCATCAATATATAGATGGAATAAGAACGGAACTAAAGGGGGCGACAAAACAAAAAATTGTTTTTATTTCTTTTGTGTAGCTAAAGGAAATTTTTGGAAATGACTCTTCACTCCAAATTCCCCCCCCCACAAAAGCTTAAGCTAAATTAGACCCTATCGAAAATAGCTTGAGATGAATGAGCAGAATTTAAAATAAATATCTACTTGCAATGTCATCAGAAAAGTTCCGAGTTCATTGCTTCTGTATTGCATGATGTGGATCGTAGGAAGTTATTTTACCGGGAATGAGCGCAACTTAAGATTTAATTAAATCTACACTAGTACACATTTAAGGAGGGGTGGTGTGCATTACACAATTTACAATGGCCTCTACCGCTTATTTTATTGATTATTCTATAATATCAAGCCAAAAAGTCTGGCTTTGCACCCCTTGAAATATGTCTGACTCCGCTAGTGATGCTAATAATATAAATGCAAAAGAACAAACATCTCAAATCTAGATAAATAGAGAAACAATTTGATAAAAACTTAATCTTTTTTAAACTAAAGCTTTGTTTTGTTAAACATCGTCAAAAGTACAAAAAAGTGTATTTCACACTAAAAAATTTCTTGTTCTTTTGTTTAGCTTAGAATAATTAAATCTGCGTAGTTCGAAGCAATACCAGCCGAGTCACGTTTTCCATGTCTACAAGCCTTCATGTCAACGCAAGTGAGCTTTATAGAATTTTTAACTAATTCTATCACTTTCACATAAAAACAAAACAAATTGTGACTGTGAAATAAACTAAGTTTACATATTTTCTACGCCAAAATATCTGCATTTTCATGAATTCTCAGGAAGCTATTTTTAACTGCATCTATACTTTTATCAGCTACTTGCTATGTTTAATAATTTAGTGCTGTTACTCAACTCGTTGGCTCTTAATCATGATGAAATTATATTCTTCAGCTCGAGTTCAAGTCTAGCTGACGAATATATCAATAAAAACACAAAGTATTCGAACAAAAATTAAATTTGTAAGAAAAATGGTTTTGAAAAGTCGTTTTTCATGACATCTTGAAAATAGAATGAATGAGCAGAATTTAAAATACATAACAACTGGCAATGACATTAGAAAAGTTCCGAATTTTCATTGCTTCCGTATTTCATGAAGTGGATCGTAGGAAGTTCTTTTTTTACTGAAAATGGGTAGAACTTAAGATTTTTCGAAAATAAATAAATTTTTGGTAAAAATATATTTTTGAAAGGTGAATATACGACTATGTACAAAGTTAATTGATTGATTCATTAAAGAGATAATAAATTTGGATTTTTTTTTAATAAATAACTGCAAAAATTCTCGTCAAATCGATTTTAAAGATGCGCTTATTTTTCAAAACTTGAAAAACTGCTTCTAGTGCTACAAATCCAATGAAAATCTGTTTATTCATTCGAGAGGTATTGTTGACGAAAATTTTCGAAACCAATTTTTATTTAAATAACACCGGAAATTCCAGTTGAATCGTTTTTTAATACGGGTTAATATTTTCACTCTTCAAACACCTTCGAATGCCATGAATTTTATTTTGATCGGTTCATTGGCTCGAAAGATATCTTTGCCGAAAATTTTTTAAAACAGCAGAAGAAATGCCAGGGATGGCTTGCAAGATCTACCATATTTTTTCTATTATTTAAAATTTCACTGTGCGCAATGCCTTTATGAATCACCCATCTAAATGCCATATTAATAGCAAACAGACGGTTGAAAAATGGGTTTTTAATGAATAAATAAAATCAATAAAAAATTGAGTGTGAGTAAATGTTTATAAATATCTGCGAAAGCACATACAAAGCCTTGCCAACGTATACCACTTCAGTTGGTATAGGGTACCCAGTACACAAATTTGTGTACAATATACTACTAATGGGTTAAACACATTCGAGACAGCAAGCTACACGGCTACACGACTTCAAATGTCGCCATGTAGCCAGCTACTTAATTATTTTGAAAACGACAACTGCATATCAAACAGCAGTTGCAACAATTCACTTATGTATATTACAGTGGTGCATATTTAGCGCTTTTAATTTTTTTAAATTCCCTTTTTTCATGGGATAAGTCTCGTGTTCTCGATACTGTGGCGGGACGACTGTTGATTAAAGAGTGTTGTCAACTCGATGCTTTTAGCATTGTTTTTAGTGCTTTTTAAAGTTTTGTATGCAAACATTTTTCGAGTTGCTGCCCGATGTTTTTATTTTTAATGTTTTTTAATTTCAAAACAGGCAAAAGGTGTGATAAAATACAACGAAAATAAATATATATAAAAATATCAAAAGACATGTAAAGTTGTTTACGCTTTCTATGTATGAGTACTTGGCGTACTTTAGCGTTATTTTTGGTTAGCCTGCACATTTTCGCAGATAGCATCAGGTGGCGTAAAAGTAAATTCAAAGTATGATTTGGCTAAAATTCTTTTTTATAAATGAAAAAAAAAGAACCTTGTTTTCACAAAAGGAGGAGAGTATGAGTCTATGACTTCTTGACAATTAATTCTAATAATTCTTTTTGAATGAAACACAGGTTCTTGGAAAAATTTTTGTTTTTTGAGCTCTATACACTTTGTGCAACCTCGTTGTCGAGGTACGCAAAATAGGTATTTGTTTGTGAGATAATTTCATCGTTGAGGTCAAATCGCTTTTGATTTGCAAACAAGATTTAGCCAACCGGGGCAGATCAAGGAGCGTTACGTAGTCAAATGGATGAAATTTTTCCATGTGAACTGTACATGCATAGCCCTGGGGGAAACATGATATTCTAGGCTAAATGCGGTCGTTTCAAATCCATTTCAAATTCTCATTAAACCAACCCAATAAGTTGTTTGGTTTACCCTTTTAAAGGCAGTCAATGTAGATAATAGTGCGTGCATCAAAAAAAAAAAAAAAGAAGTTCGCCATGACTTTATTGTTGATTGCAGTTCGATCTCTGGTGTGTTGCGATGGATCCACGTTTCGTCCATATTTACGAAACTGCACAAAAACTCGTCCGTGTTGTGGCCGATAGCAAAAACGCAGCACCCATCATGCTTTCTCATACCCAAGTGATCATGCAAAATTTAAATCACTATGCCATGCCTATGGCTTTCACAATCTCTTGCAGTTTAATCGCCGATCGGCCAACACCATATCGTGAATTTTTCATTGTTTCTAGTGTAGAGACCTCAACTTGGCGTCCAGATCGTTCGGTATCTTCCCTGAAAATTCACTTTTTCCGTTTTGTCCTGAAATCACGCGTTAGTCTGGTATCAATGACTGCCAAACACAAATTAAATGATGTAGCTTATTAAAATTTTGCCAGCAATCAATTCACAGATGCCCGTTGACAGAAGCGGTGTTTCCCTTTAATTATGAAAATGAATCATGTGCATTTCTTTAATTATTATATTTTTGTTGATTTTATGTCATTTGCTTTCTTTACTACCACTTAACCGATAATTTTTAAAAATAATAAATTTTTCTTTGAAAAAAAAAAAATAATAATAAAAAATAAATAAATATATATTTTTACATATTTGACTACTCGATTGCAAATGTAATCGTTTTTTTAACCATAAAGTAAAAATTACGACCACTTTGCCAAGAAAAGTCCTTAAATCATAAAATGGTTAAAGTAGCATTTTCCGAAGTAACTTTTCATTCAAATGAATAGAGTATTTGAATATCGAATTTTACCACATTTCTTTTGATCACAATATTAAAAATACTTTTTAGATTTATATTTTTTCTATAGCATTTCTTAAGTTATTGTGTATTTTGATTCAATTATAGAATTTATTCATATTTTCTATTATATGTAAAAAGTAGTCAACTTTTGCTAATACCCAATACTTCTAACTTTAATTTAAGATGCAACATGAATCACTATGTGCTGCATCAACAGAGATATTTATTTTTTTAATACATAAACTTACAATAGTTTTACAGTAGGTATGTGTTTACTTAAATAATTCTTTTTGAATACAATTTTTCCTAACAATGGTTTGCATGATTATAAACACATATGAATATGTTTGCCAAGATTTTATATAGCAATAATCCATATTTCATTAAAATCGAAGCACAACTTCTCATTTTATTCACAATTAAGTGACACGTCACTTCATCATGGCAACAATCATTTTGACAAATTAAAAAGTAACACACTATTTGATTATTCTAAATACAGATAAGATTTTTTATGATTCTCAGAACTAAAAAATAGAGTCGTAAACGGTAATATATTTTTTATTTTATGGTCGTTCTAAGCCCACACAAAAGGTTCTTGATAAGAGCAAAGTAGCAGACGTTACACATATCGCACCTTACAGTCATGCCTACTTTATCAAATTAGCCATTTAGAAATGGTAGATTTTCTTTTTCTTTCTAAAATAAGTGTTTTTAATTTATTTTATTTTTTATACTTGTTTTCATTATACATCTATTCCCTGTTTTACACGCTATTCGTTTGACACGTTTTCGATATTATACGGTTTTCAAAATCAAATACTGATATTTTTTAAGCATAATTATTAACTTTGACTTCATGGTCGTTTCCGTCTTACACGGGGTTTTTCGTATAAAAATTAATTATTTTGTCGGTCTGCACGATTTTCTGAAGAGCCTGCGTTCCAAATAAATCGGGGGACAGGTGTAATACGGTAACTTGTTAACTAATAAAGATATTGATGATATTTCGTATTTTAAACTTTTTATTTATCATAATTTCATACCAAAAAGGCTTGTTTGTAGTCATATTCTGTATCTTACAGGGTTTGGTCTAAATAAAAATTTATTTTCTCGGTTTGCCAAGTTTTATGAAAGATATCCTTAGTCTGGGTGAAAATATGAAATCTACCTTTTTTACAAAGGAGTCCATTCAACGATAAGTTCAAGTCCATATTTATCTAACTTTATACTTTTTATGAAATCGATAGAGTACAAAAAAGAAAACATATAAAGACTGACTGACTGACTGTTTGAGCCAATTGGCTCTATATAAAATCACTAAGCGACTTACTTTATCCATATACTATACTTTTTTAATATTTATCAAATTCGTTATTCGAGATATTCTCCAATAACGAATTTGATAAATATTGTTATTATAAATTTTGTTTTTTTCATTGCCTTATAAATACTTTCATTATCACCCAAAGGGCGATTAATTGTATAAAGGTGTAAAAAGAAAAAACAAAAAGACGCAAGTCAATTATAATTGTTTGTTGTGTTGTGATTGTACAAAAGCTTTCTTAAGCTATTTATACTTTTGTGTTTTTGTTGATTACAAATAGAAAAATATGATTGAGTTCTGTTTGAATTCTCATATAGTGTTTGTAGTCTGTGGCATAAGTATACGAGCTTTGAATGCTTTCAATCATGATTTGGCTAAAAGGGTACTGATGATTTGGTTAACGCCAATTAAATGCAGGCATATACCTAGCTAAGCCAACAACAAACAATAGAATATTAAAATACTTTTGTAATCTAACTTTCACGTTTTGGAAGGGATACCTGTAAATACAACTTTTCTATTTTGTAGCGTGATGTAATTAATTTTCAACTACACTTTGCAATTATACAGACAATTAGCAGGGTTCGAACTTGCAGGGAAAAAATAAATTTTAAGCACATAAAAATCCACCTAAAAACTAAAAATATTCACAAAAGTATACATTCATGTCTGTGAAAAGAATTACTAGTATATATTAACTAGCAGGGACGCAAACCATAATTTTTAGCAGAGCCAATTTGGTTAGTTAACAGAGTGCTGTTAATAAATTAAATTTAAATTTATTAATATTACGCGGTTAGCGGCATCATTTTTATCTATAATTATTATCTTTCTAATGAAATATTTATATAAAAGAGCTTTAATTTTCTTATTCTTATTACCATTTGTTGATATTAAAAATTACGATTCGATAAATATCGTATACGATATGATCATCATACTCTTCACGTATCGAAATATTATTCGATGGTTCATTTTGAAAATTAAAAACCTTATTGTTTTACACTTAACAATTTTCTGCAGTTAGGGTAAGAGTCATCTTGCTATTAAAAGTTATTTCAAGTTATATTTACTTTTGTGTCAAACAACTATATAGTGAAGAAAATGGTAGTCATTCTTAAGGAATGATGTTTTCATCGCTTCCAAAGTATCAAGAGGTGTACTTAAGTTAAAAGTTTCAACGTAATAAGAATACTTATTTAAGGATATTACATGGCGGCGTGATAATTAAGGTAAAGAATTATCACGACGTCATGAAAAAGGTATTCTTTTACAATTTGGACCCGATATGGTGAGGAAAAACATTGCGAAAGCTACTGTCAAGGAAATAATGAATCTTTAATTTAAAACAAGAAAATTGGGAAATCATAATGGATCCAGATATGGAAAGAGCAATAAAGTTCCTTGGTGATCTAATGATGTAAAAATACAGGATGTCCAAGCAACTAAAAACATTATTTATTTGGCTTATCATAAGCAACAAAAATAACAACCTTTTAATTATATGGCATGCGATTTCGTAATGACACATACTAAACAAATAATGTTGCATGTTATAAATATCCCAGTGGAAAAAAGTGGAAATTGTTTCCAAGGAACAAAATTGCTTCCTTGCTTGCATTTTTTCGACTTTCTAAGATCTAGTTGACAAACTTTTAATTTAAAATAAGATCTACTTCTACAAATTTGTGAAGATCAAATTTGAAAATACTTCCTTTTATTATATGGAATGCTTATATCTTTAAATCTATATGAAAACATTATTTGTCTTCAACCAATAACGACAAAATTACTTTCACATAAGAGAAAAGAATTTTTATGCCTTAGAGATGTCAAGCTTATTGTTAGGGGCAAATCAATAATTCCAATTTAATATAAAATTAGTTTCTTTGCAAAAACGTCATAAAAAGTTTCCTCTTCTCCACATAATGAAAATAAGGTCCAAATCGGTGAATAAAAATCGAATAAAATATCATCCTGCAATTACAAGTCTATGTTAAAATTATTAGAAATACTCCAAGTTTGCACTGATCCATGATCTTAATCTCAATATTTTAATAACTTTTTGGTAAGTGCTTTTTTCGTTGGGAATGAAAATAAAATATTTTTGAATTATGCCCATGCATTTAATTTGCGTACTATGGAGCAAAGAGTTTCACTGACGTTCACAATTCATTAGGAATTGTCAATCAGCGCTTAACGAATTATGTCGAGCGTGCCCCAAAATCAATGCCCATTAGAATTGGCAAAACACAGATAAATGGCTCGTTCGTGTAGATTATTTTTTGCGCAGCAAAATGAGGGTTCTTGTAATAAGCAAATTATTAAAAGTTAATCCGAGCAAGGACTTCGCATATGCAAAGATATTATCATATCTCTCAATTCCACAGGCATATCGTAGAATCGCATTGAAAGCAACATTAAGTAGATTTGACAGTGTCCAATCATTCACATTCATAAGATCATGATTTAATTTATTAACGCAGTCCTTTAGGCAATCAATTTTGATACAGATGTAGAACGTCACAAATTCTGACAATAAATTACTTCGAACGAAAGGAAAATTCTACGACGTTTAACTCTAACGAAAATATTTACACTGATAAGCAAAAATAATCTAGAGCATGATTTTCTTTTTGTTCGTAAGAAAATTTTCAATATTACTTTTTATTGCTTTTGTCAATGGTATAATTTATATCTATGTTGATTCTTTTTAAGAGATTTTTTTTCGACTTTTCTTAATACATCAATTTAAAATTATGTGTAATTTTGAAATTAAGGATCGCATCCATATATTTCATCAGAAGGTCTTGTGTCGTTTTAAGCGAGTTCGTTTGGTACAATTTCTAGGTAAACGAACCAATTACAGAAGTCGAGGTTTGGGTGTACACGCATTTATTTGAAAAATTTGGAATATGCCTGCACTAAGAACATCATATTATTATTAAAATTTTTTTGAAGAAAAAAAGGATATGAATATATTTGTTATATATATATATGTTCCCATCGAGCATAAGGCCTCAAGAGGGTCAGGGGAGTAATGATAAGGCAAAGCTTCTAATTGGTTCTACTTGGAGAATTCAGAGTGATCCTTATCAATTACACTTCAAGTCGACTCACAAACCTCCATGTGGTGGTCCCTGGGCAATGTTCCTGATACCCGTCGAACATCGGCGAATTTTGAGAGGCGTCTGCAACGCCTGTTCTCCTACTTGGGGCGGCTGCAAGCGGACGTATGCTCTTATACTAAGCGGTTCGCTATATACGTTTTACACTCAGCCAGTCTGTTGGCTTAGATGGCAGCCCTATCATCAGACTAGGATGCAGTAGACTAATCATTTGCTCATCTGAAATATAATGATTGACGAAAACTCAAACAACATAAATGAGTATATTTGCTAATCGTCTTCAACACCCTTTCTTTGCTGTATAATTTTTTTTTTCAAAACTGCTCATTTTTTGTCCCTTATAGCGGTCACATTTTTAGCATGTCACTCAATGAACAGGGATGGAAATTGCAATTTTTGAATTCTTCTCATTGCGATTACTTTTAGTTTCCTTTGCTTAGAAAACAAAGACTTATTATTTATTAATCAACGCTAATGCACTTATAACTTTTTATTGTTAAAATTTATTATTTCGAATACTCTCAACTTCCAATAATTTGCACAATTAGATTTAAAAATTTTTTTTATTGTTTTTTTTTAATATATCATATGAGAACAACTAAATGAGCGCACAACAAACAATAAGGTTTCATTTTTCAACATTTATATTTTCTTTATTAATTAAAAAAAATATGAAATTTGTATTTGTATTGACATTCCCATCCAACAAAATTTGTACAATTATTGTGGCATACCGCGATCTACAACACACACAATAATTTGTGTATTGAGCAATTATGTCATAAGTATGCACTTTAAATAAAGCCAATTTTATACACATTAGAAATATTTTTCCTGTCTAAAAACAAAACATTCTAATAAAATAATCTCATACAATAGGTAAGAAAGAATATTTGTAAACATTTGATATTCTGTAAGTGGTCGTGGTATTGAAGGTCAAAATTTTTGGTTTCTTGTTTTTTCCGGCTTAAAAATAATAAAAACGTCTTTCAGTATACAGTGGATCCCCGGTAATATGAACTAATAAAAACCAAATCTGTTATTTGTTCATAACTTCGATTACGCAAAATTTTTAAATCGTCCTTTACAGCAAGCATAGAGGGTATTGGAGCTACATTAATAAAATAAGACAATATAGGAAAATGTATATGCATATAGGGTCTTTCATTAGGCCTTTCTATAAAACTTAGTGTGTGTGATGTATAATTAAATTTTTTTAAATTCATTTCCAAGGCCTATCGGTCCCATTATGCAGGGAATATAATATCGTGTAAAAAAACGCTACGGCTTTCCTGGATGTTCCACAAGAAAAAGTATAACGGGGTCAAATCACAAGATCTCGGTGGCAAGTTAAGATCACCTCCACTTGGCATGATCACGCCCTCAAATTACTCATACATAATGTTCAATGTGGTATGAGTTGTGTGACATGGAGCGCCATGGTCATGTCGTTGATGTCCGTATCAGGCCAAAAGAAGTTGGTCATCATCGTTGATGACCAACTCGCTCGCCGTTGACAGTAATGGCCTCGGTAAAGTCGCTCTTAAAGAAATATGGACCGATGACGCCGCTAGCACAAAATCCACACCAACCGGTGACTTTTTCGGAATGCATTGTGTGAATTAGTATTGTCATAAATTCGAAAATTTTGGTTGTTGACGTACTCCCATCGCTGAAGATGATTTTTGATGAAAATTGTTGTGAGTTTCCAACTGATTCAGGAGCCATTGAGCAAACACACGTCATTATCTATGGTAAAACGACAACCTTCAGCTCCTTGGTAAATAAATTTTGTAAAAACCCAAGTCCAAGTTACGACGCGATATTCTCCAAGTTGTGATTGAATTTTCCTGTACACTGCCACGGATATCGGCTTTTCCGTATCGTATGTGTGTTGGTTTATTGTTTACTGAGCCAGTAGATCACACTGCGAATAGACCTTATGGTAGGACGTTTATGACGAGCGTAAAATGGGCAACGAGCACAGAATGTTGCTCGAACAGAATACCTATATTGATAAAACTGCTCTTGAACACCAGATCTGTCCATGATGATTTCGCAAAACAGGCTGAATAAACAGCAGCTTATTCGACAGATGTAGTTTGAATGATATGGCTTCCATTAACTGTCGAAGTACAGAAATCCCCATTGGAAGATCGGTTACATACGTGTAACTCGAGACATGGCAACAATTCAACTCATTTACATAAACGAGTTGTTTATTTCGAAAAGCAGCCTCAGGCGTCTCAGGGAAATTTTATTTTTGCATTAAGCAATTAATAGGAAACTCAGCATTCCAATTACACTTGGAATGCATTTGGAATGAAACTCTTATTAGTTCGGTTTTTGGAATGAAACAATGTGTTTTTAAAAATTATATCTGGTTTTGGACAAAAAAACCCACTTATGCCCCGATTATGGTTTACAATTGTTGTATTTTTTAAAATGCGATTATGGTTTGCAACTGTTGTCAATATGTGTTGTTCGCACTGTCAAAAATCTACCACAGCTCATTATGTGTTGTTTTATTAACATTACAAGTTGAAAATCGAAAATAGATAAAAAACATTTAAGTTTGTATATAAAATTTGTTTTGCAAAACATACAGAACTCTAAAAAATAAAATAAATAAATATAAAATAATAAAATAAATATTTCTTAGCAAAATTACAAATAAAAAACAAATGGCAAAGCTGGTTGAGCTGATAAAAATTAATACAAATATTGGCGAGGCAAGCTGCCATTTGGTTATAACAAAACACAGCTCATGGACAAATGGAATCATTTTACTGAACAACTAAATGGCTTGGGACAACCAATTAGAAATATTAAAGAATGGCAACAAGTTAGTTTTTTGAAAAGTGCTCAGTTTTTGTATCATAAACAAGAAACCATCCTTGTTTATGCGGACAATTTTTTATAAAACTATGAATTATATTATTGTAATAACTTGGTTTTATAAAAATTATACATACTTATATATATGGCAGTTCCACTGTCCCGAATTCTTTTCCGGATACGTGCCATTTGTATGTGTGTGGTTTTTTTGTTGTTCTTTTATTTATTTCTAACAAAATATACCCTAATTTAAACTATCTTTACCAGTTTTTAGCGTGCAGGTATGTATTTTTACGGAAATATGTACTACAAATAAAATGCAACACTGTGACATAAACAACACCTAGATGTTGTAAACCATAATCAAAAAATAAATTAATAGTGTGTTGTATACGAAACCACACACCATTTAAGTGTTGTAAACCATAATCGGGGCATTAAATCAGAGCTGTTTTGGAAATGAAATAAAAGTTAATAACAATAAATATATTTGGAAACAATCGAGTCAAACAGTGGTAAATACTTCGAACCACAAAACACAGCAGGCGTCAAAATCATTGAAACAAAATTTGCTTAATTTTGTTAGTTACTGGGGGATTCATAAAATTGCTCGTTCATTATTTAGAGCCATTAAAATTTGTTCACTGTTTGAGGAATTCATTTAAAAGCTTTGTGTGCCGTTGAGTTCACTATATCGCGAGTTTACTGTATTATAGGCACATGTTTATTTATACATGTATGTATGTATGTATCGATATACGTATAATTTTTGTTCTATTAACCTTGTAACATGTTCTATAAATAGACCTTAAGCCTAATAATTTACTATTTATTCTATCAAATGAAAACATTTTCTAAAATTAGAAGCCACCGCTCTTGTCGCCCAACAACCACTCAAGTGTTAAGTGATTTTCAGTGAATCTACATAAATGTATTTATATAACAAATCAAATGGGCCTATTATTTCTAGTTGTTGTAACATTTATTAATGGGGCGTTGATAAAAAATAATGTTATTTCTCTACACTCGTGTTTGTTATTATTATTATTATGATTTTTATCATTATCTTTTTTGTAACAACCACAAAATACAAAACGAGTTTTGCTAAGTTTTTCATCTTATTTATAATGCAGCAAATCGTATATACATGATATTCCAACATTAATCTAATACAATTAGAAGGTACTTTGTAAATACGTCCATTCATATGTTTTTTTTTATCGCATGAGACATATTTTGCATAATGAAAGTTATTATATTATTTAACCGACCAAGTGCAAGGCGCACCACACTGTCGGTATTTTTTTTTTTTGATCGTGAGGGTGGCCCAATAAGCATGGGACTTATTTTTAGATAAGAAATCATTTTATTTTCCAACATTGTCTCCTTTGAGCTCTATACATTTTGTCCAATGAATCTCCAATTTTTAAGATTTCTCGAGGTCATCAAAATAGACTTTCGTTTGTGAGATGAATTCGTCGTTGCAGTCAAATCGTATTCCGCCGATCAATTTCTGCATCTTTGGAAACCAGAAATAGTCACTCCGAGCTAAGTCTGAAGAATAAGGAGGATGAGGGAGCAATTCCCGAGAAGACCACTGTTCTGACTGCTGTTTGGCCTTGGGTGTGTTATGATGGATTCACGTTTCGTCCACGGTTATGAAATGGCCCAAAAACTCGTCCATATTGGTGTTGAACAAAATTCTCGCCTCTTAACTGAAAGGGCAACATTACTCCTGTCAAAACTTGAACAAGATATCTAATTTTGTTTATGTTTGACAGCCATTGCATGGGCGAACCCGAATCCCCTTATACATCTAAATTCTTATGCTCGAATACACGTTTTATTCATACTCTTATATAATAATGTATGGGAAGATAAATTTAACTAGCACAGGCACAAACCATACATTTTAGCAAAGCCAATTCCATAGTGAACAGAACTCTGTTAATCAGTTAACAGAAATCCCACATTGGACTAGAAGGTGAAATGTAGAAACTACGACAAGGTCCAAAAATATTATAAAACGAGACATGTGCTTCAAGAGTTTCTCTATGGAAATATTACAATGCGGAAGATTAAATAAGAATGAAATTCGTTTAGAAATATTTAATTTTTTGAGAAGATAGTGGCCATATTGGAACGGAGATGGACTGGTACTACAGACTATATGGAGATTATTGACCAGGAAATCTTCAAAGGTAATATAATAGTGAGATGTCTGAAATAATCTTGGACGCTTAATAAATGAAAACATTTTTCTTTTAATTTCGGAAGATGATTAGTGATTCGGTTTTATCTCCTCATTCGTCGCCATCCTTTCATGGGACTCTTCAATTTTGGGAAAAAGAAAAAGTCGCAGAGGGCCAAATCTGGTGAATACGGTGGCATGGTTACGTTATTCTTTTCAGCCAAAAAATGGCAAAAGCCATGAACTGTTTTTCCACAATTCCGGACGTTTGGTTTATATTTCCTCTATCGAGTGGCGCGTATATTCAAGATAATACTACTTATTAACCGTACGACCATGCGGCAAGAACCCATGATGCACTACGCCACGATAATCGAAGAAAACAGCAAAACCTTGACACTTAATCGAAGTTTTTTGGTCTTGGCTATCCTTGGCTCTTCAATTGGGACGATCCTACTTTGTTTTCGATCTCATAACCGTATGCCCATGATTTGTCACCAGTTATGACCCTTTTAAGCAAATCTAGATCGTGGTTAAAGTCATTCAACATTTTTTCGATGTTTTTTTTTTTTAATTCAAAATTCAGCAATTTTGGAACGAGCTTCACTGCCACACGCTTTATCCCCAAAATATGCGATCATCGGTTTTTGATGTGATGGAGTTTCCAGGACGAGCGTCGTCGTTCACATCTTCACGACCTTCTTTGAAAAGCTTGCACCACTTCTAAACTCTTTTCTGACTCAGAGTACAATCACCATTTCAAGTGCTTTTGGGCACTTAATTCCACTTTTTACACAAAATTTGATGCAAATCCTATGATCCATTTTTTCAAACACGTCTTACTGTTATGCCTCTCACAAACAAAATAACTAAACACAAACAAACTCAACTAAGAACATATATTCGAAACAAATGTCCAATATATAAAAAAGTATATTTAACTAATCGCATGTACGTAGCATGAGAAATTTCAAAATTAAGGTTTTGAACAGACCTCGTATGTAGTTATGATGGTCACGGAAATGCTTGAACGGAATATAATACTGGGATATCTGAAGTAATCTTTGGTACCTAATAAATGCGTCTGGAAAAATGGGTAATTTTGGGAAAAAATTAGTGAGCATATTGAAGAACTGGACAGGGGCGGGCGCTACACACCTTACAGAGATGATTTTGTTTATTTTGATCTCGTGATAATTAGTAATGAGACATAAAATATATATATAAATATATATACATATAAATATATATACATATATATATATATATATATATATATATATATATATATATATATATATATATATATATATATATATATATATATATATATATAAATTGGATGTGTGTATGTATGTATGTATGTATGTATGTATGTAACGTAATGGCTCCAAAACGGTTGGGCCGATTTTGACGAAATTTTCAGGGAACCTTCAGAATACTCGGGCGGGTGACACTGTGAAGTCCGATTTTTTATTTTCGGTCTGTGGGCGGAGAGGCGTGGCAAAATCCAATTTTCATATTGCACCACCAATTACATATACATATATTTATTTTTTGTGCTTTTTTATTTTATTTTACTTTTTTTGGAAAGCCGTTGTCATGTTCTTTTAAACGAGATATCAAACGCTTAAATCGGTTATGTAGTTCTGAAGATATTTTGAGCTGACAGTGTCAGCTATATATGTACATAAAAATTACGTGTATGTTCGTGATCGCTAAACTCAAAAACTACTGGACCGATTTTGACCAAATTTTATATACATGCTCTATGGGCCGTGAGGAGTGTTTCTGTGTAGTTTAAAGTTCGTCCGACAGATGGCGCAATACTTAGTTTTGTGTGTGTGTTTTTGCACCGTAACTCTAGAACTACTGCACCGATTTTGACCAAACTTTATATACATGTTCTATGGGACGTGAGGAGTGTTTCTGTGTAGTTTGAAGTTCGTCCGACAGATCGCGCAATACTTAGTTTTGTGTGTGTGTTTTTGCACCGTAACTCAAGAACTACTGCACCGATTTTGACCAAACTTTATATACATGTTCTACTGGACGTGAGGGGTGTTTCTGTGTAGTTTGAAGTTCGTCCGACAGATGGCCCAATATTTTGTTTTTTGTGTTTTGCCCAAAGAGATTAGCGCGATAAGCCTATGCTGCGTTTTGCTGAAGGCATTGGGTCCTTAACCAGCGTGTAGTGGGGTTAATTAGCCCGATACCTTTATTTGAACAATAATTGCTGTGTCGATTTAGTGCAAATTTGAAGGCAAAACAAGGTTTGCCCGGGTCAGCTAGTATATATATAAATATTAACACAAACATTAATCGATAAAACGAAGCAAAAATGTGCTTCTGGGTTTTAGGATTAAATAAACAAAACAACTTATTTCTGCACTTAAAATTCATGTTTACCTTCTTTTAGGAAAATGCTTTATATCAGTCCTCAGGAGTAACATGCTCTTATCTAAATCTATCAGATAAGATTAATACATAGATCCTGCCAAGTATATAATCCAATTACTACTTTTTTTAATTCCTTAGGTTGGTTAAAATTTCCCGAATAATTTTTTTTCGTAATAAAATGAATCTACATGCAATATTTATGTTAATAACTGCCACTGATTATATCGCATCACGTGGGTGTGTTTCTTTAAAAAAAATTAAGTGTTTTACTATCAAAGCCATGCACTAGTCATACAAATTAAAGTTACATAGACAAATTTTGTGTAGGGAAACTAAACTATTCAAAAGTAACACAGAGATCGTAAATCATAAAAAAAACATCTTGATAAATAAATTTATGAACACAAACTCAGAAAACAATTCATTCAACCTTGACCATTGGTATCGTGTTGCTCACGTTTAGCTGAAAATTATTGTTCTATTCTAAGAGAAAAAATATAGAAAAAAATTAAAATACACGGGCATTTCTTAATAAAAATGTTAACAGTGGACTCTTGTTGATATAAACTAACAAACATCAAGGCAGTTCATTTGATAAAATTTGTTCATAATTTCGTTTGTGAAAATTTCTAATGAAAAACTATGAATTTGTCCTCAACAGCAAGCCAAAGAAGGATCAAATCTTCATTAATAAAATAAGACAATATAGGAATATGTTCATGTATATGAACATCTGATTCACCTGAAACATGAATTTTTTTGTTTACTTTTAAAAAGCCAGCTCAGGCGTCTGAAGGAAATTTTCCGGAAACGAGAAAAATTACATCTTCTTTTCTAATTGTGATGGCCAGTTTTTTATTCTATATCTATTGTCCAAAATTATTAGCTTTCAAGTTTCATTTAGTAGGCATATAGAACGGAAATTTTATTAATGGGGCTTTTGGAAAGACGCAACATGTTTTAAAAAATTTATGGCTGGTTTTAGAAAGAAAAGGCTAAAATTAGATCTGTTTCTGGAACGAAATTAAAATCAATTAGGATAGATTTAGGAAGGAAATTTACTTTCAAATATGGTTTAAGTAGATTTGGAGAGCTTTTTGTTTTAGTACGGTTTTCTCTGTGAAGTTAATATATATGTAAAAAAGGCCAAATTTCTATTCAAAAATTTCGATCGTTAAAAGTACTGAGAACAAAATGAGAACCATATTCTTAATATCGAAAATGCCAACTCATTTCTAGGCAACCTGATAACTTGGTAATATTTTTACCTTTCTAATATGGAAAATAATTATGGGCATTTTTTTTTTAATTCCTAATATGGCAAAGAATTATGATGAAAAATATTGCCAAGTTGGCATACAAATGAGTTGGTATTTACGTATCAAGAACTTGGTCCTAATATTGGTCTCAGTACATTTAACCTCGATAAAAACTTTGGGTTATATTTACATAAAATTTTTTGTAAGGATCTGTCTCCTTTATCTCAAGTTATTATTATTTTTATGCTTCTTTTGACAACGGATGATTGACTTATTTAATATGATGATGTTTGTGTCGTGTGGAAAGTCTTGTCGGTGGCAAGTCGTGAAGTATCATCATTTCTTAGGTTTCATGGATCGGGTTGCTCATAATGAAATTACACTTCTTCCAGTCTTAGAAAACTGAAGTTTTGTATGAAGACTAGGGACAGCATAGAAATCATGGAAACTTTACATCTCCAACAATTCAAAAAGAGAATGAATAGCTGCACATAAATACAGTAGTTCTTGACCTCCTAAATCCTAAATCTAAATTCTGAGAAAATGATACCTACAGAAATAAAGGGCACCTTAGTGCCCCTAGATAAAAATAATTCCATTTGATATATTTCTAATTACTACCTTACTAAGGCTTACTTTTATACCAAATTTCAGCTCTCTAGTTCTAGTGGAAGTGCCTTATAATATTGATGAGTAGAGCGGAGTGACCGGGTACTTAAATATGCACTTTTTACACCTTCATATCTCGACGAGATTTTATGGTAACTTTCAAACTGCACATAGAAGGTTACCTATATGGAGTATCCTTATGTAATCATTTTCATTGTTTTATAAAGCAAATGAAGTAAAGTTATGAGGGGGATAAGAACAGCGCGAATGGTTTCGTGTAACATACACACAGTGGGTACTGGCCTGAACTTTGTTTGGCAACTTAATATTAATTACAAAGCAAATATTTAGAACCATTAAATTTCGTTCACTGTTTAGAGAGTTCATACAAAAAACTTAATGTGTGTATTAATGGTTCGCTATATTGCAAGTTCACATTATCGTGAGTTCACTGTATATTTATTAGAATTAAAATTACAATGACATAAACAGAAAAGAAATCGCTGAGATCAATCAGCTAATGGGGAGATATTTCCATACAAGTTTTATTTTATAAAATTATTTCATAAATATAAATATGTATATTTTTCCTAAATGTGATACTAAACGATTATCAAAATTCCGGAAAATTAACACAAGAGGCCTTAAACTTGAATAATTTGCATACTAAAATAATTGTAAAAAAAATTAATAATGTGCCTTTGTCTTTTTTGTAAATTTTTGTTTGAGACCAGGCCCTCTTTGTCAGGGAGCAAATTATTTGATTAACACGAGAAAACTAGAAATACTAGAGGGAAAACAGCCAACCAGTAGTGGCCAATACAGCCGCCAGTATGTTCCTCTTTGCAGAATCCCACAAAACCTCGAATTTTTTTTTCAAGATATGCCGCCTATTAAGCGATACGTTATCATGTAAAATCACTGAATGTCAAATTTAGATGTGTGTATGTACACAAAAAGATGTGAATTAATTCAGATGTTATTCAATATTCATATCCGATAACTCTGCTAGAGTTGGATCCCTAAGACTATGAATATACAGACTATGAATGGGCAAACACCTTCAATGTTCTTAAACATTTTCATAAAATAAAGAAAACATTTAATTATACATCGTAATTTGTTTTTTTTTATATATAATTTATATTAAATTTATTACAACTTGACAAGTTTACTAATTTAGATCAAGTTTTAGACTGCAGCAACGAAAAGCCGTTTCTCATTCAATTTGGGACGCTGAATTTGAATCTGCGTTCAGTGTCTTCAAATTGATTCTAAATTTCCATGTATATTAGAAAAACTGGAACTCGATAAATACATTATATCTCTAATCTGTTTAACATTGTGTTTAATTTCGCTTGGTAGAGTCAGAGTTATCGGGGAAATTGTGTTAAAATTTTATGTTCCTTATAGGAACTAAAGGAATTAATAATAATAATAATAACAATAATAATAATAATAATAATAATAATAATAATAATAATAATAATAATAATAATAATAATAATAATAATAATAATAAAAACTCCATTTACAAGCGTATAGGTAAATAATTTTGAAACGAATAGAACTATATTTTATTAAAATCGGTCTACAACTTTTGATTTTATACACAATTAAATGACGTTACTACATTTTAACGCAAATTGCGATATGCATATAAAAAAGCATTTTATGCTAGGGATTTTGCAAAAACAACAACTACACCATGCAGAGAAATCTGATTATATTTTTTCGATACGTTTTACTTTTTTAAATCCCTTTTCTAAAACTCTAAATAAGAAATACACAAATGCCACGTCGGGTTGCAAATAATGGCATACGATTTGATCGAAATTTCAAAACAATTGAAGAAAATTGTGTTTGAAATGTCGATCGATATTGAATGCCAATTCAAATAATTTTAGAAATGTTTTTTTTTCGCACAGAGTTGAACTCAAATACTGAATTCCCAAATTAAATTTCAAACAAAAATTTTGTCGAAAGCAAATTTTGTTTCCAATAAAACTTTTTATTGCACTTGTTAAATATTAGTTGGAGTTTTTAGAATACACGAAGAAAAATTTTTTAATTAAATTTTTACAAAATTTTTGTCAGAATTTACTGATTCATTACTGATTGATTGTTATTGAAAAGAAAAAATTTAGTTTTTTCTGTGAACTTAAAGATAAATGGCATTTAAGTAAAAAGTCACAAACTGGCTCTAAGGTTTTAAAAAATTTATTAAAGTGAAATGAAGTCGTTCAACCTTAACTTCGCCGCCTACTTTCAAACCTGGTGGTTAACCAGTAGACCGCCGACGGCCTATTGGTCACCGCTGTCCTAGAGGAGCTTTGCCCGTATTTGTTATAAACAACATTTTTCGCTATCCTGTTTGGCAAATATTAATATTCACCGGCTTTGTATCATTTACAGCACCGACCGCTGTTATATAGACAAGCGTTCAAGTATAAGAAATCCTTAAAATTAGGAAAACTATTTTTGTTATAATAAGGAGTAAATTTTTGGAAAAGCAAAAAAAAAATACTTTGGATAAATTTGTTGCAATGCTACGGAAAAATTCAATTTTAAAGGCAACCATAAAGCCTCTTTCGCCATTTCCTTCTCTCACTCTCTCTCTCTCTCTCTCTATCTCTCTTACTTTAACCACAATTGATGCTGTGATTTATGATTCCAAATTTCTTAGATGTCATTTATGTTGTGACCATTAAATTAATTGCAATTTATCGATTTTCAAATTGCACAACAAGACTCATACATTTTATGTTTGAAATACATACACACATTCATACACGTAAACATTCATACATACATATTTCACATGTAAATTTACACACACACACTCATACGCTTTAATATCTGTACACTTGTATGTTCAAACAAATTCATAAAAATGATGACTGTGACGATGATGAGGGTCATAAATGTTTTTGGAATTGCATAAAAACACACTACATTCATTTCTATCGTTTTATTTTCTAACCGAAAAGAAAAATAAAATATCTATTCAAAATGATATAAGTGAAACTGGGAGGTGGGCAAATGTTGTAGTGGGCGTGTTCGAATTTCAAACACCACTACATACTATATATAGTATATTTAATATGAAAATTCACAGTGGAAATAATCTTCCGTTCTAAATGACACATTCAACGAGTTCTGATTTTATTCAAATTATGCCTTCTAAGTTAAAATTCGATTCTGAGATCGATATGATGCTATGAAATTTCGTTATGACTTACTGCCTCAGCGTCAATTATTTGAAAATTTCCTTGGTGTACAAAGAACTCGTACATTCGCATTTAAGTTAAATTGCTCAAAGTTTTAGAATTTTTAAATTATTTCTATATCACTGGTAGTTGCACTTTGACTTAACTGCACAAAACTATTATTTTCTGTTCCTATTCTTCAAAATCTCATACAATTTCCTTTCTTAAGTGCACCTTATATATTTTCACATTTAAGATAAAGGCCTGGAAGTTTTGGAATTTTTTAAATTATTTCCAAAGGAAATATCAGTCAAAGGAAATATTTAGCTTTTATTTTTTTGCACTTTGCTTACCTGCACATTTACGTTATATTTCTGACAGTTTCAGATCAGCACTAGGGTGCTGCTAATTTGTATGATGCATTTTCAATATAGCACGAGTAGAAAGCCTACACACGATTCCCATCTGTTTACATAGATACTGGTAAATGTTAATGTCTTTATAAACTGAAATTTAAAAAGATTTAATAAAAGTTTTACGCTTATATGAAAATTCCCAAAAACTAAATGAGAGTCTTTTTAAGAAGAATAAACATTTAAAAACGTTATCGAAATTATACAAAAATTACCCAAAATATAATGACGTAATACTCGTAAGTACCATCGAAATGGGCAACGGACGGCGACATATAACAAAATAAATTTTAACAAAAATTAAGAGAATATATCTAATAATTCTTTTATAGAAAATCATAATTATTAAGCTTTATCATATAATTTTTATGAAAGAAAACTATGGTCCCTGGATAATGCTCTTTACGAGTTTCTGCTATGGAACTGCAAGGACAATGCGATGCATTTATTTTTACATTTGAAGAAATTATTTACAAATAAGTCAATCCTCATGAAGAACTGAATCTTTTAGGAATTTAAATTTTTTAAGTAGAGTGCACAATACTGCGTGTATCTTAAATACTCTTATTGTAATTTGGGGGAGGGAAGAATTTTGTATTTTATATGCTGTGGCACGAATCACGATAATCAAACTTCATATATGATGGGAACAACAGAAACCTCTTTTATTATTTGCTTTTATTTTGCACAAACAACAACAAAATAATATTAAACGACAATGTTTTCCCTTTTGGCTAAATGGATTGCAGTCATTCAGTTGAGCTGGGCTCAGTTAGTTAGATTCAAAGCCAGTTCCATTTCATTCACGAAATACACTTCCCACCATTTATGAACGCATGAATCTCAAAATAAAATTAAAAATGTAAAAGAACTCTTTAGCAAATAGATCTTTTACAATCCTTGGCAAATAACTTTTACTCTTTTACTGTCATATGCTTCACACACACGGTCTTACTACTGACATTTGTTTAACACACACACACATACGTAGATATACTCGCACCAGTAATGAGTAAAAATGTAGTATATCGTCTTATAGTTCACTTTATAAACCAACAAAAATTAAAAAAAGAAAATCTAACGTACAGAAGCAACGGCCAGTTGGTACTCGTAGTAGCGAAATTGTGTAAATGGGCCTCATTGCTGAAGTTTTCAACAACACCAGGGTCCATTCAGCGAACATACGTCGTTGTCAGTGGTCGTTTAACTTCCTAGTTGAGTTGAATTTCGCAAGGGTGAAGGCCATAATCACAAGACAAAGTTTGCCTAGTTGTCGTCCACGAAAGGACGAATTCTATTGAGTAATGCAAAATCGACTGACTCGAATTCGGTGATTTTTTGGCAGATCATGCGTTTCCGCATCGTACGGGTGTTGTTTTATTGTTTACTGAGCCAGTTGACTTAAATTTATCTACCACATTGCGAATAGTCCACTCCGTCCATTATGGCAGCAGTAAATTGCCCGAAAAATTGTTATACATTTAACTCCAATTTTTTTTTTTTTTTTTTTTTTTTTTTTTTTTTGAATAAATTGATGAGTAAATTCCATTTTATGAAAATAATTCAGAAGGCGAAGTCGAATTCGGACTTTCCATAAAGGACAAAAGCAATGCCAAAATGCTTTAGAAAGCGAAACAGTTTTTTTTATATACCACAAGGGGAAGGTTCAAGGACCTTTCTGCTATGATGTATATAAAAAGCCGGCTTAAATTTCTAAGGCATTTCAACATTTTGGACTTATTTATATTTTTGTTGGATGTTTTTCCATTGAGACTTAATTCATATTTTTTCATTATGAAAAAGGTCCAAAAATTTGCAGATTTGGTGGTGCACCTTGTCGCACAGCTCATCAAACAATTGATCTTCTGCACAGTAAGTTCGGTGATGTCAATTGGCCGCCCCAAAGCTGCGCTCCTTTTAGACTATGTCTTGTGGGTTTTCGTTAAAGACCGATGATATGCAATTAATCTAATAATTATACACACCTTTAAGGCTAATATCTTCCGAGTCATTCTTGAGTTGATAACCGGAAACAAAGTCAACATAGTCTTTGAAAATTGGAATGAGAGGATTAGCTACTGGGAAGCCAGCCGCGATAGTCACATGAATGAAATCGTGTTTTACAAATAATGGAAATATTTTTAATTTCTTATAAAGCCATACAGTCCCAAAAGAACTTAAATGTAAATAATTTTATTAAATTTTTAAAGAGATACTCGTATTTTAACTACCCGTTAGATACAAATATGTGTATTACACGAAACAAATTTAAGTGTATAAAAGCATTCTTAATGTGTGGTTTCTGAATATTGCCAAATACATTTCATTTGTTTTTCATAATACGAACAGAGTACAGCTTCGACTACATTATTTCATAATTATTTCATAGCAATTTTTTGTAATATGGTTACTGAAAACATTTTACATAAAACCAGGATAAGTAAATAATATTTATCAATTTTGTTAAATTCGACGGGAGCACTCAAGGTAATTTGAATTCTTGTTTTCTAATGTCAAGCTAAAAGCTCTCGACCAGCTCTTATTGCTACTCAATTTGTTTTATGTTAATTTTATATGATTCAAGTAAATTTCCGTTAATGAAAGTTCATGAAAAAGACAAAAAATTTCTTTCAGTGTAATGCATGCATTTCCATAAATATTTATACGCAGAGTCATTTGGTTAGAATACAATTTTATTTATTCTGCTACGAAGGTGTTGTTGTCGTTGTGCAAGGATATTTATAAATGAATTTGCTGTTTAATTGTAAAAAAGGGAGTCGTTAGGAATGGAAGCAATGATTCTATATTTTTTTTCAACATGCGTATCCCTGTGTGAGCAGGGATGATTATGTTGGCGTGTTATCTTTACTGTCACAGCATTTGTTTGATATAGACCCTGCCAGACATTTGAAAGGAATATGTTACTCATACGTCTTGCATACATTTGAAACAGGTTTGTCAGTGTGACCAATGAAGGTATTAAAATTCAAAATCTAGAATAACTTTCCATGACTATTTGGAAAACGTTTGACCTTCTATTGCTCATATCATGTTAAAATATTAGTTTTACTTAAAAAATAGTAACGCTTTAAATTGTGCTATAGTGTGTGTGTGTGTGTGTGTGTGTGTGTGTGTGTGTGTGTATTTATGTATATTTAAAATATAATTTTACATCTGTGTATGTGTATGCTGTCTCATCCTATTAATAATATTATTTTGTACTTTATAACAACAAACCTTAATGAAAGTTATAACCGAAATTCTAAAATTTAAGTTTTTAAACAACATCTTTAAGATTCCGTATTCAACTATCACTTGACTGTCTGCTCTGTAATTCTGGGACGTATTTTTGAGCCACAACAGGCACTTCTATTTATTCGGCTGCCATATAATGTTCCCAAAGACTAGTTACTGTAGCGGATACAAAATCCTTCATATGCGAGCATGATTTACATTTTGCAACTGTTTTCACAATTACTATTATAATTATAATAAGAAGATATTGCAAACTGTTGCCTGCGTTTCATTACAGAAAAGACAGCCATACAGATAGTCTAGTCCACAACAACTAGGTTGCGTTTTAGTAATTGATTAAGAGAATATTCCAAATAATTTTTGTTAACTATTATTATATTGACCTTCGTAGACTAGTAGGTAGTGTACTAGACTCGTAGTGCGAAGGTCCCAGGTTCGAATCCTGCCGCAGAACTCTGGCAGTTTGTGTCTGTTAATTAAAGGGAGCGCACAAAAAGCCTTCACTGGCTTAAGTGTATGTCGTATGACATGGGCTATCACACCCCTCCAATTAACCTAACCTAACCTAACTATTATTATTATTATTATTACTGCTGTGAAATACAAGCACTGTTTCTAGGATTACCTGCGAACAGTGCACATATTTTGATTTGAAATAAAAAATTTTAAAATCTGCTTGTAGCTTTCGCTGTTCATATGCCGGCATTTCATTCATGGCTTAACTAACTTGTCACTTGAACTTTAAATATTCTGCCCCATATAATTATGCAAAAAAAGAATAAAATTCAAATTTAAAGAATTCTCTACCACATTAAAAAATACATAACTATGATAGGCTTAGAATACTTTTGCTTGATAAATAAAATGCGAGTTCAGCACCGTCAATTTTAAATTTACTGAATTTCGTTGTGGCCGTACAAGCACTTAAGTTGGGGAACATTCTGGATGCCCAGTTGCGATCTCTACATCTGAACCAATTGAAAAAATGTACGATATGGTGTTTTCCGACCAGATATTACAAGTGCAAGAGATTGCAGAAGTCACAATCATATTACGTGGCTCAATGGTTTCAATTTTAAATCATCAATTAGGTATGAGAAGGCATTCCCCAAGACAGGTGCCGCGATTGCACCCAATCACCCGCAAATGCAACCGTATGACAACTTCGCAGTAGTATTTGGCGTTGTTCAACCACAATATGGAAGAGTTTTTGCGCCGCCTCGTATTGGGTCGATTTTGTGTGGATTTAAAGAGAAAAAATGGCTGCTTCGGCCAGGAAAAATATGATTTTCCACCAGAATAATTAATGCAAGAGTGCTCACATGTGCAGTTTTTATGACAACATTTTTTGAATTAGGCTAGGAATCGCTCCTTTATCCGTCATATTTTCCGGATTTAACTCCGAGTGAATATTTCTTGTTTCCAAATTTGAAGAAATATCTCGGCGGAATGAGATTTAGACGTCAAAGAAGACCATGTTGAAAAATAAATTGAATTTTTACTCAAAAACCTGTTTGTTATTAGAAAATTCAAGGACTTTTTGAGCTGCTTCAGACGGTGCCACATGACACAGAGCACGCGATACCGTGAACTTATAGAGAGGCGAGTTTAGCAGCAGTCCCTTGAACGCCAATGTTCTGCGATTTGATCCCACTAAGCTATTTTTGTGGGGATACGTGAAGTCCCTCGTGTACATGGACAAACCAGGCACAATACCATCCCTGGAAGACAAAATTACAGCTGCCCTTGGTGAGATACCGGCTAAAATTTTCGAAGAATAATACCCAAATTAGAGCTCAAAGATGCACCACCTACCACCTACCGGCAATATTTACATGAAGGCATTCGTTTATCGGCCCGAATAAATATTTCATTCATTTTTGTAAATTTTCTGTTTTTTTTTGTAATTTTCAAAACATAAACGCCTAAAAAATCATTATTTACACATGCAAATCTGAGTAGAAAACGACACACACGCACATATGAAAAAATTAAAGACACACACAAAAATTTAATGATTTCTCTGAACATGAACATCAAGATGTATTGGCCACATACAAGAACATGAACTATAATATCGTTGCTCTGCCGACGTTATGTTCATGTCGTGTCCAAATCGGTGGCTCATAAAGACATGGTGCTGATATTTCAATAGGAACAACGTCATAAAAATATATTACAACAATTTCTACCAACCCAAGGAACAAGGAATTGATATATAAATGAAGAACAAAGCAAAGTATTTTTCTAAATAATTAATAGAAAAATTATTTATGTATCGAAACACATCTGCCGCCATTTTCATTCCCTTCATTTCATATTCTCACAGTTAGTTACTTAAATCGATGTTGCACACGCACTTTCCTGGCTGCCTTCCCTTGTATTCACTGCATACTCGTACATAAGCACCTTTTTCTATAGTCGTCATTTATACCCTTCATAAAAAGGACGTTTGTGTGTTTATCATTCCGCTTGTAATTTCTACAAAAGCGAACAACACACGGAACAGATCTTTGTAGGTACACAGAGAGAAAAACCTCGTTCTCAAGTAAAATTCTTTCCTTTTACTTTTGGTAAAAATATAATTTAAAATTCATCCATAAAAAATTTAAGTGCGTGTAACTCTAAATCTATACTGGAGTTCTTAAATCAAGTAAGAAAAATCTTGGTTATTTCATCTGTATGTTTGACTTTATGCTGTTGATATTAAAAAATATTGCTTGTGGGTCAGGGATTGCAATGAATTAGGGAGGCCTGGGCTAAATACACAATATCAAACACACAAAAGTGCAAAATTAAAATAAAAATAAACGAAAGCGGGAGATTATAAAAATTTAAATATTAAACATTTTCCACGTTTGAAAAAGCATAATCATACCACATAATTTCGTCTAAGACAAAAATCTAGTCAAAATACATTTTTCTTGAACTAAATTTTCTATTGCTGCTTAAAATCAATCCCAACCGCATTTTTGGGTCAAGCGTTCCGTTCATACTTTTGACATCGCTTTGGTTTGATTTAAATACGGATGATTCGATTTTTCTCTTGAGAGACCTAAAAAGGTCTTAATTTTGATTTTCTCATTTGTCTGTTCATGGTTTGAAAATTTAAGAAAAACGTCCCATTAATGGCTGAAATATTGCCAAAATATGGATTTAAGAAAAATTTGGTAGAAAATCACAAATAATTCTGGCAATAAATCCGACTTCAATACAAAAATTCAATCGAACAGATTGCAAAACGGACATATTCGTTGGTCCGTTTGAAATCCGATATTATTCATTTCTAGTTTAGATTTTCCTCCCAGGGAAGATTGTAATATTTTTAGAATACAATGGCAGAGTTGTGCTATAATCACTATCTCGGGCGGCCACTTTATCCGTCCGATTTCCACTGCACTACATACGTTGAGCAAATTAATAAATTTCAACAATTTGAAGTGTTGCTACGGCCTGAGTCTGTTCATTACAATGCAATACAACTCCATTATTACTCAATGTTAAAAATAGAAGAATAATAGTAGAAAATAAAGGAAAATATTCAAACAAGCAAATAATAAACAAAACGAGAAAATTTAGGAAAAAATTATCAGCTGCCCTGTCAACTTGACCTGTTATGAATTCGCCTTCGTTCATAAAATGAAAAGCGAAATTAACTAAGAAACAACTGTGGCCTGTCTATTAGATCTTCAATAAAATACTACTGCCAATTTAAAAATGAAAAACCATTTGGTACACACATCGGGTGATCCAAATACAAGTATCGTTCTAAACTATTAAATGAACTGCGACAACATAATGATGAGTTGTGCGCCATTCTGCCGAAAATAATGATTTTCCAAATTCATATCTTCTATAAAAGGTCCGTAATCATGTTTCGGTAGCGTTCGCTGTTGACTGGAATAGCGCTTCCAGTAGCATTTTGGAAAAAATTAGCCAACTCCAAAATTCATATCAAACTGTTTCTCTCTTCTTCTGTGGATGCATTGGCTTCTCGATAATGACGCGCGGGTTTTCCGATCCCCAGATGCGGCATTTTTGTTTGTTGACAAAAAGTGCGTCTCGCCAAAAAGCATAATTATTTCGGCCATATCCCGTGTCCCAACGTTTGAACACTTAAAAGCGCAGATAATGACTTAATGACCCTTGAGAACGCTTCTCAAAGTTAGCAAATCAGGTAGTCTTCTTCCTGAATACCCACGATTTCGTACATTTGTATATAGTCGCCGAGATGAGAACGTGCCTCTTAAGTATAAATGATTTATAGGGCAAATTCGATAACCGATTGTTTTGAAATATTTCCCAACGTTGTTCCAGCGTAAAGTAACTGAAACATGATACTGACTGATAGTCAATATTTCGAATAGATAAAAGATCGATTAGTGTCAAAATAGCATATGAATTGAAATGATACATGTATTTGGACCTAGATATGTAAATCAATAATCAAAATTTCAATAAAAACTTATACATTTTACAAGAAGTTACAATTTCACCAATAATTGGAGTTTCCCAAAAAGGCTAAATAGATGAATTCTTATCCGCCTAAATGACTTGCATTAGTTTTTATAAGAAAATTCATTTAACAAGTTATTAGAAATATTTAAGATTTTTTAAATTTATATTGTATTATAAACGACCGCATTTCGCCAGCTAATTTTTGTATCGCTAATAATTCTCATTAAGTTGATATAGATGAATTTATTAAATAGTCCAGTGAAAAATTCGTTTTCAACTTTAACTTCCCATCTTCCACAGTTATAGTCATATAAATTCTCGTATTATTTCTCTGCATGACTTTTAAATGTCGTTGAAGGCTGTGGCAACTGCCATATAAGAATTGCACATAAACATTGCTGTGTAGCTTGCAGTTCCAGTTACATTTTCTCTTTCACTCTGAAATATTATCTCATGTTGAATTATTTCATACGAATAATTAAAAATGTTGCGAACACCGCTGCATTCATAAATTAATCAAGCACGTTCGAATTCACATCGATTGAATTGTCATTTACGTTGTGGGAATTATTGATGATAATTCTCATTTATATTTCGAGAATAATTATACAAGTATACAACGTTGTTGTTTTTTTTTTCTTCTCTCTTTTAAAAAATATGGTTGAAAGTTCAGACATGAAAACTTAATTCTAAACAAACGAATAAAAATATATAAAACTGATTTCAAAAAATTTTTAATTGAACTCATCCCAACAATATCAGAAACACATTCTAAACTTTTATTTTATATTACGAGTATGTTCAGGAAGGGGCTTATATGATGCGACTCAGCCGAATGTAGCACCTCTAATATACTAGTATCTTTCCATGTTTATTGTTTCAATTGAAAATAGAAAATACACTCACACACAGTTTACCGAACTTTCTCCAAAGTTTCTGGAAAAGGTGAGAATGCGGCACAAGTTGAAAGAACTTAAAATGTGTGAGTAGCGCTATGATTGTATGAGTACGAAGCGTGTTTGTATGTTTCATAAAAAACACGATATAACAGTTTTGGTGTTATTTGTTTGTTCACATACAAATGCATGTGTATACATATGTACCAGGTGGTCCAAATACAAGTATCTTTATTAATCATATGTTATTTTGAGGCTGATAGATTTTTTCTGTTGGAAATATTGACTTTCAGTCAGTATCATACCTCTGCTGACCAAAATGAATCGCTTGCCGCTTAAACGATGTTGGGAAATACTGCAAATTATTTCCAAAGTGAGTGATGTGTTCCCCAAACGTTGAATTTTTTTTTAAATAAATTTTGGCTGTAATGCAGTACTTACCGCGAGTGCTGCACGCAAGTTTGTGCAAAAACTTTATAAGAATGCCTCGCTAGTGGATAGCGCCCATGTTCACCGAGGAGAATGAGGCTGCTCTGGACTGAAGTATGCAATTCAATCCGAGAACGACAACTCGCACCATAATGTTGAGAATTTCACACATAGATGTCGCTTACAAGGTCCAATTGCCTCAACAATCGAACTCAAATGACCATCCACTTAATTACGGATTCGGCGACGATGTCAACAAAAGAAATTGTCACATCTGGAGGTCACGCAGTTTGGAGTGTTGGTATTTTTTTTCGCAAATGCTGCTAGAAATTCCATGCCAAAAAAACGGCGAGCACTACAGAGACATGATTACGGACCTTTTACGATCTGAAATTGAATATATGAACTTGGATAATCTTTGGTTTCAGCAGAGTGATGCACGAGTACCGTACCTTCACAGTTCATTTAATATAAAAAGAGAAATACTTGTATTTGGACCACTTGGTATGTGTGTATATATCAATTTATATTGTTAAGTGTAGGGTATGTATTAGGGAATTATAGAGTATTTTTAAGATAGAATCTCAGTTCTTTTTTTGGCCAAAAAGTGTTTTTTCCTCCTCTTTGAAACAAACAGGAACGCATAACAGAGGACTTTAAACATTTCCTACTTTAAATGAAAACAAAATCAAGTAACTAAAGCATATGGATTTACTTTCATGTTGCTTTTCGTCTCTCTACTTTCATTTTCAATTTGAACATTATGTTTATGTAGTGGGCAAATTTATTTTTCTTGGAATAATATTATGTTTATCCTCATCCCCTCATTTAGTACGTGTTTTTGATGTGAGATTGATGAAAGATTTCAACACACGCAAGCACTTTGGAAACTATTAAAATGACAGTGAACTTTGCAAGAGATAAGACGATTTTATTTCAAATTCTGTTTATCAGACTGCACATTGGGACCATAGCGTCAATTAGAATATTATAAATTTTGGCTATTTGTAGCTAGTGTTTAATTTTACCAAAACCTGTAAATTAGCGAAAAGTAATAAAATCTTCGAAAGAGATAGAGTGGGTCAGGAAAGGATTCAGTAGTACATTTACTCTTTCTGCATGAGAGTTTTCATTAAAATCTATTCCATTTCATTTTACTTACTTTGCAATATGAAGATATGAATTTCTGCATTCAAAATACATGGAAGGAGGGTGCGGGGGTGGTTTGGTAAACTTTCCTCCTGCGTCCACTGTAATACCGCCAGTATATACAAATCCATATAAAAATATTGAAGTCAATTGCTCGAAGGAGCAGTTCATGTCTTCTTGGCTATTGAACATTTCAGTATCGAATACGTTTTTCGAATTTCATACCAAATATCGTCACCAGCTTTCGGTGCTTGTTTTTTTCTGAAAGAGAACCAAAAAAAAAATGGAACTTTAATCGAGATATAATTAAAAGCAGTAGGATAATAATAGTTTTTCAAACATGAATTCTTATTCTTTCAATAATGTCCCTATTTTTTTTTGACCTTTTTATAATAATTTTAATTGAAATATTATTTAAGCTCAAGGTCTTATTTAATGGTTAAACAATTTTATTTGTAAGTATCGATATTTAGGTACACATTGTGTATCATCTTCAGGAAACAAACACAATTTTCCTGAAGATGATACTCAGTGAGTATTGAAATATCAATATTCACAAATAAAATTGTTTAACCATTAAATAAGACCTTGAGCCTTAATAATATTTTAATTAAAATTATTGTTTCAAAAATGTATTATTTGTTGTAGCTTTAGCTGTTGATATAACGATATGGGATTATATCCCAAATAATAAATTTCAATATTAGGTATCAATAATAAATTTTTCAGATCAATTATATATCAGCCTAATTCCATTATTTAATTTTTTGAGCAACTTGAAATTAATTTTTTTGAAGGGTGTTTTTTTTTAATAAATGAACCATTATTTTTAGTAAGAACTAGTACAAAATATTTTTGGGCATTAAAATTTAAAAATTTTAATTTTGAATTCATAAAGGATTTGAAATGAAAACAGTCTTTTCCAAATTCTTGTTTTGAATTTTTCAATTTGGATAAATTTTTTTTTTTTAAATTCCATTGCACTTCACGATATTTAGAGTTCAGATTTTATGATTTTAGCGCTTTTAAACTAATTTTTTAATTTATTTCCGATTTCTTTTTTATGCTCTGACGTGTCTTGGTGAAATTTTCATTGTGGGCCAAATTGATTTTTTGTGTGTCATATTTGCGAGTTTTGACATCAAAATTTTTGATTAATATCTACTAAAGGTGTTTTTTGAGTTGAAATTACTGTTTTCTTTGACAACCGATTTGACAGCTGACAATTGTTTTATAGTTTAGTTTGCTTTACACTCTTATAATGATTAGAATCTTTCAAATTGTTGAAATTTGTTAATTCATCAGTTTTTTTATTTGAAGAATTACCTGCAGAAAGAATAATTTCACGTAATAGCCTTGTTACTGCGATATAGTTCCAGTAGATTTTTTTTTAAATATGATACTTTTCTACTCCAATAAAACACAGAAAATAATTATTATTAAAATTTATTATTAGGGAGAATATCCCGACTAATCATTAGAAACAATTAAACTAATTGTTTCTAATGATTAGTCGGGATATTCTCCCTAATAATAAATTTTAATATTAAGTATTTACAATAAAGATTTTATTTTTCATTTTTGCCTAACTGAATACAATCATTAACGACCAACGGGCGTTTAATTGTATAGGTGTTGAGAGAAAAATAAAATAGACTCACGTTGAGTATAATTGTTTGTTGTGTTGTTTGTATAAAAACATTCTAAACCTACTATGATTATGTATTTGTTGTAATTCATATGCAATATTGAAATTCTTATATTGTATTTGTTTTATGTGGCATAAACATACGAGGTTGAATGTTATCAAACTGCTTAAACTTCACTGACGATTTGGTTTTAGCAACCAATGAAATGTCGGCATATGAAGAGCTAAAGCCACAACAAACATTTTTTCAATGCATTTTGAAAATAATTATTGCTAGAAATATTTTAGCCAAACATTTTTTAAGTAAATTTTATTTTTAGAAATTTAATCAAATCGAATCGTTGGTTTGAGCAATAATTAATAAGAAAGAAAAGGGAAAGAAAATCTCGACTAACAAATATTTTTATTTGTTATTTGTTTTGTGCTAAACGAGAATTCGTTATCGATAATATTAATATGCTCTGCCATCCTCTCCTTAATTTTTCTTTAATCAAAAAATTTCATAATTATTAACTCGAGCCAGATTAATTAATTTTCAATAGTTTATTTTCAGTAATTGTTTTTACTATCTCAGTAAACTTTTTATTTGAAATTTATTTAGAACACAGCCACTGGTTACAATTGCAAAATTCGCACATTTCTCTTTAATGCATACATTTCTCCCCATTGTTTGATTTTTTAATAATTAGTGGAAGTTTTTATTATATTGAAAATATTAGATTGTTTTTTTCTAGACAATTATTATAAATTGTTTCTTTTAAATTTACAAATACATATTTTCGTAGCACCTAAAAGGAAATTTGATTCACACAATTTTGTCTTTGACTTACAAAATTTATTTTCCGTGTGTATACAATGTATACTATAGTTATATGTATGTACATAAATCTATATATATGTATGCGTATACGTTACACATAATAATTACGCAAAAATTCATGTTACGTATACGTAATGGTAGATAATAATTTTTAAATTGCTCTTTATGTTAAATTTACTATACTACCATTTTTACTCCCATTTTTATTAAAGTAACAAATTCGTATCGTTTGTTTTTGATTAATTTCAAAGCACTTTACTTCTCTTAAAAAATCCGTTTAAACGAAACTTATTTTGTTTGTAAAAGTACAAGGTCATATTAATCTGACTATCGACATCGTGCATTTTTTCTTGTGGGGTTTTCTTAATTCGCAGGTCTACATGCATAAGCCACAAGCCACAGCGGCAACATAAGCCATTTTATCGATGAAATTCAACTTGATTTATTTACCAGATTGATGAAAAGTTGAACATCCAACAAGGCCGCAGTGTACATTTGGTCAATGTTATATTTTATGCATCGTTAGGCCTTGCAAATTAACGAAATATTTAATGAAGCGCTTAATGAAAGAACCTTCATCTTATTTACGTATACGAAACGAAAGATGACAATGTTTATAATTTACTATTTATAAACTGGGCTTAGTAGACTAGTAGGTAGTGTACTAGACTCGTAGTGCAAAGGTCCCAGGTTCGAATCTTGCCGCAGAACTCTGGCAGTTTGTGTTTGATAATTAAAGGGAGCGCACAACAAGCCTTCACTGGCTTAAGTGTATGTCGTATGATATGGGCTATCCGACCCCTCCAATCAACCTAACCTAACCTACTATTTATAAAGGAATGTATTCTTATTAATAATAAAACTAAATTATATTTATCTCCAATTTTAGTTCAAATTCAACTTTATATTTTAACTCCAATAAATATATCTGATTTCATAGCACAATATGAAACCGAGTTCCCTAGGACACCCGGGATATTTAAAAATCCCGAGATTCAGCATTTTCAAATCCCAAATTCCAGCACTTCCAAGAGTCAGTTCCACTTATCATACCCATTTCTGACATTTGACATCCCTATTTTATGAATTTGTGTGCTACAAAATAAATAATTGCATTTTTAAGAAATATTGAAACTAAACCGGTCAATTGATGTACATTAACAATTATTAACACTTTCATTTAATTTCTAAAGAAAACTATTTGGATATATTTTTTAGATATACCATAGACAGAAGTTAATAGAAAAATATTTCGCATAAGCTTAAAGAACAAGCTCTTGTATAATCGTATTGTTTGGGTGTGTGTATGAATGTGTGTGTGGGTGTGTATTTGGTAAATATTGTTTTTATTATTTATCGCTTTGTAGCATACTTTGAGGCATGTTTTTCGAATACACCTTTTTTCGCCGCACAGTGGGGCATGGTGTCCAAAATGGAAACCAAATCGGAGAACCTTTACCGAAATCCAAATTCAATGTTTTTTTCACTCTAGTTTTGTAAGAAATGTAAAAATTAATAGTTTTTATGTATAATTTAGTGGAAATTTTTATATGTACATACATATTTATGTATGCATCTAAGTGCATTTTATGTTTTCAATCAGTTTGTTTTTGACATTACATGTGCATGTATGTATCCGACCTAACACACATGTGAGTGGTCCGACAAACTCAATAAAAAAGCAAATTGAACTAACTGAACGTATTAGATCATTTCACTAAGATGAACAAAAGAAAGCGCTTACTCAAAAGAGTTGATAAGACCTAATCACGTGCCTTGTCACGCTTTGCTTCTACTTTTTCAATTTGCGAGAATGAATAGTCGTGTAAATGTATTCCTAGGCAATTTTAAACGGTTATAGTTCCAAAAATATTGAATTTTTGATTTTAATGTTTGTACACATCTGCAAAAAATCCCCATTAAAATAGTATAATTTTTGTCAAAAGCGAATGTGTAATGTGAGCGAAAGGGTTCACAAAAAGTCATCTTGCCTATTAATTATATAGATATATTGATTCTAATATTATTTTCAATTAATGGAAAAAAAGCCAGCCATTCCAGCGTTAATATGGTCCGTGCTCTAGCTTATGATACGAAGGAAGTAAGTAAAAAAAACTTACGCAGAAGATCAGTATCAGCTGCATATGGCGAGATTAAAAATGTCAAAGAAAAAATGGCAACATCTCCAAGACTATGATCTATTAATGCCGGTATAGGACAACAATATTCCTTTTGAAAATGAAATCTATAAAAATACAACAATGAGTTTAACACTGTTGTTCGGTTTTATATATGAAATTAACGAAATATTTTTTTATGTTTTTGGTTTATACTGATTTAGTTACTAAAAAATAAAAGCTAAAATTAAAAAAAAAACACAAAACAATTAAGTCGATAATTCCAAATTGGTTTAGTAAACGCTTTTCCATAATACTTCCCTACTGTTTGGCCTTTTTGGTTTCTAAGAACTCGAATTTAAAATGCCGTATCCTACACAACTTTTAAAAACTAATTACAAATTACTTTTGTGTCAAAAAATAATAATAATTATTATTATAATAATAAATTTATAATTGTATTTGTATTCTATTGTAAATAGGTCATGTTTATAATCACAATATTTTTCACCCTTCAAGTTTTTTATCACTCCTGAGAAGTTATAAAAAGTGACGATTCCATTTCTGGACCAATGGGTACATCAGTAAACATAATTTTTGAATTTGGAACAATACCAGTCCACATGAGATTCAAGAGCTTTGCGAAAAATCACTGTTTGGTGTGAATTTTTCTGTGGCGGCTTTGAGAACGACGTTGGCCATCCATCAACTTCAACGGCAAGCGGCTGCCAACTTCTTTTGGCGTGCACTGTGGGTAGATATGGACACCAACAAAATGTAATTTCAACAGGACGGCGCTACGTGCCACACAGCTCATGTCACATCGGATATTCTGCATGAGCTATATGAGGGCAAGGTCATATCACGTTCATGTGATGTGAACTGACTACTGGAATCGTGTGATTTGACCTCGTTAGACTTTTTCTTATGGTTTATACGAATAAGATAGAAGCCACATGCAGCGGTCCTCAAAAGCTATCGCTCAAATTCGGAGTCAATGAAAAATTGGCATTGCGGGGGTGATGCGACTATTATTCTTAAAATTATATAAATCTTTGTGAATCCAATTAAGTATCATATTTTATTTCAAATACAAATATATTTAAATATTTGCTTTGATGAACACTTTTATTGCTTTTATGACAGTATGTTTAAAATTGTATTTGTAGCTCCGCTATCCAAGCGAACAAAGGCGTTTAGTTTTAAAGTAAAAATCATTTTAGTGTAATTTTAGACAAGTAAAAATATATTGTCTTCTCAAATCGCGAAATGTGTTTATTTTCATATCAATTCTCAATTCTTTCATATTTTACTCCCAAATAAATAAAATTTTATTATAGTTTATATTTCTAATGCATTAAACACATTCGAGACAGCAGGCTACCGACTACAACCTGTCAAAAATATTTAGAATACATGTGTGTATATGAAAATGATTATTTTGACGACGGCACGGCATGTTGTTGTCTGTGCTGCTTTTGTCGTTGTAGTCAAATTAAACTAATTTCTATTTTTGTTGGCTACAAAACAAAAACAGTGTTAACAATATAATAAAATATGTAAAGCAAATTACCGATTAGAAATATTTTTTATTGCAAAATAAAAAAGAAAATTCCAAAATTTATGTGTTATAATATATATGCATCAAGAATTTTTAAATAAATAAATTAGTTTGTTTTATTGTGTTGTTTTTCTTTCTTGGCCAATTTAGATTTGATTTGCGTTAGTTCCTTGTTTTTTCAGCTAATCAGACCTGATGTGTTTTTATGACAATAAATTTCAAAAGGTATTTATTTCATATTTTCCCGACGTTTCGTGAATTTTTTGTTCACTTTATCCAGGGACTCGTCTGTTTTATTAAAATAATAAAAACATCAAGATTTTACAATTTTTTATAATTTATCATTTCTTTTATTGTTATATATCATATTGACTTGAGCCAAAAATACCAACATTGTTGAAGATTAAAAAAATCACAGGGTAATAGCTCTTTTTAACATAAAAATTAATTAGTAACATTTATTAAAGATGTAAGGAAAAGAAAACTATCCTGAACAAGAACTTTTAAAAATTAAAAGCGCTAATATGCACCACTGAAATACATATAAATGAATTGTTACAACAACTGTTTACCATGTAGCAGCCGCTTTCAAAATAATTAAGTAGCTGACTACATGGTTACATTTGCAGACAACGACATTTGTAGTCGGTGTTCGTGTAGCCCGCTGTCTCGAATGTATTTATAGCATAAGATGTAGTATGTAAAGTGAATTCACTGATCAAGTGGCCTATTTAATTCGGGCCCCAGCTTTTAGTTAATTTCCAAAAAAATTTCGGCTTTACTTTTAAAATTTTTCCATAATATTTTTTGTAATTAAAAAAAATTAACATGTGAGCATCGACTTATGCGGAAATAAATTAGTTCAACTGTATTATCCACACCACCCGGTAAGTGAATTCTCCTCGATTAATTTCATTACGATACTGGAATATGATCACCATTTTCAATGATCTTTAACATGAATTAGAAACAAAAAATTATATATCTAGTTTGTTTGGCCCTTTGGCCCCTTTCAGATTGGGCAACTTTAATTGCGCAAGTATAATTTTCATTTTCACTTATTTTCTTTTGTTGCTTTTATGTTCACATTCAGCAACTTGTTTGAGCAAGTTTAATTTTCTTATGCTCCAATTTTCTTAATTTGTTGACGTTTTGTTTCATTTCTGTATTCATTGTAATTGTAAAAGTGATTTAAAATTTGGTGTATACAATGGAAGTTGAAGAAAAAAATAATATATAAATATAATAATATAAATAAAAAATAATACGAACATTAAAAATGCATTCATTTTGTTCAACTAAATTGATTAGTTGTTCCGTTTCATTTCGCTTCCATTTTCTCATAATTTTTTAACTTTTTATTCACAGGGGCCTTATTAACAAATATAAAATTTTCACAAAATTGGACAACACACCAAAGAAGAAATAAAAGACAATGTCAAAAACAAATAAATATCCCAAGACAAGAATGACAGCAGAAACAGAATTGCCAAGTACAAGGAAGTCTGTACTCAAATCTCGGCAATTCTTTTCCCTTCAACCCGACCCTTCCTCTCACACCAACAAACACAAGGCGCAATTAAATTTGCCCAATCTGAAAGGGGCGTTTCAATTGAGCCATGGTGAAATAATTCTACAAGGTGGCATCATTACACCAGGTGTTTAGTTTTTTCTTTGCTTCTTTTTCAGTTCACTTATCTGTCAAAAATATATGGATTAGTGTGTACGTGTGATCTGGCTTGTGTACATGGAAGGTTTCTTGTTAGCGGTGTGTGAGCTTTGTTGCTACATTATTTGTTGTTTTTTGACAGTTCCGTACATTTGACATAAACAAAAATGACTGTTTTTGTTTTATTGTTGGACTTGTAGCCCTAGTGCTGCCACGTTTTCAAGTTATTAAAACGCGAATTGAGTTCAATTAGAGAAATATTGTAGAATATTGAATAAGAATTATTTGAGTTAAATTTTCTTAAGATTTCATCTTGAGTGTCCATTTGAAATTAAAAGAAAAATTAAATGCAATAGTTTGCAGATAAATTATCTGCAAGTTTAAGTAATTAAAATTTTAACATTCACATCAAGTTGTACGTTTTCAAATGAATATAAATTTGTGGATCAACTATGGACGGCAATAGAATCTCAGTTTGGTGGGCCAATCGCGAACCAAAAAATTATAGTAGCTTGAAGAATTCTTATAAACAATTCAGTTAAGCAACTGTCAACTCAGCTGAGTTTCGGTTACAATCGATGGATGGGTTCATTACAATTTTTAATGTTTTTATTTTCGTGTATGCACGCGAAAGAATAAATACGAATAATAATTAATAGGAATATTATATAATTCAATTATCATATTTCAAAGAGTCGACATTGTCTTTGTTTAATTTTTAGCTCGATTTTTAATGGTTACCGAATTTTAATTCAAAGACATTTAGGTCTCTGCTAAAAATGATAATGCAGACCTTAAAAATTTATACAGCAGTATTAAGATGATAATGCAGAAGACTTCTGGTAACTCGTGCTGGCAACTAAATATTTTTAGCAGCCCAACTGAAGTTCGGTTACCATTCATACTTGTCACAACTTAAGTTCAGTTGCCATCTATATAATCGTGCCATAAAATTTGTTAAATTATAAGTTTAAAAGGAATTGCTTTAAAAAAAGATAAAAAATTATAATCTGTCTCTGCAAATAAAAGATAATGAATTGTAAGCATCTGGATTAAAAAGTAAAATTATTTCAAAAATGCTTTGTATTATGCTTTTTGTCTTAAGATTAAATAAGAACTTTAAAACCATTTCATAATACCTGATAAGGATAGTTGTAAATCTGCATATTACTTGTGGAGGGTGTTTAGACATTAACGTACTTGAGTTAGCAATACTCAAATATGTGTGCGATTTGAGATAAGATCTGGGATAAGGTTGATTTATTTTCTTTAGAAACGTGCCAAGTTATCTATGAAAAGATAAGTTAGAAATGATTGAGCAGTTGAAAGACAACATTCCTCGAGTTCCCCCCTGTCCACACGTTTCTAAGAAAACGAGAGTGATGTTGCGTGTACTTGCATTATGCTTTTCTTTTCTTTTCTTTTTTTCTGTTGCAATCTCAAGACCAAAATATCATTATGTAAATACGAATGAAATTTCAAAGATGAGTTAAAATTAATGAAGAAAAAAAATGGTACTGCAGATAAAGACAAAGTAATCGCTGAAAAGTGGACATCTGGTTTGTACTTCATCCATGGCCGCGGCGATATGATTGAACTCACATTAAAAAATTAATGTTTAAAAATTGCAATTCCAACAAAGCTAATTTTATTGAAATTAAAAACAATTTTTACCACTTTTCTTTTGTTTTGACCCACTGTATATTTTTCGCCTCGTGCGCAAGCTATTCACAGTCGTTTTACTTACTTGACAAAAATTATTATATTTCTAAAATTATATTCAAATCATCTTTCGTTGTTGCTTGGTATAGCACAGCAACAGTTGTCATCTGAAAAGAAGTTTCATTAAAATTTCCATGCTTAGCTTATTTATTATTGTCTAAATATTTAAACAATTAAATGAAAATGGTGCGTCATTTATTAAAAAAAAAAGTACCAGACATGTTGCTTTATCGGAACAAATAAAATATATTTCATAGATTCGCAGCACTGTGTGAGGTATTAACAATTGTTTTACTTAGAGGAAATATGATGTCATTCAAATCGTTTGATCAAGAAACGTTAAGTCTTTGAGCTGCCAAGAATAAGGTCACATGTGACTATAGAAATTATAATTTATAAATTTTAATATATGTGCATATGTATTAGTCTTTCGCTTAAAGAAGTTCCACTGTTTATTCTAAAATTGAGTTTACCACGATCATTTATCAAATTTATAGACTATCTCGCAATAGGTGCATCCTTCAGAATCTACTCAACGGGCTATTTCCTCGCATAGGAAGCAAGAGTCCTCCAATGTATACTTCCACAGCATTAATGGCCCCTAACCCAGGCCCATTAAAAAGGTTTTTTCAACAGTCCAGTTGATTGTAAAAATCCATACGACTATATAGAGAAAAAATTGGTCAACTTTTTTATAAGCAGTTTGAAAATTGTGTTCTCGGCTTTGCTGTACTCAATTCGCCTTACATAAACCATGTAAAAGGGCTTCGGCTATGTGAAATCGTCAACGTGTGCAAGAGCTATTAAGTAAAACTATTGAAGACAGAAAAACAAATAAGAACTTGGCGAATTGATTACAATAAAGCCGCCGAAAATTCAATTGTCAAACTCCTTATTTTTATATATAGAGCATGGCAACCATCTTATCTGTTACATGGGCCCCTTAAGAAGTTTATGCAACAGATGATTGTCAAATTTTATATATAAAAACATAAATAAAAATTTACCTTAACTTTTTCATAAGGAGTTTGACAATTATATTCTCGGCTTTGTTGTAATATATATGCCCTACATAGACTATAAGGACCTTAAAAATCGCTTTTGATTTTCATAAAACTAAAAGCAAATTATTTTCTGAGCAAAACCCAATGTTGCTTGACATTTCGAAGCGTGAAGCAATAGTAAAAAGCCATATTTAAAAAAAATTACACCAGATATCGTCATTAATGCAACAATGTTGTTGTGAAATGCCGAATATATGTACTCATATTTCAAAACTGTTTTGTAAAGAAATTGAAGGGAATAAAGAAAGACACACAAATTACACTGATCAGTTGTATTGTTTATAAATGATTTGAAATTAACAAAAATTTATTAACTTGTCAATAAAAGCATATCATAATAATTTGACATAAACAAGGCAACGAGCGAATTCATCACCAGAGCTCGTGAGGTTACCTTGCCCGAATTTGTCTTGTTATATCAATGTACTTTGACACACATTTTTAAACATACTTATGTGCACATGCATGTATGTCTGTTTGTATGTATGTTTGGCATATGTATGTAGCTATAAAACGAAAAATTTTGACAATACGACACCAGTTTAGCATTTCAATTCAAGACGTTAACAACTAATATTTTTCTAACACAATCAACAATTTGTATGAAATCGAATAAGTGATATCTTTAAGAACGTTAATTTTCAATACGCCTTTTCCCAGAAATACAGGGAAGTAAAATATAGATCTGGTATAAATGTGTTTCGTGGTCAGATAGCGTTATTGTAGAATTTAAGTACATGCATGTATTTAAATACATAAATATGCATGTGTGTGTTTTCGTATTCTTGACAATATTGTTGAAGACTGAAAGTTACGGAACTCGGCATATGGGCAAGTGTGTTGCGAAAATGCAATGGTAAAACACCGTTAGCTTTTATGCTGCAACCAAATAGGCAAATACAAATGTTTGCACTTGCAACACCAATTTTTGTTTTTTTGCCTGTGATGTCACTTGTAAAATTTCTAAAGCACTTGAATCGCGAAAAAGCACTTGTTTTTCTAAAGCCTTTTGAAAGAAAATATCTATTCGTTTCTTTCATAGTTTTGTCAACACGTCTACGTAGACGCAACATTTACGTATGGGCGACGAGAGCTTTAAAAAGTATTCCATTACACAATTTAAAAAAAATGGACGTTCTTGTGGAATGACATTTTGATTGCTTCCAAAGTATCTGCTATTGCATTTTGAATTTCAATTTCTTAAAATTTTGTTGGAAAATATATGAATGAATTAATAAAAAAAAATATAATTGTGGCTACTAGCAAATTTCAGATCAGTCCAGATTTCGAATTCAATATAAAATTTTCGAATTTAATCAAAATAGTATTTTGCAATGACACAAGCCTGTGTTAAAATGATTTCGAAATGAGCTAAATTTTATTTTTTCTACTTTCAAATCTCTGTATTTCTATGACTTCTTCAGAATTTCTTTTTCATTGTGTCTCTCCCAAAGCTTTTAGTCTTAAAGGGACTTTCTCGTAATGCCATTGTCCATACATGTTCATGTGGCTGAGATGGTAAACGCATTGACTCTTAAACATGTAATGATGAAATATTATTCCCAAAATCTAACAAAAATCCAGTTGACAAAAATATCACTGAAAAAATTAAATTACGTCAGCAAAAATTTTATTAATCAAGGATACTGTTGGATGAATAGCATTTAAAGTACTTCAAAAAAATCGTTTTATCATAACATCACGAAGATGACTTTAGATCCAATAAACTGGGTCCAAAAGCAGGCAATAGGAAGCCTTTGTTAAAATCATTGAAAAACGTACGAATTTTTCACTACTTCTGACATACAAATTTCGGAACTAATTGACTTCTTTAGAAGTTCTTTTTTTACTGGATTAGTTACAAATATGTTCATTTCTCTATAATTCTTCATTATTAGCATTAATTATTAATTCCGTCATTATTATTAGTATTTGCAAATTAATTAAAAAATTAATTCTGACACAAAATTGCACAAACTTGCAATGAGATTTAAACAATTTTAATTAATTTCTTATCAAATTAGATCGTTTATTGAAAGCAGAATGCTTAAGGGCATAACAGAGATATCGCCCTTTAGACTTCTAACAATATTACTAATAAACGTCAGCTGTGTCCGAATTATTGATGGCAAACGCTATGGCGCCACCACAATACAGAAGACAGTAAATTTTCTCGAAATCCCACAATGGTAAGTGGTCCATTAAAAACAAACATTTTTTAATACAAAAATATTTAATTGAAACTCAAACCTTCTACTAACAACTTCTTAACATTCTTGTTTCGTGAAGTGAATAAAATTTACATAAAAATAATTTTTGCCGGACCCACGATGTCGATGTGACTGATTCAATTCGAACGAACTTTTGATCATTTAGTCTATATTAGTTGTAGGCTAATGTTCGTAACGTTGTCTTAGAAATTCCATAGCCAAGAAGGAAAAAAAGAAAAACTCAATTGTTATCAGAGGCTATTATATTCCCCCACTTCCACGCTCATGTGTATTTCATGCTTGTCACCAATTTATTCGTTCTTAATTAAGAAATCGTTACGGACAAAAGCCTACTATAATCAAGACTCAGAAGAAATTATTTTTAATATCAGTGGAGGTGGCTTTAATGGAAAAATGAACTTCGCAGTTGACACGTAAATGGCAAAAGGTGGGTGCAAAATTTGCATAAATTTTTTGGATCGATTGTGGCCTTATTTCTGCAACATTTTGCCGCATCCTGTGACCCCAGTGTTCTGTGGTCTCTGGTTTATCGGCTCAGACAATTGGCTTAATGTGCCCACAAAAAAATTTTATGCCGTTTTCGAACTAACATTTTTCATACGAGGGTGGCTGCATAAGTCCATGATTTTGTTTTAATAAAAAAATGTTTTTGTTTCATTTATTTTTTTCAACATAAATCTACTTTAATCTCTATACACTTTGTAAAATGTTTTTTCAATTTAATAATTTTAATAATAATAATTATAATTTTAATAATTTTAATAATAATAATAATAATTTAATAATTTAGAAACCGGTCTGTTCATAAACCAAATTTGACGTGGGATGACGGAAAATCGTTCCAAATTCAAACAAACCCCGTCGGAAGAATATCACAAAAAAAGTAGTCAATGTGGATTATGCCGCGTACATCCATAACGATCAACATGGCTGACAAACACACCTTGACCTTCTTTAGCTACTGTTTTGACTGCTAATTGCTCTAGGGTGTGTTGTGGTGGATCCACGTTTCGTTCACGATTACGAAACGGAAGCATTCCGATACCCAAGTGATCATTCAAAATTGCAACAACTGAACCATTTGATATGCGTGTGGCTTCCACAATTGTGAATTTTTCAATTGTTTTGGGTGTAGAGACCTCAACGGGGCTTCCTGCACGTTTGGCATTTTTCGTGCTTGTACGGTCAGAATGAAATTTAGTAAACCACCCTTTTTCCATTGAAATCGATGGCGAAGAATTCCCATAGTATTTATGAAGCTCAGCCTTCAGCGGTTTGAATGATTTTTTTTTTAGGACTCAACTGACAGATGCCTTTTCAAAGGAACAGTGTTGCACTTTGAGTAAAGAGGCGGGAAATTAAAAAAGTCACAGAATTATTTACCCGCATTCGTGTTTTAGCGCTTTCTGCGCTTAACCTGCACATTTTCGTTGACAGTATTATGAAAATCGAACTCCCCAGAGTAAAGAGAGTATTTTAATCGCTACTAAATGCACTTTCCAAATAAATTTAAAAATGATTAGAGTTTAATCAATAACCATTATAACTCTTATTAAGATACTGAATCAATTTTGATAGAACACACATTTGAAACCTCTGTGAAGAAACAGATCAAAATTGTAGTTCAAGTGTAATAGTTATGGAGCCATTATTTAATATATAGATTTTCTAATAGTCTTGGTTTTTATTTTTGCATTCCAGCCAAATATACTGTTATGGAAACCTCTTACATACGGTGCAAATGGCGCGCATATTCAATGATTCAAAAACATTCGTTGATATGAAAATGAAGTTTAGTCCTGGGCAAACCCTTTCGTATTTTAAACAATTTATGTTGTCAAAAAATAACCAGCCATCGAGAGAGGAGATACGCACATTTGTCAATGTAAGTTACCAATTTTTACTTTTTTTCAAACGTCTCGCACTATCTTAACGCGAATAGAGCGCAGCTACGATCGGTATTTGGGTTGAGAGGCTCTTCTGGAGGGCGTTATGCCCAGCCGCAGAAGTTTTCTATACATTAGAACCAAAAAACCGGTATTAACCTCCAAAAAAAAATATTTCAAATTTTGTCAATGCGACTATGATTTAACCGATGCTGATCATTTCAGCCCTAGAAGAAAAAAGAAACTTGGAATCTAGAATTTTTTTCTCTGATTGCAGATTTGCACTATAGTTATTTTTTCGAGGAATACGAACTTTTAACAGTAACTTTCGCACGTCTGTCAAGAAGACAGTGATAGATAAGCCAACAACGAAGTTCGCAAAAAATTCTGATTGGATTTTGCCAGGAGTAGTAATTATGTACAATAGTTTATGCGAATGTGTTAATTGTAGTTACTTCCCCGGATGTCATAATGGACTTCGAGTGGACTAATATTCCACATTTTCTAATAAAGAAATCAAGAAGTGATTCATCATTAATATCCTTCACTTCAAGTCATTTGAATTAGAAAACTAAGTAAATATATAGAGACGTTTTTATAATAGAATTGCACATGAATATTTTGCAATTAATGGGTTAATCAGTTTGAAAACAGGAATTAAAAATCGTTTTAATTGCAATTGCCTGCCAAGTATTTATAAAAAATTATGGCCCTCCCTAAAACGTATTTAATTGATTTGTTCTCTCTTTGATATTATAAAAATGGTTTAATTAGTTTTTTATTTGATTCAAATATTTCAAAGTATTTCAAATCGTCACCTTAAAGACCAAACAACCTATCAGCAGTTTTCAAAAGTTTACAGGAGAGAGAAAAAACGTTATAAAATTGGAACTATTTGCAATATTTAAATGAAAATTATATATTCTGATTAAAATTAAACCAGAAGTATATATCGGTTGAGAAAGCTTTGTTCTTCTAAACACAGCTTATGATATGGCGCTTAGGTTTTTTGGAATTGGGAAAATCTGAAACCGAACAACCTATCAGCAATACTAATTAGTATGAATATATATCATTCCTTTGAACACATGAATATTATTTACATTAAATAATAACAGTTATAGTTTCGTTTACTTGTTTAAACAAAAAAGTGCTTAATGTTTGCTTAAATTACACCATGCAACAAAATTAAAATTTTATCATGATTTTTGATGATTTATTTTTTTCTTTTTTTAGTACGTCGATTTAAAGCTTTTTCACAACATTTTGACATGCACCCAGGTTTAATTTCGCTTGCCTTTCTGTAAACGAATTGCCTTTTGAAAAATCTTTATATTCCTTACCGTTCATACGATTTTTCTTTTAATATTCAGGTATGGGATGGAAATCGATTCGTTTTTAAGTAAAATAGAATGTTAAAAACGAACGCTTTGTTATAACATGTGATGAAAACCGAACGGTTTTACTTTCCATTTTTTGTTTCATTTTAAATGATTTCATGTCAAATTGCAACTTTTTGATTTCAAAAGTAAGCATTTGTTTTAAATTTTAAATACCTTAAAAATGGCTTTTATTCTATCAGCATCATTTTTAGTAATCAATAATACAAATAAATTAGAAAATATTCAACGAAAAAGGTTAAGGGATGCATCAAACCCATTAGATATGCCGGAAAATAGGTAAGGGACTAGCATAGCGGTTGAATATTTTGCTTCTACTTTCAGAAATATTTTTAGTTTTAAAGAATGTTTCCGCTTAAATAAGGAAGGGTTTTCTTGGATATTAGAAAAAATTGAACCATATGTGCAATCCAAATCAATTCCACTGGTCATTGAATTAGCAGGTGCATTAAGATTTTTAGCCGAAGGCAGCTTTCAAAGGGCGGTTGGAAACGACTCTCTTGTAGCAATGCACAGAACCACATTTTCAAAATCGTTTTCCAAGATAGTTGTTATTTTAGAAAAAATCTTATGCGATTATTGGATAAAAATTTCAAGTGACCCACAAGATGTCCAAAAGTCAAAGAAACATTTTTTTGAAAAATTCAAAATTCCCGTGGTAATTGGGTGCATTGACGGTACCGAAATCGATTTTCATCACATACCTGATTTTTTTTTTTTGTTGACTTTTTTAGGAACTTCCATATATCCCTTAAAATTATTTTCATTTATGGATTACATTTTATTGCGTTTTAACACTTTTTTATTTTCTTTTCACTTCTAACAATAAATAAAATGTAATAAAACACAAAGAACAACAAATCAAAAGAAAAAATTCAAATAAATACATACTTAGTTACTCTGATTTCTTCTTTAGCATGACTGCTGATAGGTTATTTGGTTTCATAAAATTGCACACTTGCTGATAGGGTATTTGGTAATTTGGTAATAGCTTGGTTATTTGTAATATTAGGCGTTCAAAATTTTGCATACATATGCGTTATGATATAGGGAATAATATTAAATAAAAAACTCAATTTTGAAATTTTTGCTGATAGGTTGTTTGGTCTTTAAGGTGACGAAATGCACTTTCAGTTAAATTAGGCTAGGTTGAAGATCGGGGACGATTAATCTCATGTCAAAAGCCATACACATAAATCAATAAGGGCCAGTTTTGCGCTCACACTTGAAAGAAATGAAAACGAAATGGGAACTCCATGCCATGAAGATAGTTTCACAAGTCTATAAAAACGATATAGAGTAAGGACCTGCTGGGGAAAGACAGGAGTGCTGCTGCATACATCATTCTCTGCAGCGACAATGCTTTGCAGATGTGCTCGCGAGTTGGAGAGTCCCGTCAAGATGCCATTCAACTCCCGTAACTCGGGTTTTCTTAGCCCCAAAAAATTCCTTGTCTTATCCTCGTCTGGATAGCAACATAGAGCTCTGGTCGTAGGTCAATTTCCTCAAACTTTGTAGCTCTCTTTTCACAGCCCAAAAGGGGCTTTGCATTAACGAGGGTTAGTATCTGCAATACTCTGGCCTTGATAGCCAGAGTGGTCAGGCACCCAAACGAAAAAGGTCCTTTCAAGTGCCGCATAATCCTTAATTGTATCTTTGCAATCTAATATGGTTCTAGAATTTATCCTCTCAGAACACAGTAACTTTAATTGCCGATCGGTCGTCCGTGAATATTGATCTGCGCAGGCCTAATGTTCACACTAAGCTATTTCACGCCCTCTATAACCGCCGCGAAGACAGCTAACCGTCAGGTAATATAACATTTCGCTGAAAAAAGTGAGAAATTTTGTTCATCAATTTGTAAAAAAGATCTACTTATCGCTATAATTTGAAAAGCTTAAGTTTGCGGTTGTCAAGGAATAGTAAATTCTTCTCTTGTTCCTTGGAAGGGCAACAAATGTTACTCTTTTTTAAAGAAGAATATGTCATGAATGTTGATTTTGTAATTGAATCTTTTTTCCAATTTTTTCTGTGTTCCTTAATTTTTCGCTATAGGACTTCTTCGAAGAACAAGGTAAAGAGTTTGTGCCTTGGATACCGGATGATTGGAAGGAGCATCCACGTTTTATTGACAATATTTACGATCCTCACCTGAGACAATGGGCTGTTGATTTGAATGATATTTGGAAGCAACTTGGACGCAAAATGATCGATGATGTATACGAAAATCCAAATTTATATTCCATTATACCGGTTGATAATCCAGTTATTGTACCAGGGGGGCGTTTCATGGAGTTTTACTATTGGGACTCGTACTGGATTATTAGGGGTCTATTGTACTCTGAAATGACGCATACAGCGAGGGGTATGTTGGAAAATTTTATGTCTATGATAAGTAGATTTGGATACATTCCGAATGGCGGACGAGTGTATTATGGCGGACGTTCTCAACCACCACTATTGGCAGGAATGATCGATTCCTATGTAGAATTTACTAAAGACATTAAATTTGCTTTTAAGGCTTTAGGAATTTTGGAGCAAGAGTTCGAGTACTGGATGAACAATCGTGTAGTACAGGTTAAAGGTTATAATGTATATACCTACAGTAACTCAGTGCCTGGTCCCCGTCCAGAGTCGTATCGCGAAGATATTGCAACGTCACTTGTATTTCCAACTGATGAAGAGAAAGAAGCGCATTACAATGAACTAAAAGCAGCAGCTGAGTCCGGTATGGACTTCAGCTCGCGTTGGTTTATCAACGATAGAGGCGGACGCATAGGTGATCTAACAAATGTAAAGACTCGTTTCATAGTTCCTGTGGAACTAAACTCCATACTACACTGGAATGCAAAAATTATCGCAAAATATCATAAATTGATTGGTAAAAAATACAAGGCGTGGGAGTACGAAAGGAAAGCATCGTACATATTAGAGGTATGTCCAAATTATATATACATAATTTTTAAGAAAAAAAATTTCAAAAAAGAGAAGAAACACTAAGGCGTAGAAAGGGATGCCTGGCGCCCAAAAGATATTTATATATTATAATGTCCCCTAAAATATTATTAAGAAAAGCCCAATTAATTGAAAGGAGAAGCACATGTAAATTTTAAAGGCGCGGATAAAGCCGCCTGGGGCTCCAAAGAGATATTTATATATTATAATGGATATTGAAAGCTTATTAAAAAAACTCACTTAATCAAAAGAAGAATCAAATGAAAATTGCAAAGACGTATGTAGGGTCATCTGTTGCGGCTTAGTCCCTCCAATGAGATATTTATAAATCATAATATATGTATGTATGTATGTATATTAATTAAAATTTTCCTCTTCTTTGAAAGATTATAGTCCCCTACAGAAAAACACTCAGCTCACCATAGAAAATAGCTACGTCCATGACACATTAACAAATCAGAAGTTCCCATGGGCATGAGATCGGAAGATTTAATTTATTTCTTATGAATTCATTGTGTGGAAGATAATAACCATAATAATAATTATTATTATTACTATTTTATGTTTTTGCTGGACCCCTCTCAGGGGATAACCCCTTTTCGTGTAGTGCAGTGTGCTGGATTAAGGAGAATAGTTTATTAGGGGGAGAATAGAGAGAGAAGGTAGTACCTATGGACGTTAAATACTATAAAATTTTTTATTCTATATAAATTTGGTATAAAGGATACGTTCATAAGCGCAGTAAATTTGTGCAACATTGCGGCATTACTCTTCTTCAGCAAACTTTTCCATTTGATTCTGTACACTGAAAAAAATTATACTCGTATACTAAATTCAAGTAAGAATTGGTTGTCAGAAGCAGTAATTATGTACAATAGTTTATGCGAATATGTTAATTATAGTTACTTCCCCGCGTATCATAATGGACTTCGAGTGGACTAGTATTCCGTTTTTCCACATTTTCTAATAAAAAAATCAAGAAGTGATTCATCATTAATATCCTTCACTTCAAGTCATTTGAATTAGAAAACTAAGTAAATATATACAGATGTTTTTATAATAGAATTGCACATCAATATTTTTCATATGTACCACATATGATACGCTATGCATATAAGGGTTAATAACACTACACTTTTTTGCATTGCATTGGCGTATTGCCGATTTGGTTAAAAATTATCAGTTGGGCCTAATATACGAGTATTCATTACAAATGTATATGTGTTAGTATATAAATCGATAAGCTTTTTTCTTTAATTTTTTCCTTTTCCAGGCAATTGAAGCTGTACATTGGAATGAAGATGTAGGCGTATGGCTTGACTATGATCTTTTAAATAATAAGCCCCGAAAGTATTTCAGTCCAACGAATTTAGCACCATTATGGACGAATGCCTATGATTTCCGATCATCGGAAAAGATCTCGTCATCGGTGTTAAGGTATTTGAGAAAACTAAAACTAAGCCGACATCCAGGAGGAGTTCCCAATACCCTGTTTGACTCCGGTCAACAATGGGACTTCCCCAATGTTTGGCCTCCCATGCAATACTTAATGATACAGGGCTTAGAAAATTTGGGCACAAATGCTGCCAGACATTTGGCGCGAAAATGGTGCCATCGCTGGGTCCTTTCCAACTTTAAGGCTTATTCTGATGAAAATGTCATGTTCGAAAAAGTAAGAACATGAAATGACTTGATTTATATTTATTTGTAGCTTAAGGACATACATTTTTATTTGTAGTATAATTCTGAAATATTTGGAGGATTTGGAGGCGGTGGTGAATATGAGATTCAAACTGGTTTCGGTTGGACTAATGGCGTCATAATAGAGTTCCTTACTAAATATGGTCATGATATCTATACGACAAATAGAATTTGTAATCACACCAAGTGGTGCTCTAAGTGACAGATGTACTAAAAGAAAATACTGCACAAGCTGGAGATGAGAAAGTCGTCTAATGTCCTAGATTTTAATCTCAATGTGATATTAATTGTAAATGTTTTCTGAGGTAGTATAGTGTAAGTAGTATAGTTGCCTAACCAATGTTATTGTATATATAAAAAAACAAAACTCTTATGGCTGTAAAGCTTTTGAAAATTCTTGTTTGAAAAACACATTCTATGTTCAAAGTTTCCAATTTGCTCAAGGCCTGTTTATACGAGACTTTTGTTTGCAATATTTACACAATATGACGATTGACTCTGCATTTTCGTCCGAAAAATAAGGGTTTTGTTGAGTTATGACATTGTTGCGGAAGATGGGGGACATACGTACATACCGCGAAATTTAGTGCACAATATGCCACATCGCTCAAAGTCGCTCAAAGTGGATGGAGATGCGCTTTAGCTTAAATCATTTCTAAAAAGAAGTTTTTTTATAAATTAATGATACAAAGTAGCACACGATTTTTTTTTTTAGACATAAGCCAGCTTAAGCCATCGGGCGAATACATATAACCTGTATGTTCCAAACTATCAGGCATGTTCTCACACTCGCAAGTTTTTGAAATCGCCAAGGGACTTGAAAACGCCAAAGTTATATTTAGATGTTCTGTAACTCACGCGTTTTGCTTGCGGGTTGCCATATTCTTTGTGATCAGCTGTTTGCTCAAATCGCCAGAGTATAAGGAAACAATGGAGAGGAAAAATGAGCAAAACAAAAAACCTTTTTTTAAATTTAATATATTTTATTAAAATTGGCAGCAAAATCGTCTAGTTTTGATGCAAATAAAAAGAAACATATTTAAGTTAATATATTTATCATTTTATTGTTTGTTTAAAGTTCAGTTTATTGTAATTTCATCAGTTCACTTCAGTATACCCTTGCGAGTTCAACTCGCCAAAATTCTAGCGTTTGCGATTTACAGAACACTAATCTTGCGAGTTCAAGTCATAATCGCAAATATTATAAGAGTTGCGAGTGTGAGAACATGCCTGTATAATGTACTTAACAAAAAGTTTCATTCAGGTTCGTCAAATGTCATTTGTTCGTTACTCTTTCACTACAATACAAGTCTTTACATTTTATTGAATTTTGTGAGTGCGAAATCAAATGAACATTGTTAATGTTGTCAAAAAAAAAAAAAAAATTTACGTAACATTGCTCGTTCATTACGTTATTGCACCATCACACTTCAAGTAACATTAGAAATATAATAAAATAATAATATAATATAATAATAATAATAATAATATTAATAATATAATATAATAATATAATATAATATAATATAATATGTTATAATATAAGCAGAAAATAAAAAAATGTTGTGAGTTAAATAAATATTTGTTCGTACTTGCTTGTTTCTTTTATTCAAAGTTTATTTTCTTCCTTTGTTTTTGTAAAAAGTCTTAATAAATTAATAGTATTTTTTCGTTCATTATATGTTTATATAATACGTACATATTATTGAAATAATCGAGCTTGTTTTTTTATGAAATGAAACATTTATTATTTTCAAAAAACATTTTTTTAATTACTGCAAATAATTTTATATTATAGATTATCAGATTCCTTTTCGTATTGTTTAACATTTTTTATAACATATTGCGTCTATTTTCTCAGACTTTTGCATTGTATTTGAGTTTTAACAAGTCTTCATACTCAGTATTATGGAGTTAAATATGCTGTACAGATATTTTCTGTTAAACATTTAATTATTTCATAGATATTTTGCGCGCAACAATTCATAATGCAGTAAAACGAGATCAATTATGCATCAACATTTCGGTGATATATTTGTTCCCAATTAATGTAATTAATTTTACACTTCCACATAAACTTTTTTAGGAAAACAGAACTCTTTTTGTTTCATTTTTAATAAATTATGACATTACTTTTGCACCACCTTGTACTTATGCATGAATTTGAAAATACTATAGCAAACTTTTTAACAAAAAAATTTAACTGAAACAATTAAAATATTAATAGTTATATGCGTTACCTATCCGGAGCTTTGAGTTAAACCAATTTATTGACATCCCTCTCCCACATAAAAGCAATGTGTGTGTACATGTATTATTAGCGAATTTATATCTCCTAAATTACTGAACCGATTTTGATGGCAGTTTATGAACATCTGCCTTAAAAATGTTATATTTTTTGCCAAATCGGCTGAATAACGTGAGCATAAAAAGGGAGAACCAAAAATCTCCTCGCCTATTAATTATATAGATGCATGTGTGTACCATATGCTCATATGAAACTGAGATTTGTAAATTAAATTCCCTAAAGTTCATTGTGAAAATGGAACAAATGGAAGGGAAGGGAACAATTGGCGATTTTAAAAAATGAATTATTTTTGAAACCGACCGACTTGCGTTCTTATACCAGAATATGAATATATATTAATGTTATAGCTCCCGGGGCGCACGGATTATACATCCTGTCTTGGTGGCTTGGTGTTGTGCTTTCTGGGGTATAGGGTTATCAGGTTTCCGGACCTAGGCTTTTTTGCTGATAACCCCTAATCCTACCTAATCCTGAAATTACAGGGTAACGGGCGTGTATATAAGTATTTGAGGAAGAAGCTTTGCCTATTTTTGTCTGGGTGGAGGTGCTACCGATACCTCAGGTTTACACGGGAACTAAAATCGGAGGTGGTTTTAACACAAGACCGACCAGAGATCCCATCTGATACCACGGGAACTAGTAGCCCCTAGGACTTGTCCTAGACTGGTTATTGGTGGTTAAAACCCGGGAAGAGTTGAGTTTATCTGCAATATGATGCTAGTGATCCTGTTGAAGATGTTCTCTTCAGGCAATATATCTCTATGTGGTGTTGCTATTCGACAGAGCTGCTTTGAAGGCTGCGGTTGGTGAGTGATCAATTTGATAGGGGGACTTCTTACTACTGGGCCATGGGGGTGGTAGTAGGTTAGATAGCTCCAGCACTTTAGCAAGGTGCCTGAACAGAATTTGCTACCATGTCGTCCCTATTGGGGGCACATGTGAATCCTCACCCTGTGTGTGCCTCTGGAAGGGACGACGGGGACGGTGGTGAACGGCTTTATCCACCCAGTGCGAAGAGCACCGTCAGGTTAGGTCTTATGACGGGTACTGACGTAAATCTTTGACTTATTTGTTTACTGTAACATCTCCCGGGAGGCACGGCTTATATATCCCATCTTGATGACTAAGTGTTGTGCCTCCTGGGGGATATAGTTATTAGGTTTCCGCACCCAGGCCTTTTTGCTGATAACCCCTAAAACTTGTATGTTGCTACCCAATCCCTAAAATAACAGGGTAACGGTGTAAAGATAATATGGTAATATGGTTTTTCCGGATCTTGACCTTTGGCCAGTTACCCATAAAACTTATTATGATACTAACCAATCACTGAAATATCAGGGTAACACATTCATTTTATATGAACTTGTTTCTCGCTCCACAATTAGATCTGAGTTTTTTGTTTTTTCTATCAAAAATATACACACACACACGCACCAAAGTGCGTGCAACAAAAACTACGCTTGAATGTGTAGGCTGCGTCTCAAAAATCTTAAAATTTTTGTACACTTCAAGAGAATGGATGTTCGTGCTAATTTTGCTAATTAGCATTGTTTCAAGAGCACATGTTAAACACAAACACCAAGTGAAATGTATCAACCATACATAAGTGTGTGTGCACATATAGAAGAAGTTATTAGTGCACGCCTTCCTTCCATCCTTTCCACAGCCCAATGGCTTAAATTCATTATACACTTGTCATTTCCCATGGATACAAACACTAAATTTCGTTCACTACCCACCTATAAATTAGATTTAGAAAGAGACTCACATAAACATAAACACGATATACATACATACGAGTGCACACATACATATATCAATGAATTTATGTTTGTATATTCATAAGTATATGATTGTGTATCTGGCGAAGGATAATATTCATCCACATCTATGGCAGCGACACCCACTCTGCATATTTTTCTGAGCACCTTTACGCACATTAAACACTTTTGTAATTGTTTTTCGAAAAATATTTATAAATAAATCCAAATCACTACGCAAGTCCTTGAATAATAATTTTTTTATTAAAATTCATATGAAATTTATAAAGTCCTTTTGACTAAATTTTAATAAAAAATAAATAAAAATCACTAATATTCCCAATGAAAGTGTCATTTGTTTTCATGGTCCTTTTGCAACAAGAGGTATTTCCGGTTCAAGTTGGAAGTTTGAAAACATTTTTATTGTGTTGAATTGATTTGTTTATAATACAAAATATCAACTGAAATTATTGCATTTATAACTTCTTTTGTTCATTGAAAATGGTAAACCACTATCAAAAGCGTTAAAATGTTTTTTTTTTTAATAATGGATAGATAGAAATTTATGGGTTAAAAAAATATTTTATATCCGGAAGTAATTCGCTACCCCCATCGCCATAAAATAATATAAATGTAAGTATCTGAAAAAAGGAGACCAAGAAGAAAATGACAACGATATACTCGTAGACTATCTTTTGCTACACGAATGCACTAGACAACTGCAGAAGTTCTAGAAAAAAAACCGAATCACTTCAAAAACTTCAGCGTCAACTTGAAGCAACAACTCACACAAACTTTTCAGAGTACTCAGAAAACCCATCATAAGAAAGTCTCAATTTCAATGGGAATTTGGCGAGAACTGACACTGAAAAAGAGTTTTCACATCAGACTCTGATATAGTCGAACTACCACCAAATGACGCTATTCATCTAAGATTTAATAATCTTGCGATCGAAACTGCTATTTTTGCTCTGAACACGAGTAAAGCCCCAGGTTTTGATAAAATTAGCAAGAAAATGTCTTAAAGCTTTTTAGAATAGCAAAAGATGTTATTCTTACAATTTTTAATAATACTTTACGACTTGAGCACTATCCGACAAAATGGAAGGTTTCCCCAAGCACGCAAAAGAAAATACGAATCACACAGCGCTATAAGTCTATTATCTAACATTTTTAAGATATTTGAGAAACTACTCCTGAGCAAGCCGACCTTCATACTATATCAGCGTGGATGTATTCCGGCTTATCAAATTGTTTTCAGGAAGAATCATAACACCATCGAACAAACGGACAGACTTGTGAATGTATTTAATGCCGATGAACTATGCTCAAATAGATTTTCGATGTAATTTACGAAAATTTGTTAAACATTTCTTTGATAAAATTTTATTCGAAATGTGATGGCTGCACCGACTAAATTGGTCACGCTGAATTTTTGGAATTTTTTTATTGCTCCAAACGAAATCCTTATTGCTCAAACATCTAGTGATTATGTTTTTTCCGATATACTTTGTTTTAAAGGAAATCAACATCGCATTTCATTATTATAGTTTTTCTGATAAAAGAAAATTACTAATGTTCTTGTAAGAGGGCAACATTCTTCCCGCTCTTGTCCTATTAATTGTCTGCCTTAATATACTTTTAAAACATCTCCATGAAATATAATGAATTACCATTGCAGCTCCCTAAATATTAGATAATTAATAGATAATTTATATGGAAAGACCCGTCCCGTCATGTATTTGCTGAAAAAAATAAACCATTTATTGTTAGAGTAACCTACATATTTTGGAATTATTTTGCATGGGGCCTACGCCTCCATGCTTCTGATCGAATACACGCACAAACACACATTTTCATAGTAACGTGTAAGTTCTGGCGAAAGATTGAAAAAACTATATTAAAACATATTTCTTTTAATTAAAGAAAACGAAAATACTAATCTTTTTTATAAATAAAAAAGGCTCGAAGAAAATTTAAATTTTCTAGAATATATTCCTCATTATCTTTTCTAATAAAATCTGTGATTTTTTCTGAATCCCAACAGCCAACCATATCGATCTCAAAACGAGTAAATTTTACTAAATTTTTTCTTAGCATTTTTTGAGTGTGTGTTTATGTATAAATTTCCGTGAGAAAATGAGAGACTTATAGGCTCTCTTACTTCAAGTACACTTTAGAACAAATGCCAAGTCAGCAAAAAATATTTAACATTAATAGAAGATTGATGAAAAATTTGCCAGCATGATGTTGAAGAAAACAAAAAATGATTACACGCACTTCCAGAGCTCATTACTTGCTACACTTGCACACCCCTACCGGGTACCAGTTCGCTCCACTGTACACAACACGAGCAAATCAACCAGGCAGTTGTGTTCCTCACACTTCCAACTAAAATTTTAATTTTTTTTATTATTTTTTGTAACAGGTCCTGAAAATTGCTATTTTCTACTATAGTTAAAATGTTGAGAGAAAACATTTGCAGCATGCTACACAACACAGGCACATATACGAGTATAAACATATGAACACTAACTTTTAAAGGCAAACATACACAACCACATCCCTAACATACATACCCGTAGATACATAAACATTGAACTACTATTACTTAACTACCAAGAGACGACCCAAAGAGGCACAACAGCAATATGCGGTACCAACAGTACCAACATAATCCAAAGAAGAAAAAATAAAATATGAAGAGCATTAAATGGAAAAAGCATTCGACATTTCTACAACATACATAAATATCAAGTGCAAGTGTACTGTCATCAGCAACATCATTATCATCAGCATCATCATCATCATCATCATCATCGTCATCGTCATCACCATAGTCAACAGTAGTAGCAGCAGCAACATCGGCATCATCATTTTCCTCTAAGGATACAACACACACAGCACCATGAACATAAACACGCGCCAAAGTTAAAACTTCACAACCATTCCATTCATTTTTTTCCTTTCAATTCAACAATATTTGCGTTACTAAACAAAAACAAAAATACAACAACAACAACAACAACTTGATAAGAAACACACGGATACGAACGCACAAGCACTTAAACACACACACACGCATCCACAAGCTCCCACCTAACAGGACATACTAACAAACATACTGTGAAACATTAGATAAACTCAAAAAATTTTGTTAGACGAATTATTGGATATTTTATAATCAATTCGTTTTCTCAATTAATTGATTAAACTTATTATACAACCTTTTATAGAATTAAATTCAAGCGATTTTTTTATTATAATTTACAATTCAATCGATATTTAGTATGTGTAATGATTTTTCCTTGTGCACGTATTCTTAAACGATTGGAGATGTTCGATTTTACCCTAAGGCCAGGACTCTTTTATTGATTATGGATTCAGAATAACTCCATTTTTAAAACTATAAAATGTCTTGGATATGATCACAGGGTAGTGCGAAATTAAATCCCACTCCAAGCATTAGTTCTCCTCTTCAATGAATAAAGTAGTCGTACAAGTTGTCGCGGAAAAGATATGGATAAAGGAGGTAGAGTTAAGTAAAGTAAAGATCTTATCAAATTGATTTTAGGGATTCAGACATTTTTGAAAAGTCAGAAACTGCCTCTAATACCGTAAAATAATAAAAATCGGCTGATTGTCAAAATTCTTGTCAAATTGTTTTTTAAGATTTGGTACTTTTTAGGCTTCTAGTCCCTTAAATGTTCAAAAAGATATTTTTAAGTAACTCCGAAAATTCTAACCAAGTCAGTTTTCTAAATTCAGTGACTTTTTGGATTATAAAATGGTAATTTGTTGGGAAAATATATATTTTTCTGATTCCGAAAATTCTTGCAAGTCGATTTTGTTGATTCTATCACATTTTTGGATTACAAATCGCTTAACTGGTTCGAGTGGTTTTTGGTTACTCCGAAAATTCTTGCAAATTGATTTTGTTAATTCAGTCACTTTTTTTTACTATTAGTCAGTTAATTGATTCGAGAGTATTTCTTTGCATAGCTCCGAAAAATATTGCCAAGCCAGTTTTCTAAATTCGGTCATATGTTTTGATTATTAATCGGTTAATTGATCAAAATTTTATTTTTAAATAAGTCCGAAAATTCTTGCAAATCGGTTTTGTTAAAAAATAAAAAAAGAGCTTCCGAAAAGTCATGGAAATGCTGAGATTAAGATTCGGAATTAATGCAAGTTTGACATGAGCTTGTCATTGGAGATTGTTTTCTTTTTCGATTCCTATTCAACGATTTGGAAGCTATTCTCATTATGTTGAGAAAAATACATTAATTTTTTTGAGTAAAATAATTTTATGCTAAGTTTGTATTGGTTTGTCAAGAGGGTAATTTTCGGAGTATCAATCTATTAATTGTTTCGAGAGTATTATCTTCAAATAACTCGGCCAATGGCCAATTGATTCAAGAGATAACGCTGTCTGCAAATTGAAGAAACAATGAATTTTATTACTGGGAAAATTATCCTCAAATAGATTTCTTGGAAGTTAATTTATTTTATCCTTTTTTTACATGGAAAATTGTATCACAAAATTGCCCGAAATGAGTTATGAGTTGATCTAATTGAGAAGATTGGCGACCCTTTTGGCTAAATGTGATATTGCGTACGTACTAAACTATAAAGGCATGGTAGTTTAAGGGGTCTTTAACATATATCTGAAATAATTTTTTGAAATCGAAAAAAAATTTATTTGATAAAAATCAGAGAAATTCTTTGAGAAGATTGGTACCATTTTGGTCACCAATATGGAATTGTACACCTGTTACTTTATATAGTGATGGTAGTCTTAAGGGGTCCTTAAAACGACTTTAGTGCAATTTCTTAAGAAGATTGATGACTATATTGATCAATTTTGGAATTGCACACGTACTACTTTATATAGGAATAGTAGCCCAAAGAGGTCCTTAAAACTACCACATTGATTATATGTTCGAAAAAATTTGGAAATTGAAAAAATTTAATTTGAATTTTCGGTAATTTTTTTAATTTGATTTTTTTAACCAAGTATTGAATTGCAAACGTTTTTCATTATAAAGGTAGTCGAAGGACTTTTAAATACAACCCTGATTTTTTTTAATTTTAAAAGTTGAATTTACAAAGGTCATATTTTAAAGCAATTTTTTGAAAAATTTGCTATCTATTGCAAATGTGTTTTCCACATCATAGATCTACAACATTATCAATTGCTCTGTTAACTGCAAAATTGGCTCTGCTAAAACTCGTGGTTCTTTACGTCTCCGCTAGTTAAACTGGACTTTACCTGCACACACATTATATTCTAATAACTTCTTTAACGTAAACTACGAAGCTTGTCGAGAGAAATAAAAATTTTTCGAGTGTATTGGAAAACAGCTCGTATCATAGAGTAGAGAAGAAAAAAAATAAAAACAAGGCGACAATTCCGATGGGTAGGGGGATTAAACTTTTTTGCTTCTCCTCATGATGCTGCTGCTGTTACCGCTGTTGTTGTTTTTCTTATTGCTGTCGCTTTTGTTATATATTTTTATGTATTTTATATTACGGTTTCACTCGTACTCTGCGTTAAGGTGGTAACGTCAGTTGTAATAGCTTTGGCATATAAATCAATAAAATGATTGTACGCACCTTTCCCATCTGTCGTATAAAAGTGTTGTTGTATGCGTAAATTTGTTTTTCATTTACAAACGTGTGCAGTAAAGTGCGTGTAGCAAGCAGCATCCTCTAGAATGGTGTACGTCTGAAAGAGTGTAACATGTATGTATGTAATTTTCTAATACAACTTGAAGTTTCCTAACAAATAACTTTTTCTTATCATCTCTATTCCTGGTTTGCTTTTTTATTTAACTTGTTTTGGCTGTTTTATTTTGCCGATGCTGCAGGAATAAGTAAAATAGAATTTTGTTTTTAATAAATGCTTTGCAATAAGGGCAGGTCTAATGGCGAATGTCTATTAAATTTCTGAACTATTAATAAATTATTGATGCCGAAGCGCAATAGTAAGATAATCGTTTGATGTGCATATCTCAATGATTAAACTTTAAAATCCCTTGCTGGGATAACTACCTTGTCGTGGTGTGAGGGCTTAAGTGTGGGCTGAATTGCACACCTCTTCTGAAGGCGAACGAGGGTCCTCTATAGGATCCATAGTTTAACTGAAGAAGGCGGTGGGCATAAAAGCCTGCATACTAAAAGTTATCCACCACCAAACAGAGGTGTTACGCGACCCGTGCCTATCTGTTCTCTTTGCAGTCGGGGGCATGAGACTGTATTCAAACGGAGCTTTGCTGATACCTGGGCACCTCAGCAAATAGACTACGCCCCCTCCACGTTATCGGGGGCTATGACGTGGAGGAGATCCCTTTCCCCTACACTCGTGGGACCAAGTATGAAAAAAATTATTCCAAATAACACAGAAACGAAAGATACAACGATGACGGCAATGGACACACAAACGGAGAACGGAACGGAAAATCGGACAAGGACAGCGACACCAAAACGAGAGGAAGAGGTGGTAATACCCGGGGGGACTTAAAGTCAACCCAGCCTTCAGTGGCAGGTGGGAACACCTACTCTGACTCTCATGACATAAGCCAGTCAGGTAGAGATTCTTCGCAGAATCTAGACAGACTGGTGGATGAGGTGAGCGACAAAATCGCGAGCCTAAATACTGGAAAAAAGCGGCTCTCTGGGGCTCAAAGGCGAAAACTTGCCAAGAAGAACCAGGCAGCAGCTAAAAATGCGCAAGATGCCCTAAAGGAAGCATCGGAGACTCCCTCCACCTCGGTAGAGACTGGTAAGAGGATCCGATCTCCAGAAGAGCAGAACATTGCGGAGCCGAAGCATAAGAAAAGGTGCTCCTCGTCGACCAGTAAGTCGCCAAAACCGGGCGTCTCCCTTCTTAAAGGAGTCTCTATGAAGAATCCTTCTAGTAAGGGGGTCAAAGGAGCAGCACTTACTGAGAAGGCGGGCACGTCGGTGAAATCTTCCGCGGAAGCAGAGAACGCCAAAAAGTGGAATCTCTTCACGCGTAAGAGGAAGCTAGACGTAACTAAGGAAAAAGAGCCGCCATCTTACGCTAAAGTAGCCAGGAGGCAATACAGGGACAATCTCCGCTACGCGGTCATTGACACCTCATGTCAGACTGGCAAAATACCAGAAAATCAACAACAAGTGGTTGAGGATCTGGTAAATAACGCGATATTGGAATACGTTATGGCAACCGATAACGGATCTCCAATAAAAATAAATAGCTGCGAGTTTCAAAGGGGCGTGCTGTTGCTAAGATTAGCATCGCAGACCTGCGCAGCTACCCTAAAGAAGCTGGTAGAAGGAATCCCTCCGCCATGGGAAGGCTGTAAGCTGGAACCGGTGGAAGGGAGAAATATACCAACTCTTACCAAGGCAACCTTCTACGTCAAAGGATGGGGATGCAAATTCACATCCGACCGTGTTTTGGAGGTTATTGGTAAACAAAACAAAGAACTGGCGGTAGAGAAATGGGAGGTGTTCCACAGAGAGGAGGACCAAAATGGAACTCTTTTTGTGGTGGGCATCGACCAAGGATCTATTTCCAGCCTTTCCAAATCTGAAGGGAAGGTGTTCTTTGTGTCGAAAGCTGTATATGTCAAAATAGGCAAGTCCTGTATCGGCAGCCAGGGGAAAACCACCCCCAGCAACGACAGGACAAGCACAGTACAGGCTGCAGCTAGCCAAAATCAGGCGGGTGTCTCGGAGGTCCAGACGGCCAAGGAGGAGTTGGAGCAAAATATCACCAACTCCCAAGAGGACCGCCTATTAGAAGGATGATGTGGGAGGTCATCCAAATTAACCTCCACCGGAGCGAGACGGCAACTCACGCTTTGATGGAGAAAATTAACAAAGGTAAGATTCATGTGGTATTAATACAAGAACCCTGGACGACAAAAAACAGGGTTAATGGATTAAGCCATGTAAACTACCAATTATTTTATGCTAAAACAGGGAATCGTCCGAGGACCTGTATTCTTAGTCACAAAAATGTATGCTTTCTTTTATCCACAGAGTTGTCAACAGCAGACGCAACAGTACTGAAGCAGGGAAATGGAAACATATGCCTAGCATCAGTATACTTGCCGTATGATGCACCGACACTACCACCAACGTCGGAATTACAACACTTGGTAGAAGATTGCAGAATAAAAGGTAGGAAAGTACTAATCAGATGCGATACTAATTCGCATCATATTGCATGGGGTAGTACTAACATTAATAAAAGGGGACAGGCTCTTTTAGAATTTCTAAATACTAACGATCTATTAACTGTTAATACTGGTAATACGCCTACCTTTATTAATAGAATTAGAGCGGAGGTATTGGATGTAACCATATGTTCTGAAAACGTAATCGATGAAATTGCTGAATGGAGGGTTCTGAACGAGCACTCATTCTCAGATCATCGTTATATTATGTTTAAAATTGCAAGGCAACCGCCAGAACCTATAACCTTTCGAAACAGGGCTAAAACTGATTGGGCAAAATTCGAAAGGTCACTTGCTTCTCATTTAGGGCAGGTTTCTTTCAATCGCCTAGAAAGAGAGGACATAGACGGTAAAGTCAAAATCATTACGGACGCTTTAGTTGAGTCGTTTGAAGAGAGTTGCCCACTTCGGGAAAGAAAATCCCCATACGAAAAACCCTGGATGACAGGGGAGATTCGGGCAATGGGGAGGGAAGTCCGCCGACTCTATAATAGAGCGAAACGTAAAAGATTACCAGTATATTGGGAGGATTATCGTGATAAACTCCGAAATTACAACAAGAGAATAAGAACTGCTAAACGTACATCCTGGAGGCTTTTCTGCGAACAGGTGGACAGTGTAAGCGATGTTTCTAAAATTAAAAAATTTTTGTCAAAAGCCCACATCCAGGCTGAATCATTAGTGGATGAATCGGGCAGGGCAATTGAAAATGTGGAGGAAACCATTAAACTCCTCATGGATACACATTTTCCATGCAGCCCGGCCGAACTTTCGGCTAGGCTGGACGATGGGAGAAGTGGTGAACATGAGGTGCCTATTATCAGCGATAGGATGGTTATGGAAGCGATAAAAAGCTTTTCTCCATTTAAGGCTGCGGGTCCGGATGGTATCTTTCCGGCGCTCCTGCAGAAAGGGATGAATTTAGTTTCGTCACATCTTGCAGGAATTTATAATGCATGCCTAACACACGCATATATTCCAGTAGGCTGGCAGGAAGCGAGGGTAGTGTTTATCCCCAAACCTGGCAAGCCAAATTATTCTTCACCAAAGGCTTATAGGCCAATAAGCCTAACTTCCTTCTTGCTGAAAACCATGGAGAGGATAATTGACGACATGGTTAAGGGCAGGATCGCAGGCCATATGCTGAGGTTCAGGCAACACGCATATGTCAAAGGTAGATCAGTGGACACTGCATTGCATAATGTGGTGTACTTTATAGAAAGGTCACTTAGTGAGAAGATGTACACACTCGCGGTTTGCATTGACATTGAGGGGGCCTTCAACAACGTGCATACCGACACACTTATCCATTCTCTGGACCAATTTAATGACAACCGGGCGATACGCGACTGGATTGGAAATATGCTAAGGAACAGATGGATTAATTGTGAGGCGCACAATGTAAGTATAAGAAAAAGGGTACAATGTGGAACTCCACAAGGGGGGATTTTATCACCCCTTCTCTGGACCACAACAATACATACCCTTATTAGGACTCTGACCGATGAGGGATTCGAGACAGTCTGCTACGCAGATGACGTCATGATACTTCTGAAGGGAAGGGATCCAAATCATTTGTGCAGGAAGGCCGAGGAGGCTTTAACCCTGGCACACAACTGGGCTCAACCAAGAGGGTTGAACGTTAACCCAGAAAAAACTGAAATTGGCCTATTTACAAGAAAGACGAAGATAGCTCCATATGATGAGCCGCGCTTTCTTGAAAGGACAATAAATATTTCCGACAGGGTGAAATATCTAGGAGTCATTCTCGATCGGAAATTAAAATGGAAAGACCACATAAACGAAAGAGTCAAAAAGGCTCATATATGTTGGTCAATCTGTAAACGGGCCATAGGCACGAGATGGGGGCTGAATCCAGAGATGACACACTGGCTTTATAGTAGCGTTATCAGGCCGATTATGACCTATGCCTCTATAGTGTGGTGGACATCGATGGAATATAAATGCAACATCAAAACAATACAGAAAGTTCAGAGAACCTGCTGTCTTGGTATAAGTGGGGCCTTCCGAACGACATCAACAGGTGCGATGGAAACAATATTATCTATCCAGCCAATCGATATTCGTATAAAATACGAAGCAGCTCTAGCAGCAAAACGACTAAAGGTGATGGGTGAGTGGATCGATCAGGAACACGAAGCGTATCATCAACGAATCTTTACGGCCATAGGAGAGTCCATACCGGAAAGTGTCGCAAATGACCGCATACCGGAGACTAGACTAGAGGCCAACTGCGGAACATTGATTCCCGACATCCATTCCTGGTTGACCGACCCTTGGAACCAGATCCCCATGGGGTTTCATTGCTACACGGATGGATCAAGGTCGAGAGGGAAAACGGGACTTGGTGTTTATATAGAAAACACCACGGAACTGTTTTTCCGCCTGCCGGACTATTGCACAGTTTTGCAGGCGGAAGTTCGGGCGATAACGGAGTGTATCAGGGAACTCAATGTAATGAGGAGGTCAGGACTTGTGAATATATTCACAGATAGTCAGATGGCCATCAGAGCAATCTCAGAGGAACGCACTAAATCACGTACAGTTTGGGATTGCAAAAACGCCATTAACAGTTACTCGACACATGGTGAACTGCGCATCATATGGGTGCCGGGGCACGCGGGGATAACTGGAAATGAGAGGGCAAACTCACTTGCTTCTAGGGCAATAGAGTTAGGTAATATAAGCTTGGAATGCGCGAAACCTTTCGATGCAGTTAAATCAGAGCTAAAGACTTGGGCACAAAGGGCCCATTCAACTCTCTGGAATAACGGAACCATGGGAATCAACACAAAAATTCTATGGGGAGATCCAGACGAGAGAAGAACGAGGGAGCTGCTAAGACTCAGCAAGCTCGAACTAAGTAGAATAATGGGAGTGGTCACAGGGCACTCTCAACTACTGGCACATCTTAAACGCTTGGGAATAGCGGGAGGAGATGAATGTAGAGCATGTGGGGAGGAGAGCGAAACATTGGAACACTATTTGTGCCAATGCCCCGCCTTCTCACAAATAAGGTCCCGATATCTTGGGAGTGACATCTTACCGGACATAAGCCGATTACGGGGAATATGCTGGAGGAAATTAAGGAACTTCGTGAGTGACACGGAGTTTCTCTAGACCTTTGGTTCAATATCTTATGGTTAACTCAAGGTTAACTCAAGGGAGCGCACAACAAGCCTTCACTGGCTTAGGTGTATGTCGTAATGACATGGGCTGTCATACCCCTCCAATCAACCTAACCTAACCTAACCTAACCTAAACTTTAAAATCACAATGAGTATTCTTTAATGCTAGAATTACGTGTCAATTCATGGCAGAAGAGGTCGATCTTCAAAATAGACTATTCATTCCTTGTTGGTCAAGCTCAAGGCGATCGATCGATTTAGTAAAATATGAGCAAACATGATGTACTTATATGTATAAGACAAGTTCCAGTTCGAAAGGAAAACATCAAATTTGACCATAAAGGATTGCTGGTGATTTGTAGGCAAACAGGATCCATTAGCAGGAATGTAAATGATCGAGAGTGTGACTGACTATTGCTCTATAAGGTTACTAAAACTTTCTACCAAGATCTTGCAATTTGACTCTGAAAGACATTGTCCCATGGAGTTCTTTGAAATCATTGGTCTTGTTTCACCAGCTAGTTAATATCCTCGAAGTCAATGTAAATTACCCCGCAAATTCAAGTTTAACTTATAGGGTCCTTGTCATCGTGTGAAGGCGCAAAGGACTATAATTCATATTTAAATAAAATAGAACAAATTAAAGAATAATTTCTTTCACACATTTCCTTGCTGATTGGGCCTTATTGAGAACATCTTTGTTCCATTAATGTACGAGTGCAAACACTAACACAGACATATAAATGTGTGTATGTAGTCATACACTTGGTTACATTTGTGTGTGTATGGGTGTGTGTGTAAGCTTATTCGATTCTGGGGTGAGTTTTTATTATGATAAAATTTTTTCGAATTTTGATTTATACGTGGTCAGAATATGTCTTTATTGGAAATGCATTCCATACATTGTCATCTTTATTTGTTCCTTTCTCATTCTCCCGCCATTTCACTATTCACTTTTTTACATTTTTAGTGTGTTTACCTTTACCGAGATGGGAGTATGTCGACGGATATTTATATTGAGGAGTGGGATTAAGGTGTGGATATTTAAATTAAATTGGAACAAGAACAATTGCGGAATATAACAAATTTCTTTCTTGTATATTAATCGTTTCAAATGGCTTTAAGACAACAGAGTGCATACAGTTTCATGCTGCAGATGAGTACAGGGGAGGGAAATTTAACGAAATGAAGATTTTATATGTTTGTATAAATGCTTTTATTATTCCTCTTTAGCAGAGTTGTAAAAGAATGACTTAAATTTGCTTTTTCATTCATCATGAATGGTTCAAAATTTTAATAAATTTTTTCAAAAAAATCAATCGAATACACATATAAATTTATTCATAATGAATTAACAATTTTTGAATGGATTCAATTTACAAAAAAAAAATTTAATTGAATTAAAATTGTAATGAACTTTTTACAAATTAAATTTTTTAGTACGTATATCCATTTTACAAAACATAAATATGAAGGAAAAAAAATTTTTGACAATTTCTTTATGTTTCTCATATAATTTTTTTTTATAGAAATTTAGGCCCTGTGCTGTCCATCGACGATTTCAGAATTTGTGTAAGAAACGGCAACAAAATTAAACATTTTGACGTTCTGCTTTTTGCTTAAAAATTTTTTAAATTTCATTTCAATTTATAAGTATATTCTAGGAAATGAATGATTCATAGTTTCATTATTTTTTATTTTCATTATGAATGCATTCATATTTTATTAAATTAATTTCTTTTAAAGACTGCATTCAAAATATTACAATTCATTGCTTGAATCATTCGCTGTTTCATTCAAAAGAGAAGCATTCGTTTACAGGTCTGCTCTTTAAATAGAAGACTTGGAAAATAATTATTTTGCCATCGCTCAAAATTTGTCAAAAATACAAGCAGAGTATTTAGTTCATAAAAAAGCCATATCGTAGTCATTCATTGAAAAACTTCGAGTTTTGAAAAAAAAAATCCACGCACAAAATCGGACACTTTCCATACATCCAATGTTACAATATCACGATTATAGCAACAATGAGAATTGAAGAATAATAAAACTTTGTAAAGCCTCTTAGAAAATATCTTGTATCCTTAAGAACATGGATACCTCCCCTGTATCCTTAAATAATTTAAGAAAAATTAAGCTATTAATAGCAAAATAAAAATGTACTAATAGTTAAAATTCCTGTAAGCCTGTAAGATTTTCTTAAAATCGCAGCAAAGACGTGGGTACCTTCCAAAATCCCTTTCTTCGAAAAAAATATGATTAAAGCTAAACAAAACAAATTATAGAACATGGCTTATAATTTGTGTACAAGATAATTTTCTCAGTCTTAACAAACACATGAGTACCTCCCACATATGACAAACACCTACCAAAATTCATAAACAAAAATCACTTACCATATATTCGCTGTACAAGATTTGTTTCAAATCTCAGCACTTTCATGTACATTCCATGAAGCCTTTTTGGGAAGATTATGATTTACAAAAAATGCACAAAACATAAATTATAATCTGCTTACCCGACTTTTTATTTTTTAAGTTACCCCAGGCAATGGGAGAGCCTTCTATATATCCTTTTTGGTAAAAATTGTGATTTAAGCTAAACTTAGCTACCAAAAATAACAAAACTTTGCAACAAAAAAATAAACAGATTTAGCCAAGGATCTATGAGCAAAGATCTTATTGAAATCGTAGTAAGGAAATGAAAGGAAATTATGGCTGAACTGACCTAGTAAGAGCAACAAAAAATCATGAGATATAGCAAACATATATCCTTCATTGAAAACGCATGATTTATAATCCGTTTCAAAATTTTTCTTTTAATGCCGGGAAGGACCTAAGTAGCTACCATATATCCTTTTTTCGAAAAAAAAATACTAGCTAAACTTAATGATGTATCACTGATGTATTTGCATTAATGATATGGGTACTGCCAATATAGTCTTTCTGAAAATGTTATGATTTAAGTAATTATTTTGCATGAGCCAGAAAAAAGGACTCTATCCTTTCATATGGAGTTTATGAAAATAGTTTGAATTTTTGCAAACTATTGTTGCGATAAAATGCATACCTCATAAAATGGATAGATGAGGGATCACACGTGTACAGATTCCATGAATTATACTACGAATCGCTCCCTCACCGCCCTGTTCAACAGATTTAGAACCGATTGAATATTTCTTGTCTCCAAATTTTTCATGAAATTTTTCAGCGGAAAGTGATTTGACCCCAACGATGAAATCACCTCACAATTAGAGAAATATTAGACAAAGTGTATACAGCTCAAATCAGACTATGATGGAAACTGAAAAGATTTTTTATCCAAAAACCTGTATTTCATTCAAAAGCTGACGGCCTTATTGATCCGCCTATGAATATGACTATTTTGCGTCAAAGTAGCGATAAATGTTTTGACATATGCCAGCAGTGGGAAATTAAAAAATATATGAAATTCATAAGTGTAATGCCCGCGAGTTCACTTCCTGCCAAAGGTCCCGAACGTTGATGGCACGATTAATTTAACGATTATTAATAATCCATTATTTTGTTGCAATTGACGATTAAATTATATCAAAATTTCTCTTTTCATTTATTGAATATTAATCAATTATTTTCAACAAATAAATCGCAAAGGTCCATAAACCCACAACATACCGCCGAAAGAATTTTATTTTTATTGCATACATGTAGACACTGAGCAACCCGAGTCTACCTTAAGCTTTGCACGCTTGCACAAAAATATTGTTTTCTGATGGGAGCGTCTGTAGTATCAGGGCGCCTTTTTTCTAAGGGTGGTGCAACCACTACGGAGAAAAGGAAGAGATTAACAACAAAGCGCATATTTTTAAATCCTGTGCTCAACAAATAAATTGAAATATTATTTTAATTCTGTATTGAACAACTAAAATTTAGCATAAAAAAGGCTTTTTTTCCAATTAAACACTCCCTGGACCACCATCTCTAAAAATAGTGTGTAGTACCAGTCCCTTTTCATTTTTCCAATATGACCACTAATCTTCTCCAGAAATTACATTTGTTTAAACGAACTATATTAATGCTCTAACAGGTATTTTGCTTTCCGTATTGTCACAGTTTCATTAAGAAATTCCTGGAGCATATTTCCTGATATATAGTTTTTTTTAATCCCTGTCGTAGTTCCTATATTTGGTCTTTTAAATGAACCTAGTCCATTTTGGGATTTCTGTTAACTGGTTAACAGAGCTCTGTTAACTGCGGTATTGGCATTACAAAAAAATATGGTATTTGTCTGTACTAGATAAATTTAAATTTATCTTCACACAATTAAAAAGGCATATACATACATAATTCATTTGTTACTTTTGAAAAAAAAATCAAAATTATCTGAATTAATCGATTAATCGATTATTTATTTAAATTAATTACAATTAGTATTTTATCGGTTCGATTAACTGTGTGCTGAATTAATCGTTTGATGATTTTTGTTCGCCATCACTACATACAAACAACATTTTCAACATTAATTTTTCCTTTTCATACAAATCCGGCCATCTATATAATTTAAACAACTCATACAAATTCTAGGTGTTGCTTTGCAACGCAAATAATGGCAACGTATTACGTTGCGTTTCCAAAACTAGGGACCTTAAAAATACATAAATTTCAATATCATTAAAAATGTAACAAACTAAATTATTATTCAAAAAGAAAGCATTACGAGAAAATGAAAGGGAAAATGATGTGCGTAATTAACATCAGTTGGAAAATTGTTTGCCGATTAAAAAAGTTTCAGAAAAACGAATTTGTAACCCAGATACGAGCATAAACTTAATTTATGTATAAAAATGGTATACGAAAAGGGTTAAAATATTTAATAATTTAATCACATACATAAGTAGATGGCGAAACAAGCCGAAACGTTTTTCTAACATTTTTAGTTAAAAAAAAAAATACCCAAATAAAACCACACAATGCAATGTAGCGTTTAATGTAGTGAAAGTTAAAGAAATGCTCTTTTATTTAGTTTAAACTTATTTTTGTTATTGTTGTGAATTTTAAAAAAAGTCCCCATAAGGGACACAACAATCATGACAACTATGGCGACACAAAAGCAGCGATAGCAGCATAAAAACTAAACTAAACAACAATAACAACAACAATAATACGTGGTAAAGGGTGAACACAAGAAAAATAAAGTCATAATGATGCTTAAAGCCTAAAAGAAGACAGCAGAAAATATAACAACAATGTCGAATTGTTAAAATATTATGACGCAGCGAGGCACAGTGGGGCATGGTAAATGGGCATGAAGTTTCACTTGCAAACCAAGACAATCCTTTTTTACATTTTTTTCTGCCAAACTGCCAAACGACTTATTCCTTGATTTCAAAGTATCCATCAGAGCATCTCTACGAATTTTTAGGTGTTGAATAGTGATTTGGTGAATTCGTTTAAATTTTTCTCCAATGTGCAAATGTATATATTTTTCTCATTGTGGTTACTTATTTTAGAGTCGTTTTTTTAAAGCTGAAATTTGTACAATCTTTAATAAGTTAAAAGCCAGGAAAACTACTTAAGGTAGAGAGAAATTTCTTATGAAGGGATAAAAACTCCAAGAAAGATTTAAAACCACAATAAAGATTTAAGTAATCAAAACACGAAAACTCATAACAGAAAACATAAAAATTCAGGAGAAAATAACAAAATCATAATCCTTGCAATATCTTAAATTTAAGAAGCAGTAATAGTAAAAACTTATATTGTAAAAATAAAGTTGTCGAAAAATTAGAATCCAAAATTTGGTTAAATTGTACTTAAATGTCAATTAAAAATACATATCGCTAAAACGATCGTGGAAGTGGAAAAAGTTTATTATATTGGAGTTGTAAGCCGCAAAAATTTAAAATAAATATTATGTAGATATTCGTCAAAAAAAAAAACTCCAAGATGTAAAGTAATGGCAATTTCCTTTTCTCATATGGTTACATTTTTGAAAATTTTGATTCCAAAAGTTTTTTGGTTGTGGCAAAAATGGTCGCAATAGAATTTTAGCAATAATTATGCACGTATATTTATGGCGCTTTTTGCTTCTGACATAAATGTTAAACACGTTTCGTTTCTCTGGTACGTTCGTATTCTGTTGCAAAAATAAAATAAGCAGTAGGGCAAAAGGGACATGCTCTTTCCCCAATAAAAACCAAGAAACCAAGTTTTTTGTCTATCACTGACTGGGCTTAAATAATTAACACTTTTAGGATTAAGATTTGAGTATTTGACGTTGTTTCAATTTATTTATAATGAATAAACATTAGAAAATTAGTAAAAATATATATTAAAAAAAATCATATATAAAATATATAGATAACGATAAATCATTTGATTCTAGGAATCGACTTACGTATCGAAAAGGTACATACTAATTCATCTTCACAAATTGATTTTTCTCATGTTTAAGTAAGTCTAAAATATAAAGTAGTGGAAAATATTTTGTAAATTGTTATTATAGAAAAATTGTATTTTTTAAAATAAAAAATGTTCGTATATAGAAAGAAGATCAATTTCTAATCTAGATATTATTAAGGTATGTGATGATCAATATTTCGGGCGGACAAATTGACCTTCCGATTATCGAAAAAAAACCATGCTGCCAACCTGCAAGCAACTCTTTCAAACAAAAATAATAATTTTGAAAACCCGTCCATAAGTGGAGAAGGCATGGTCTTGTTAATTGTTCGGTCGACTAATTCCCGTAACGATTTTCGGAAAAAAATTAAGGAACCAACTTGCAAACAAACCCTTTCAAACAAAAACAAATGATATAGTTATGGCTCCTCCTTTTTCGAAGTCGGTTAAAACCGCACGGAAGCAAACGAGTCGAAACATTACTTTTTACTGTTGTTTAATGTGTGCGGAGGGATATTCCACCATTAGGACCTTGTGTGTGTATATTAAGAGTGCTGCTCTTGTTATTGTTTTTAATGCTCCATAATTGAATTTAAAATCATTTTTACAATAAATTTAATGTATTCCAACTTAAACGTTTCGATGTATGTATTTGTAAGTGGTATAGTTCCTGTATCTGTGTAAGAGTGAGTGCAGGCAGTTTTCGCTCATTAAATATGTCACAATCGTAAGTAAAAGCGGGATTAGAAATCACAAGGCATTCATTAAGTAGGGCATTTTACAATTATATGAGACCGCGTATGGAACATGTGTTGCTAGATGGACTACTATGAAACAATAAATACATTGAGTATTCAGTAACCTTCACAAAGATCAAGGAATAGATAACAAAACTACAAATAACTGATGCAACAGTACAGAAAAATGCGTGTTCGATTCCCATTAAAGACCAAATGGAATTTGTTACAGTATGATTAGAATATTTAATAAATAAATATAAAAAATTATGCATTGTAATTTTTCATATAATGTTTTTGTATTATAATTTTTTTAATTTTGACTAAAATTTTATGATTTTTAATTTTTTTTTCAAAATTTTCAAAATTTTTAAATAAATAAGAAATATTCGAGATTTTTCTCAATAGCGGGAGGTGATGGATAGCGGGAGGAGATGAATGTAGAGCATGTGGGGAGGAGAGCAAAACATTGGAACACTATTTGTGCCAATGGCCGCCTTCTCACAAATAAGGTCCCGATATCTTGGGGGTGACACCTTACCGGACATTATCCGATTACGGGGAAAATGCTGGAGGAAATTAAGGAACTTTGTGAGTGAAACGGAGTTTCTCTAGACCTTTGAGTCAATATGTTATGGTTAAACCCAATGGAGCTCAAAACAAGCCTTCACTGGTTAAGTGTACGTGGTATGACATGGGCTATTACACCCCTCCAATCAACCTAAACTAATATATATATATATATATATATATATATATATATATATATATATATATATATATATATATATATATATATATATATATATATATATATATATATATATGTATATGTATATATATATATACTTATATATTAAATTTATTTCAAACTGCTTAAACTTCACTGACGATTTGGTTTAGCGACCAATAAAATGTCGGCATATGAAGAGTTAAGCTACAACAAACAATGCATTTATTATTTATTCAGTATTTTATTGAATATTTCCTAACCTATTATTTGCTAAATAATAGTGTGGAATGGTACTTCCATATGACCACAAGTTAAGGCCTTCTAAAAGGCCTATTTATTCGATTTTTGTGATATTCTTCCGACGGGGTTTGTTTGAATTTGGAACGATTTTCCGTCATCCCACGTCAAATTTGGTTTATGAACAGACCGGTTTCGGCTTTGTGCCATCTTCAGTGTTCTCGAATACTAAATCGTTTTTCTCGCTGTACGTTGTCTTTTGTATGGTTCGTTTTTTCTTTCTTTGCCCCTTTGTGTTTCTCTCTCTCGTCCTTGTATGCCTATGTGTCTCTCATTCTCTCCCTCTCTCTACCTGCTACCTGTTCCTCTCATTTTTCTATATACCATGTCTGTGCTCCCTGTCTGCGATTATTTAATAGGTGTATTATCTGTATGCAGGTAGTAATCTATGATTGTGCGTTTTTGGATTGGCCTTTTGTCTTGTACATCTGTTGTTATATTGTTCGGTTCCGTTAAATTATTGTTCTCTTTTGTGTAAAAATATTTTAATGGTTCAAATATTATGTCCGAGGCAGTGTTTATTTGTTCATTTATTATTCTTCCGTCAAAAGTTTTCTGTTTGTATATTTCCATGTTTTCTAATACGTTCAACCGCCGTCCTTTATGCTATCCTATTTATTCATTATTTATAATGTAAAACTATATTTTTGTTCTAGAAGTACATACATATATATTTTTTAACACACACATACTCATGTATGTATGTATTTTGATTCTTAAATGTAATATTTTCTATTCTTTCAATATCATGTATTACTTTGTTAACTGATAAACTAAAACCAGGTCATTAGTGTGTTTCATTTTACTTCATGTCTTGTATTTAAACACTTAAATTTCACATCTTTCCTGTACTACAGTTTAGCAAGAAATTAGAAAAGGGATGTTGAGTTATTAAGCACATGAAATGCTTATACATATGTATGAAGTCCATAGTATATCCTCTTACTTCACAGCAAAAACTTTAAGAGTATTTGTTCTAATGCCAGTAAATATCTAATAAAAAAAAAGTTACTGACTGGTCAAATTTACAAGGGGCAAAATTGCGACATTCGATATCGATCGAAATTTACATTGAAATCCCGCCCGACATCGAATGCCACAATTCAGATCCAGCACTTAAGTCGTTATTTATTTGTTTGAAAAACTAATTGATTTTGTTTGAATTATCTAAGAATTAAAAAACCCCCATTCACGAGTGAATTTACATAAAAACAAAAAATTTTTTTTGAGGTTTCGGTAATCAGTTGGTAAAGATAAGTAGCTGATTGGGCTTCTGCATCCGATCCCGGAACTGGGGCTTAGAAGCCTTGCATCACATTTATATAGCGAACCGCTTGTTACGAGATCCGACGTCTACTTCCAGCTGCCTCTAACATGAGGAATAGTCGCTGGTATTTGTTGGCTATTGGTTATTTGAAGGCGCCAATCACTCGCCTTGATGTTAGAAGTCCGGCGCCACCCGAAAACCCTCTGAGAATCTCCAGTGCCATGGCAGCTGCGCCGCATATCTGCGCCACCCGAAAACCCTCTGAGAATCTCCACTGCCATGGCAGCTGCTCCGCATATCTGCGGAACTTTCCACTATCCGCAGCCCGTGGACGCGCCTGGTAGCATTCAGCTATGCTTCCTTAGGTCGTAGAATGAACTCACTGGAACAAGTCCGTAAGTCTCACTTTCGTGACTAGCTCAGACCACTCCTGACTATGGCACTATGCTCCTTATAGGAACTAAAGGAATTAATAATAATAATAAACAAGTGATTGTTCTTAAAAACAAAGATTTAAAAAGATTATGTTCACCACAACTACATTATAATCTTTGCAACAGTGTAGTGTTGTGGCAAGCAAATTATGTTTGTTATAAAATATACCAATTAAATATTAGCTGAGTTTCTCCACATCACTGCGATACGATCATTTTAAAATTTAATTATTTATTCCGTGTACGTGTATTGGCCTAAACTTAACAGGCTATTAGACAATCATACTTTGTCAGCATGGTATGATGAAGAGTCTTAACTATAGCGTCTTAACTTTTTTAATGACGGTTCAAAGCTACGTTTCATTGCCCGGAGCTTGGCATAGAGGAATCTTACAGGTTTCCTGAGTACCGTAGTATATTTCAGGCAGAATTCTATGCATTCAAGATGGATGCATTAAATTTTCTAACAATTTAAACCATGAACTAACGGATGAATGGAACACGATGACGAAATTCACGCAAAAGACTGAAAATTTTGTCAAATAAGCAGTAACAATAATTCCACGTTCTTGAGGTGTATATCGCTCCATGGCACGCTGACAACTAATTCTATTTGTATCTACACTATAAATGTCAACGGAGTTTAAAATTCTTCTCTGTACCGGAAACTGATACATTCTTAAGGTCCGCATTATGATTAGAACTAAAACATTATTTCGTTTAAGCGCTGTTTCTGAAGTTGAAACATTCCTAAACTTCTGGTCTGACTTGTGTCCTGCCAACCCACTTTAAATTATCGTTTGTGGTACTTCATCACATGTCTCATTATTATTAACATCGTGAACAGAAAATATTGAATACATCAGAGTAGATCGGTGCCGTTTAACAGACGAAAACTATATAATATCCTTCCATTTTATTTGACAGTTGAAAGTATATTATCGTACTAAGATCATTGCTCAGATGATTACTTTATCCAGATTTCTAATTTACGAGTATGGAAAATTCTAATTGTTGCTCTTTTTAGTATTTTAAGTTGATTCCTTTCGAAATTGTTCTCACAATTATCTCACAAAGAAGCAATAGGAGCAATAGATTATACAGTCGGTTAAAATGATTTTAAAGTAACAATCACGACCTCATCAGCCTTTTGAAAAGTACGACACTACAATCCCCACCGATATGCAGATATACATGCAACATATATAGAAAATATTAAGAAGAAGAAAAATCATAATGTCATAAACTTTTCCATCCCTGATCGCTATTGTTAGCGTACACAAGAGCTGTGTGGTATGATTTTTAGTCTTGTAGCATTTGCTTAACTCTAGGCAATCGAAAATTCAAGTATTTTTTTTTTAGAAACTATATAGTATATCAATAAAACTTTCTAGATTGACAATGCAAGTTTATAGCCAAGAGTGATTACCGATAAGAAAATTAATCATGAAACAAAAATGTGACTATTCTAAGACAAATGTTTCCTACCTCTTTAAAAAAAATAATTATTTACTTTTGTAAGATCAAACATTATAAAATGAATCGTAACAAAATAGATTTGATTTTAATACAAACTTTTTTAATTGTTATTTTCGAAACTCTAATTGTTTTATGGTAAACGACAAGTCGAGGAGAATATGCCAATAAATGTTAATATTAAGTATTTAAAATTATTTTATATTAGAAAACTGCTTATTGTAATGAAACTGTTACACCCGTTGTAAAGATATTTATATTCATTCAAAACTTGTAAGATGTATCATATATAGCGATGATTGCGGTACTGTGCATTCCTATAAATCAGTTGAAATATCAGCATTGAAGTTTAAAATTAAATAAATTCTTCTATAATGGAATAGGATGAAATTAGAACTCGAGCCCACCAATAAAATGTCGGCATATGCACAATTAAGCCCACAACAAACAAATTTGAAAAGTTCAAATATTTTCAAAATTAGTTTTTTCCAACAGCTTGATCAAATATTGTATGTTTCTTTGAGCTCGAACGTATAAAAATATTTAAACAAATAAAATTGGCAGTCTGACCTCAAAGCAAATTGCTTAAAAACTTTAAAAAAATTGATTTAATTATAGACAAATCAAGTTTATTATTAATATTGTTATGAAGAAAATATAAGCATCACGATCCAAATGACCTTTGGAGCGGCAAAAATGAATCAATTAAGACTCCGCATAACGATGAGAGAGTAATATAAAGTGGATCGGGTGGTATATAGGTACAGGTAAGCGGACACAAATAACCGTAGAAAGAATGAAGGTGGCACATGGCCGAAACCGGCCATTTTATAAACCAAGTTTGACATGGGATGATGGAAAATGATTCCAAATGATTCACCTGAAGTCATTAGAACTTCAAGGAACTCTGCTACCGCAGCATCCGATAAGCCACTACGTTAGTAATGAAGGACGTTTTTGTCTAATAACAGTAGCTTCTCAGATTTGTTTTATGATGAAGTAATGAGCCGTTGCTCTTGTTTTAGACAGTGAAGGGCTTCCCAATGGCAAGAAATTTCTATCCGAGCCTAAGAACTATTCTTGTCTTTGAGATATCCACTTGAGATGCCAAGTTACTCTTCTCATAATTTTAAGTTCAAGGGAATAATTCGCATTTAGTAACTTTCAAAATTTCTAATTGGTTCATCCATAACGGCTGGATTTCCATGCACTTTGCACTGAGATATTATTATTTTTTCAATCTGGGTAATGTTGAAAATTTCGCTTCTAAATACTTTAAATTTCAAACGTTTGTGATAATGTGTTTTTTAGGTTCTTATACGTACATGTGTATATGCATGTATTTTTAAATTGTTTCATTCACTTGCAAGTTTATGAATTGTTCATCCTAGATATCAATTTTATTTAATTTATTGAAAACCCCATAAAACATTTATTTAACTATTTACTTCGTCTACGAGTACATTTATACACACGTACATCCACAAAGTTGTATTAGATTCCCATTTTTCAATTTCGCTTTTCAGTTTTGACATCTATACCTAAAAAACCATTTTCGTTGCAAAAAAAAAAAAAAAATATATATATATATATATATATATATATATATATATATATATATATATATATATATATATATAGTATATATATATAGACGAAAATTTCAAGAAATCGAAATGAAAATTTAAACAAAATTTAAACGGCAACCTATTTACCAACTAGTACATACACACACACACTTACATATAGATAAATATCTATATACCAAATACATAATACACTATACACTATAATCTCACATATACACGAGTATGCGTTTGTAACTGCGTATAGAAAATAATGATGTTGTAGTTGTAGTTAATGCCACAACTACTACATAACGCACGCACACAGCTACATAAAACTACACAACCCCTGCCGATGAAACAAATTAAATTTCTTTTTCAAAAATAACTCATACCAATGCATAGCGGAAATGAATGCATACATACACCACCATACATACGTCACCATAAGACTTACATACAAACTTGAAAATACTTCTGGGAAGGAAAAATTTAATGAGAAAAAAAAACTTACGATAAATTTAGATTGATGGCAGTAGAAGTATGTGCAGCACTCAGGCAGACACCAAAACAGCTTTAAACGTTGCACGCAATAACTTGCGGAATTGTAGGGCCGATTAAATTGAAGCTGCTTTAGTGGGTCTTCTTTACAAATTTAAGACCGTAACTGGCACCAACTTTGCTTTGTTATGAATATTTAAAAAGTAACATAACTGAACGGGATGAAATTAGTGGGGCAGGACATCTGTCATACAAAGAAAATTTTAAATTCTAGCCAGGTTATGTAGCAAGCTAAATCTACTAAATCTGGAATATGCGCTCCGCCATTAATAGTGTACATCACTTCATCATTCAACATTTTTGCAATGAAATTCTGTTTTGTTTTTTATTGTACTAGCACTCAGGAGCTAGGAATATACGTTATGGGAAGGAGAATTTGAAACTTTCCAGTGAAGTTAGGGGAAAAAGCTCGGCACAGAGTATATTCCACATACGAAATTTTCTCTACAACTGGATGTGGTCTAAATGAAGAAAGTTCAAGTTCCCTGATTTCATTAGGGCACATTTCCATACAATATGAAAGGTGGACATATCATTGCTGCAATGGAAAAAAAATTTGGTGTTCAAACTTCAAGCTGTAATTTTAAAATTTCGTGCAAGTTTCATTGTTCATGGACTATCAACAAACTGGTAACGCCTATTTTCAGAAAACGAATATATAGAAGGTGCTATGTATGACCTTGGAGCGATTGCAACAAAATCTTGATTTTTTATGAATTGTTGCTACTCTTGGCAGCTTGGTTGGCAGTTTAGATTAAAGTACAAATTTTCCCAAAAAGGATACATGGGAGGTACCCATATCCTTGCTATGATTAAAATTTTCATTTTACAAACTCTGGTAATTTGTTTGTTGTTCTTGTTATAGTTTATATCCTTAATTTTTGTAATAAAGATATATGGGAAGTACCCTTTTTCTTGCAAGTAAAAAATGTTGAACCAACAAATTTATCTAATGAAAAGATTCTTTAGAAAACTGGCGCCTTTCAACTGTATGCTGCTAGCTTTTGTGCGAGTATGTATGTAATTTTAAATACACATAGACGCACTACGCAATGCGCAAAAACAAATATTATTTGTTTTTTTTTTCTTTTTTGTTCGGAGAAACTACGAAAGTTTTATGGCTGTGCAACATTCAACAAAGTTGAAGAAAAAACGTTCACAGCTAGCCAACCGTCCAAAAACAGCCTGCTATCGTGATACCATTCAATGCTACTGCCATTAGTCCAACGTTGCTGCCACACACCCACCCACACAGTAGCCCAAAGGGTGTGTTAACAACCATACATAACAACGATTTTCGACAACAAGACCGACCAACAATATTGCAAAAATAAAAGGAAAAACTTTCAACACAAAAACGTACAAAGGAAATGGCAATAATAACAACAATGACAGCAACAACCTAAATAGAAGTCATCAGCCAGCAGCAGCAACAGCAACAGCAGCAACAATAACGAAAACTGCTTTCCGACAAAAAGTTGGCAGAGTGCACGCACAGTAAACAAAAAAAAACACTTCTAAAGTACATTTGTATCCATTCATCTCAATGAACATGCAGAAGTTTTTTAGGGAATTGGTGGGAAAAAGTGAGGGCCAAAAGGGAACAGGAACTGTAAGAGGAAACGTTATACAAAAACAGAACAACGACGCCTACAAAAAAATGTACATGTTGTTATCAAATTGTAAACGAATATATATATATATATATATATATATATATATATATATATATATATATATATATATATATATATATATATAGTATATATGTATACACACGCACTTACACACAAACACACATACATATTTTACAAATACCAAATATTAAATTCTTGCATTATTTGGTACATACAGACAAACGTCTGCTGAGCCTCGCAATGCCAACGGTATCATTAACATTGAAAATTTTATCAACTGGCTCACGCAACATACGCCGAAAACGCAACCGGCCCATCAAATTCTACAACGTTTAACTTCTTCTCCAACCATTTTTTCAGCAATTTCATTACAAGAATACTTAGCAAAAGCAACTTTTCAGAACACGTCTGTTTGTCAATCACTTCGTCTCTCTGTCTGTCTGTCTGTCACTCTGTTCGTCTCTATGTGCCACATGTTAGTGCTCTTGTTGTACTTCGTCTTGATAACTTAACAACCCTCCCGGAGCATGAACGAGAATACAATGTGTTTTGCATTTAATTCTTTACATTCTTCTTAACTTTCCTCTATGCCGTGCTATCCCACGTCCTACTTCCGCCCCACCACCCTCTCCCATTCTATCGTTTTAACTTTCTACACATTTCTGGCAATGGCCGAAAAAAGTGCGTTCTTAAACGTCCTTGATTCTTGCATTACAGTTGCGTTGTAAAAAACACACAATGCCAGGCACACATACACACACGCACATATATATATATATATATATATATATATATATATATATATATATATATATATATATATATATATATATATATATACGCAAACAGATTTAAACATTTACACACATACACACAAAACCATATTCATTCCAGAGCAAATATAAGTATTCACTGGATAAAGTCGTTTGCAAAGAGCATACACGTAGAAAAAGCTTTCTTGCTGAAAGCGGAAGTTGAAAATGCTACATGAAGAGAAATAATGTATGTATGTAATTAGTACTCGCTTACACACACATACCTAAATATATACATACGTACATGCACGCAGGTATGAAAATATTATAGATACTGCCTGGTTATGCACAACCAAGACCAGGATCATGATAATTCTGTTTCTAATTGGAATTCCAAAATCTTTTCTTTTGTTTGGTAAATAGTTTACCATATTAAAAATAATCCTTACAAATTTTTTACTTCAAGTTGTCATAAGTCATTCCTTTATATCAGTGCGTCAAGCGTAGTGTTGTCCAGCGTCTATCTATCTTCAACGCTGTGCCGTGAGGAGTGTTTCTGTGTAGTTTGAAGTTCGTACGACAGGTGGCCCAATATTTAGTATTTTGTGTTTTGCCCGATAGAGATTAGCGCGATAAGCCTATGCTGTGTTTCGCTGAAGGCGTTGGGTCCTTAATCAGCGTGTAGTGGCGTTAATTAGCCCGAGACCGGTATTTGAACAATAACTGCTATGTCGATTTAGTGCAGACTTGCAGTGAAAATAAAATTTGAAGGCAAAACAACGTTTGCCCGGGTCAGCTAGTACAATATAAAATCGCTAAGATAACTAAGGTCCATTTATACAGGTCATTCGCATCGAATTTTGTTTGTGTAAAAATCGTTCGACTTTTAAAAATAACCAAATACCACAAAGGTTGTCAGGGATGGCAAGATCGCTACATATTGCTTTTCGTTTGTACTATTCGAAATATGATAAAACTGAGAAAAGTTCTCATTTGAAGCAAATAAATTTTCTTTTGCTGTTGCCTACTATGCGACTAGAGTTAAACGAACTGTATATGACGAAAAGTGAAATTGAAATTAAAATACTCGTATAGTAATGGAGTTTGAAACAATTGTAAAAAATAAATAAATTATTTCGACAAAAAAAGATCTCGAGCTTAATATCAAATAATTCAATAAGTTAGTGTTATTTATAATAACTTACCAAAGGTTTATAAGGTTTTCCATGTACAATCTGTTTCACAAGCCATTTATAAGCCTTTTATTACAGATATTATAAATAAGGTCGTTAATAGAAAAAATCACATTCAGGAATAACTTAAGCAAGTTGTAGATTGGCATTGAGAAGTTTTGAATATTCAGTGTGATGTCCGATGGACTGGTGTTATTTTTTAAGTTTCAAAAGATATTCTTGTCATTTATATTGCTGATATGAGCCGATATTTCAAATATTATTTTGAAGCATCGAATGTACTAGTACACTAATCTCTCTTGAAGTCAACACATTCTCCATCATGAACATCTCCATTTGTGATCAACATTTCTGTCCGAATTCGCTATAAGGGATGGTCCAAATACAAAATTAAATGAGCTGTTATGACATGGTGCAACATAGAAGTTCACATCTTCCATTTCAAGCCTTAAGAAGAATTTAACCATATTTGTCGGCATATGAACATCTGAAGCCACAACAAATATATAAGGATTCGAGTACAGAGATGTATATTACAATTTTCCTGCAACATGAGCAAACGCTTACACATGGCAACAGTGTAACCAATTTGTTAAAATACTAAATAAGTAAAATGGAAACAAAACCGGAAATATATGTATATACAAGGAAAAAGAAGTGAGTGTATAAAATAAAAAACGGATGTATGTTGGAATGTGTGCATCGAAAAAACAGTAGAGAGAAGGGCTTGGCGCGTAATAAAGGACGACATAAACAGTTCAAATTACAACGATAATGAGATGGCATAATACACAGTGCGTCATAAGGAAAAGTGAAAGTCATTTTACGTTGCAAAAAAGCTTTCAGAAGAATGAGATAGACACAAATACACAGAGAGGGAGAAAGAGAGGGAGAGAGAGAGAGAGAGAGTGAAACAATGCCAAGGCAAGCGCAATGCACGTAAACTTAGCGGCATATTAATGACAATGCAATACAACTACACCGATCAATGTATACGTATGTATGTACGAAACCCATGTATGAGTATGTATTTAACCGACAGAGAAAGGAAGGGTTAAGACTAAAATAGCGGCGTCAGGATATTACACTCTTGCTGCTCTCTGCTAATATTCAAATAGAGATGCTCTCTAGCAAAGCTTTCACAAGTAAGAAATTGCAATACGTAAATGCTCTCGCATTTAAAACGTCTACAAGAGCAGGTATTTCCTTTTTTATTTGCTTTCTTTCTTCTTTCGACTGTTACTAAGCTTTTAAAGCTTTTTGTTATAGTTTAATGGCTTCAGTGTCCTTGGCAAAGCATCAAGCTGAAGGATATATTAATGCTGTTATGCAGCTGCGCAGCAAATGTCATTTTTTTATTGTTATTGTTGTCGTTCTTGTTATTGTTTTTCAAACTGTGTTAGTATGAATACATTTGTGCACAAATGCTTTTGATTACTTTCTGTTCCGTTCATTCTTTAAATACTCGTATGTCCTTATATTCTCGAATTCTTAAAAAAATCCTTAACGTTTTCTTAAGGATTTACTTACTTTACTTTACTTTCGCTGTTGTTATTTCCTCTTTGCTTTTGCCGCATATGTCTGTTTAGCATGTTACAATATTATTGTTGCACCACTCTCCCCCTTGTTAAAGTCGTCTTTTCTTTAACCTCGACCACCAACAACGCACAAACATGCAACTTACTACGAGTACATTTTTATGCGACGTTTGCGTTTTATTTCGATTGAATTGCTTAGTGAAGGAGTATACAAGTTTCTATATATTTTTGTTAAGTACATTTGATATACATATATGTATATAGTATATTAGAAGAAGTAAAATGTTGAAAGTGAAAGTTTCATTTTCTTTTTCTATTTCAATGTCTTCGAGGAAACGATATCTGTTTTAACTTTCACTTCACATTTTCACGGTCCCGGTTTGTAAACACGCTTGATGCAATACATGAAAACTAAATCATAAAAACAGCTTCTAATATGCGATATATGGAGTGAATTATGTTCTTTTTTAGCAAATAAATTTTAAATGATAATATGAGAGCATCTACATAATTTATGCTAGACATGTCTGGTCTTGCTTTTTTGGTTGCAAAACAATTTTAGACTCACTTCTAATGAGTGTTAATAGCGCACTATAACAATAGGTTTGATATCCTTTTTGCGAAGAAATGGTGAATTCAAGATTTCTCATTCATGAAAGTCATTTTTAAGCACGAGAATACTAATTTTAGTCGATTTGACTACGATTATGATTCGACGTAAATGTAAAAGACACCATTTAGATTTACGTATGCATGTCTTTTTCTAATTGCTCGATTATTTCGAATTTTCTTATACACCCAGTCGTCGTTGTTGTCTTATGAACGGTCGCATTTTCTTTATGTATATGAAAAGCACAAATTCGAAGCAAACAATTTTACTAAAGTAAGTAACTTTATGTCTTTTCGCCAACTAATAGTTTAAATAATTAGAATTTCACTGACGATTTGGTTTAGCATATGAACAGCTAAAGCCAACAATAACATTTTTGAAACTCTAATTGTTTAAACGAATATCCCAAACAATAAACTTTAATTTTAATTATTTAAAATTAATAAAAGTACTTTCATTATCTGAACGGAGTGCCATTTTGTTATAAATGAATATAAAGAGCATTTGGTTCCAAATAGGTGATTTCTTTTTCTCAATGTTTTCTTTCAAGACTTCAAAAGTTCGTTGTGATGTTGAAAAGCCCCAAAGAAAGAAGTCTGTTGCTGTACAATCTGTACAAAAAAAAACGCGAGATCACTCGATTTCTAAATTGGTGTTTCAAAATCTCCCTCTTGTTGAAACTAACAATGATCGAGACCCAATTCAGCAACTTGTACCAAAAAAAGACTCGTTTAGTATCTGCCTTCAACGCTTACCATTTACGTTAATAGACAACATCAGCGATATTCTCGGTCGAACGGACAATACGGAAGCCGGCCCGACATCTGTTGTGGACAAAATTTGCACGAGGTGTGCAGCCAAATCCTAAATTGTTCGAACACAACGACGACGACTTGCACGCTGCATTAAAACAACAAACTGAAAATTTGTCAAATTAGCACTAACAATAATTCCACATTCTTAAGGTGTGTAACGCTCCATGGTTTGTTGACAACTATTTCTCTATACATCTGAATCATAAATGTCAAAGCACCGTAACATTTGGCGCCATCGGCAACAAATTCAAATTATGACACTAAAATTGCGCCACCTTGTAGAATGATTGACACCAAAAGGGCGTTTAATTGTACACGTATACATGTTGCAAGAAAAATAAAATAAATTCATGTTGGGTATAAATTGTTTGTTAAGCTGTTTGTTTAAAAGCATTCGAAGCCTACTATTATTATGTATTTTCTAATATTTATGTGCGATAGAGAATTCTCATATTGTGTTTGATTTATTTGGCATAAATATATGAAATATATACTTATGTTTTCAAACTGCTTAAACTTCACTGACGACTTGGTTTAGCTACCAATGAAATGTCGGCATATGAACAACTAAATCCACAGCAAATAAATTTAAAATGTTAAAATATTATTTCCTTGAAAAAATGTGCATAACAGATTAATTTATTAACATATTATGTATAATATAGATTGCGTCCTACTGATATCTGCCACCCGCCATCACCGACATTTTTGTTTGCTACTCTATCATTAGCGTCACATGGGATGTAAACGAATTTAGACAGGTTAGATGAGATGAGATAGCTTTTTAATACATATTTAACTTATTGTACAATGTTGCGCCTTAGTAAGCGCGGAATATCTTGTGTTATCGAATGATGTAAATATTTTGTAAATAAACCGAAAACTCGGATTTTCTAATGCAATATTTCGAAAGTTTTAACATTTTGATATTGAATCATTATTAACATAGATTTTTTGTAAATATCTTCGGAACTACATACATAACCGATTTAAGAGTTTGATATCTCGTTTTGGAGAACATGACAACGGCTTTCAAAAAAAAAGTAAAATAAAATTAAAAAAAAGCACAAAAAATAAATATATGTATATGTCATTGGTGGTGCAATATGAAAATTTAATTTTGCCACGCCCATCCGCCCACAGACCGAAAATCAAAAATCAGATTTCACAGTGTCACCCGCCCGAGTATATAGATTATATATTGATATTACGATACTCATTGAGTATCGATAGTCATAAATAAAATTAAACATTTTTATATGTTTATCAAGAAGACCTTGTTTCTAAATAATAAACAAATTAGACATGATTTAAGCCATTTTCGGACACTACCATAAATATAGAGAACTTTATAATATCTTATTAGGGGATATTTATTTCTCCGACCCCAGTCAAGAGGCAAATTTAGCTCATTTGTATAAACTGGTAGAAAATTTGGCCTCTGGGGCACACCGGCATTTCAAACCATATACTTAAGGTACAAATCAACATCGTAGTTGGAGCATAAATGTCATAGCTTTTCCTTCATATTCTATAGATTATTTTTTTTAACAAAAAAAAAACATTAATAATTTGTAAATAATGGAATAGGTTCAAAACTATAAATAAGACGGCGCTAACATCATACTGCGCTAAATGAAATCATTGTCTGGATTTTAAAAATATGATTATTAAAAAATATAAAAAATCAATTATAAACGGCGTTATATGTATAACGCTTAGTTTTAAATCGAATATGAATAAAGTTCCAAAAAATTATTATTATAATTATTATAATTAGACTTTTATTAATTTAGGACAAAAGAAACGCAAATGAAAATGATAATATTATTTATTAAGTAAAAATTTAGCGGGGCAATAACAAATTCGTAGAAAATCAAAATTTTGTATAAAAAACAAAAATTTTACATACGAGTATCGCGGAATAATTTTTGATTTTCACTTTCATATCGCAATCAATAATTTACGATCACAAAAATTAAGACTTAATGTTTTATAATCGTTAGAAAAGATATCATAAATTTAGAGCAAAATCAATTTTGCAATAGCCATACAACTTAGTGCAAAGAAAGTTGATAAAACCACTTCTCCCGTAATATTTTATATCTGTCCCTTAACCTTTTCTTTGGCGCTTAAGGTAGGACATTTATGTATGTATTTAGTTCGCCATTTGGTTGTAATTTTGGAGAAAATTTGAATTAAAAAATAATCATTTCAAGCTCAAATAATTAAATCTCAAATACAAAGCCAATGAAACATTTTTTGGAACAAAACACTCCTTTATCCTAAATTTTTTCCGAAATTTATGCTCAACTTTTTGTTACTCTGATGGCAACATTGATATATTATTTTATTTTTACTCTTTGATAAATGTTGAACTAATTGTATATTTGTATGTATGTATGTACGCATATATGTGTGTAATTTTGTTTTAGATTTATGGAACATGACTCACTATGCGTGACGTGTTAGAGGGGAAAACGCAGTATTAAATCATTTCATTAGATTCTACATATTTACACACACTCAAACTCGTAAAGATGCCTTTGTTCTCATTTCTCCTGCATGTTTTTGTATCCGCATGGAAACTTCTAAAAAAATAAATGGCTAAATCATTAGGTATGGAGGTATCATTTAAAGCTTAAAATTCTATTTATTTAAGCAAAAAAAAATAAATAAATAAACGGGGCAATGTACGATCGGCTGCATGTCGCAGCATCTAGGATTCTACTATAATGGCCAAAGCAAAAGCTGCTTCGACTCAGAGAAGGAGCAGTCAGTTCAATTCAAGCGTTGGAAACCACTTCTTTCCGGACGTAGAGAGTCTCAGAGAACTGCCACTGAGGGATTTATTAGGCTTTAAAAAGAATTACGGTTAGTTGTCGGGTCCTGGAAATCCGTAATTTCCTAGAAAAACGCAGGGTGTAGTTTACTCCTCTGGACGTCACAATGGGCATTATGCCCTCCGAGTGTATTTGCAACACTTGTTGCGATTTTTTAATCACTATACAAAGGACTTTGCGCAGGTACGTTTCGAATAGCTCATACAAACGTCCACCAGTAATATTAACATTCAAATTTAATTTATTATTATTTTATTTAGTACTTCATCAGAGAATTATTATTAACTGATGCTGAGAAGTACTCCTACTCCTAGATGGTTGAAGAAAGTTTTTGTTCCAGACTAGCTTTATTTTCATTCGTATTTTTTAAAATCGCATGATTTTCAGGAATGAATTATAATTATTCTTTATTTAACGAGCTTAAATACAAATACTCTAAGTCGCATTATCATAAAAGCATCGTTTTTCGTTCCATGATTTCAAATCACTGCTCATACATCACAGATTATAATTAAAAGATCGTAAAATAATAAGAAAAAATATTTATGTGTTCGAATATCTTTTGAGCGTTTTGAATTACATCTCATCTGATTATCAATATGTTTTTCAATATTCTTTTCTCTTTGAAAACATCGTACATCATTTTTCGTACGCTTAACAAAAAACTTTTATAGGAAAAGCATTTGGGCGCCAATTTGATGTTTATCTTTTAGTTTTACAGAATTGTTCCGTTTGAGTGTATGTGTATCAGTATATTCGATTACTGTTTGTGTTTGTGCAACTTTCCTTAAAAGGAACTTTCCACAAAGAAAATCCCACAAAAAATCTAAGAAACGTGGGAGGGCAAAGCAAGTAGAGTACATTACTATTGTTTTGAACTTTGATAAGCATTTTTCAGTCCACTGGAGGAGTTACTTTATGATCGGGGGTAACGCACTTTCTGTCTTTACGGGCATCCTCACAATATACGCTGAACGGAGATACACTGAGAAGGTCTTAATCATTCGATGTCACTCATATTGCCTCTACCCAGGAGGAGCTTCGTGCCTCAAGTGAAACTGAGAAAATGAAGAATAGACAACATCTAAAAATATTTGCTATTTTATAAATAGTTTGTCTAGACTAAATAAGGGCCCTTGATTCAAAGATGGTGAAAGCGATGTATGTTTGGGTTCGAAAACACAAATAGTATTAGAACCAGCTGATGAATGCGCTGCTACGTCAGGCCCGGCCTAAGGCCTAACGAACTTAGAAAGTAATATTTTTATTTCCTTGTAACCAAGAAGAGTTTGCTGAAGATGATGTTATTATGGTGTTTCACTATTCCCATTTAAAGGACATCCAACACTCTACTGCAAACCTTTGGCAAAAGATCGCTTACAACCTTGATTGGCATTATTTATGGACTGAAAGTCTTATTCGTCCTCTCCTGTACACGATCAAAATTCAAAATGGACTCTAATGCATCGGCCTATAGGTGAGAGTTGTGTTCCAATTACGATTGGATATAGCTGCTATAAATAGTGAGGATGTTAAAAGGAGTAAAGTATGTTTACACCGTCTTAAGAAACCGAGTAACTTAAATGCTTCTTTAGCGGAATGAAAAGTGTGCTAAGTCTATCGAACCTCACACTGGATTATCAAGCCAAGAACATCCAAAGCCTTTGATTCCTCAATATTTTTATCACCCATAATTAGAGATAAAAGCAGCATGTTCATTCATGTTGTCTATGAACCTACTTCCGATAGGCTTGGCCTATTGCTGAATGCTAATGTCATCTACAAAAGAATAGATTGGATTAGAGGTTCGAAAGACAAGGTCATTAAGAAAAATAAGATACAGGAAGGGAGGAGGAACAGAACCTTGTGGTACCCCTAAATTTAACTTGAAATCTACATATGTACGTGTATAACGACAACGAACGCCTCAGAAGTACCTAGAGCCAAAATTTTTAAAAACTAGTCACAAAAGTATATTCATATCATTAAATATTGGACTCTAAAGGGAGCGTCATTCATGTCAGCCGAAATTACTAAATATGAAACTTTATTTGTTCTCAATAAAAATTGAAAAAAAACAGGGGTGTACGCCTCTACTTGACGTCGCTAAGGGATACTCCTCCAAAGGCCACGGCAGGAACTGCTTGTACCCTAAAAAGCAGTATCGATCGAAATCATATGTGATTAGCCAGATTTGAAGGACTTGGGATGCCTCAGGAAGTGCAACTGACTGTATTCACACTTTGCGAAAAGTTTCTCTGGGTTACTCTCATGATCCAACTTATCACGGCCAGTGTTTAAGTACACCCCTAGCATGGAAATTCATGGTTGTGATCGGATTATACCACATTCACAGTAGTTCAAATGATTGTGCGATCAAAATGTAGGTGGTGTTATGCATTTTGTGGCTAATTAAATGCCGAAGTCATATCCCATCCCAAGGTAAGGAGAGTAGTGACTGAAGACTTATAATGGTGAAGAAGGCGCGGCAGGTTGTCGTCAAGTACAAATCGGTAGCTTTTAATTGCCGAGTAACCATTATTATATAAATTAATGTTTTTCGTTTCTTCTGAGAAGGATCTACAAATACATTTGCTGTTTAAGAAGTCGAACACTCCTCAAACATGATGGTTGATGGTTTACTTATAAGTTGACCTTAGAACCAAATGCAAAAATCCTCAATCAACAGTAAATAAACATTTTGTAAAAAAAATTGATTGGGAGAATGTCCCTAACAGTTTTGACGCTGTCATATGATCTAAAACACATTAAAAAGAACTAGATCTAAATCTTAATAAATGTGAACATCTAACATTTTCGACTTTCGAAATAGATTCTAATAAATATTCTAATAATATTCTAATAAATAATATTTTAAAATATTAATGTGCATGTCAAATAATATATGTATATAACAATACATAAAAATATACTTAGAGAAAACGGGTCTTTTTTTTAGAAGCCAAACAATTTTAATTAATAATACTGTGTTCTGTGACAAACAACTCGACAGCTTGGCTTGGAAATTTGTAGTGACTAAAATCCTGTAAGAGCAAAATTTTGTGACTTCTGAAAATAAAAATACAGTGCAACTTCGACAATCTGGACACATATATTTTTAGGGTCGGTCCGGACTATAGTAGGTGAAAATATTAAAATAATCTAAGTGCACATACATGCATTGTACTATGATTTATTAAAAAACCATAAATTATTATATTTAATTATGTATTATATTAAATGATTTAAATATGTAATCTAAGTGAATTAAATACATATGCACTATGATTTATTAAAAAACGAAGTTATTTTGTGTTGACTAACTTTGTTGACGTGGTTGATTTGTGTTTTTTTGCTCTAGTCGCTTTAACAATAGAATATCCTGCATATCCAAATTTTTCTCCTCAGCCCACTGAAAATGATTTCTTTGCAGCAGCATTAGAGATCTTTGTTTTTGCATCCATTACTACAAAATCATCTTCAGAGTCCGTAAGCAGCACTGACGATTCATTTCGTTTAGCGTGTTGTATTATACATATTAAGAAAATGGTTTATTACATTATTCTGGTTTGAATGTTACTGGGTCCATTATAGGTATTCGAAATAAATTTTTTTAAATTCTCCTTATTTTTTAATGTCGCAAATCGTTGATTTAGGAACATGGAATTTTTCGGCAACCTGCCTAATAGTTTTTCCCTCATCAAGACTTTGCAAAATATCACAATTTTCCTTTAAGTTTAGTGTTTTATGTTTGCGTTTATTATTTAAAAACATGACACTTGGAATAGAATTAGACAAACACGCTTGCGAAAGAATGAACCAAAACTGAAGTAATGATAGTGCAAAATGTAAATCTAAGTATGAATAACAAAACGTGCGAGTAAAAAAGGAAAAACCCCGGAATTTTAATATTTATTCTTGCATAAGAAAAATTTGTCCGGATTGTAGAGGTAAAAATTTTAAATTGTCCGAAATGTAGAAATGTGGCGCATGTCCGAACTATCGAAGTTGTACTGTACATTAAAAACATTCCCTGTTGGGTAACGAGGGGCTCATATGCCTTTAAAAGTTATGACCCTAAGCACGTGCCTCAACTGGAGGGCATTAATGTTGCCTACAAAAGTAATGTTCCCGCAAAACAAATATACTTGGCGCAAAGTGGTTAATGTGATTGGCTGTCATCAACTCTTTACCAGCCCTGGCAGAATTTTTTTTGTTGCTCAATAACTAAATCTATTTATGTACTGTCACAGTACAATTCGACTCATTGGAATAACAACAGTATCCACAAGCAACACTTGCACAATTTTCTATAGCTCTGGCACAGAAACCGGGCTGAATTTGACTGATGGTATGTCTTATTTTAACTTTGGCGGCTGCTGGGGCTTGTGCTTATTCGCATAGACTTGCAACTTAGAACATCCCACAAAACAAAGTCTAACGGAGTCAAATAGCACGATCTCTGTGGCCAGTAAACATAACATTCACGTGAGATGACCATGTCCTCAAATCGCTCGTATAGAATGTCCAATGTGATATGAGCTGTGTGGCAAGTAGCACCGCCGTGTTGAAACCACATGACAATGATGTTCATATTATCCAATTCAGGGCAAAAGAAGTTGGTAATCATCAATTTAAAGCGTTCGCCGTTGACGGTATAAGCCTGACAAATATCGTTCTTAAAGAAATGTGGACCGACGACTCTGGCACCCTAAAACCACAAATAGAGGCTTTTCAGAAAGCTCTTGAACTTCATGTAGATTGGTACCATCCCAGATATGAGAGCAATTAAGGCGACCGTAAAATGTGCGTAGCGCACGGGTCTTTGTTCAAACAAAACACCCATTTTGATAAGACAATTTTAGCAATTGTACGTTCTATCTGTTCATGATGATTTACCAAAACGAAAGGAACAAATGGCAGCCAATTTGACAGACGTAGCTTTTACAATATGGCCGCTACCAACTGTAAAAGTTTAGAAGTACCTATCGAAAGACCCGTTAGTACAAAAATTGTACTACTTAAAATTTTTGTATCATACAAGTTTTGTACCGCTTTTGTACTACTCGTATTTTATCAATTTTTTAAAGCTAAAAAAAAACTAAAAAAAATTTAAAGTGCAAATTTTACTGAACGTTTCATAAACTTTTATGTTGCTGTTGCTATGCTGAAGACTATTTAATTTTTTGTTCAGAATTAGAACAACAAGAAAAGTATACCGATGTCAGAAATTTTTAGATTGAAGTTTTCATCCAAATAAAGGAAAAAAGAAAGCTTTATAGATATAGTAGATACGAAGTTCGCACGATCACTCAAAAATAAAATCGCTTTCAAATCTTGAAACCATATTTTCGTTTGCTGAAAATGAGATAATAAGTGAAAATTAACTTTTGAACTACAAAGATCTAAATCTTTCTTATATTTTAGATGTAAATACTTATTGACTAAAATAAAAAATTATATTCGTGAAATGATCTTCCAAAATTCAGAAATTGTTTTCAAATTTCTTCTGATATTAACATTTTCAAATTTTGCTGTAGAAAGAACTTTTGGTACACTAAACAACATTAAAACCGATTTCAAGAATAAATTGTCAACTGATACGATTGCATTAAGACATACAGACTAGGTTGTGCATAGCAAAGCAAGCCTATGGAATACACAACAAATTCTGGAGACAACAATATATCCCCATAAACACCAAAATCACAGTTTTCGAACTCCAATGTAAAAGCCGTGCTTCTATATGTACTGATTTTTTTTTTAACTTGTACTTTGGTTCCACGATTTATTTTTTCGAAAACCGAAAGCTCGATTTGCCCCTTAATTATCGCATGACTCCCCTATTTTTGTGCCGATTAAAAAAACTTTTTATTTGAAAGTGTACCTTGTATTTTGGTTTCACAAAAATTTGCTTGGAAATCGGATGGACAAATTTGCCGCCCGAATCAATTAATTTAACATAATTCCGCCATTTATGCATCTATTTTCAATTTAAGAAGGTATTTTGATCTTTCCTGTGAATAAAATATAAACTAGAAATGGATTTTGTCGGGTTTTAAACTAACCGATAGTTGTTACGGTTCGATTGGGTCTTTATGCTGAAGTCGGTTTCTTTTTTCAGAATTGTGTTATTATTCTTTCAATCCAAACTCTAAGTAAGACAGGAATCAGTTAAAATTCTTTCAAAGAAAAAACTTTTCCATTTTTGGTCTGTGTTGTTTATTAACAGCAAAAAGCAAATTTTTAAATAAAGTAGATTTTATCGGTATTTTAGAACCTCCACCTCAATATATTAAAACACCCGATACTAAAAATCACTTTGTTGTATGTATTAGTCTGCTATTTTCATACACATACATACATATGTGTAATATCCAAAAACAACAACGTCAGGGTAACTGTGCCTATGGCGCCTACACGACATAGTTTAAGTTGTTTTGTTTTTAAATTTAGGCAATTTTATGTTTATGGTATGTGTGTGCCCTTCCCGTTTCGTTGCTGCTCTTCAGGCTGTTTTTGAAGTTTTTTACTAGAATCCATTGAAAACAAAGTGCGAGTACATCAGGGATAGAAAATTAATGTAACGTTCGTTATTCGTAGTGGAAGAACGCATACATACCAATTCACTCGTATAGAAAAAATGTTTTTAAGCCCACTATATGCACTACACTATTTACATTAGATACAATATGTATGGGTGTGTTTGTGTGTGACTGTGTGTGCGTGTGTGTGTTTGAATGAGTATTGAGAAAAGGGGATACTGTTTATTTCATATACAACCACCAACGTACATATGTATATTTTAAGTACTTTTATGCCTATAACACACAAACACACACACACAAAAAATTACATACACTCAAGCAGAAACATTAAAACTTTCACTAGAGAAAACTTTGAAAAACTAGGTTGTTGTTTTTTTTTACTTCACAGCCGCATAAATTGTGCGTTTTTCATTTAACGGTTAACATTTGTATGTGTGTGCTTGCGTGTGTCTGTGTGTATGTGTGTATTTCCTGTTTTTCTGCTGGTGCCTGCTCTTCTTATTGTTGTATAGTGTTTTCCATTACTATGGAGATTGAAGTGCCTGTTTATAATGATGCTGGTTATTCAGCTACTTTATATTTTATTTTGTTGTTATTCCTCTTGTTTTGTGCTAAGCTCGCATTTTTTATGTTCATCTTTGCCATGCTTTAAAATATTACTGGCATCCTTTATTTTCTACTTCCCTACTTTAAACATTAACTTTGAAACTACGGCGTATTAGTACATGCAATTATTCGATTTATATGATTCGGTAGTTTCTATATATGGTAAGTGGTCTAGTCTTAATGAAACTTTAAGCCACTATAGCCGAGATAGAGATTAATTTAAGCCTTGAATATAGAACTACAATAAGAACCCTTCACACTCAAAACATTATTGAACTAATAAAAATGTATTTTTAGTTGAACATTAGATTTAAACGAATGAACATATTTGGACGGGGGATAACGAAAATTATTCTAAATTTAAATGAACATATTTTAGTTGGTCTCGATTTCAGATTTCATCAGCCTCCTTTGGGAAAATTATTCTTTTATACTTTAGTGTTTTTGATTATTAGAAAGGAGAGAAATTTAATCAGTTTGAGCACAAAAGGATTGTCGTATGGCACCAAAATTCGATTTTTCAAGCGTGTTGCGAATAATTCGTCAATTCTACAAAAGTGAAAAAAAATTTTCTAATATTAATTTTTTTAAATCTTATTTTCTCGAAAACTTTTTAGCTTGTTTTCCTGCTTGAGCAAATTATATCACTAAAATAAATAAATATTACCAAGATAAATCGATTTTGACATTTGAATATTATTTATATTGAAAACAACAATAAGAGTCGTCTCCAATTCGTTAAGGGTCAACAACAAAAATGTTTGGACAAAATTTACACCTAAATTTAAAAAATCGAGCAATTAATTTCACTGACGGTCTTATAAAACGAAAAGAAAATTTCATTCGAGCACACACAAATATTAAAAATGGCGGCACAGTTTACGAAAATAGTAACATAGACGTTTGTTGTGAAGCAGGCCAGAGTCCTGGATGAGAATCGAACCCACAACCTCCGCAATAATAGGCTAGTACTCTACCCACTAGCCTACCTAGTCAATCATTCATTTTTATTTTGATGCATAATTTCATGTGAAACAACACCTCATAAAATCATAAAAATGTAGTAAGTAAAAGTAGTAAGTAGTTCAACAAAAAAATTTATAAATTTTGTGAGTTATTGGAATTTATTTAATTTTTTCGTTTTTGAAAATTAGTTAATTTTCTTTTTGTTTATTTCATCGGTAAAAAAATTAGGATTTATTTCCTTTGATTTAGGACCTATTTCACTTTCTTCAATATATATATGAATTTTTCACATGGAAAAATATACATATGTATGTCGAAGGCCAGATTCACTTTTCAAAGCATTACTGTCCTTCGGATGGGCGCAAAAACTTTTTCTACATTTTGGAATTATTTCATATTATTATTTGGATTATATTTCATTGGGACTTATTGAATTTTATTTTAGTGGGAGTTATTTCATTATGAAAAATTTTTGGGAATCTAGGTTTAATTTAAATTTCAGATTTGGGATGAATAGATTACATTATATTATGATAAGCTATTTACCACTGATAAACGATTTATGTACGTCTGGAAATGATAAAAATTTACCAATATCCAAAAAGAAAATATACGGAATTATACATTAAAAGATTATAGTATTTTCATATAAGTTCAAAGAAATAAGTTACAAAAAATTTTTTTCGAAAACTACAACGGACTTGCGGAAGAAGTTCAAGACATTAATTGAAATAGCTTCATTTCCTAAGAGGTCACAAAAACCCACTAGAAGATAGTAATACTATTGGATGAATTTAGATGCAATTAAGATGTCATTCTTTAATAATAATTTCCATTTTTTCACTGGGTGTTGTCAATTCAAATTTTTGTTCGTACCATCGTTAATGTCAACGTTAAGATCAATATACAAAAATTAATGTTTATATAATATTTGCTTGATAAACGACATGATTTTTTTTTTTTTTGTAAATAGACCAATATTACAACTTGCCAATGTTATCGGACAGTAACTAGTTTTTCCTTAACGATACTTTAAGACAACAGTGACTGGTAAAATAAAGAGAACCTCGTCTTATCTATTATTTGACGGTAAAGTTTTTGCAAATGTAACTGCCACCTGTCAAGTGCCAAGACATAAAGCATCAAGACATAAACCAGAAGTGAATTTATTGCCATATATTCCCAAAAAAAATTATTTCATTTTATTTGTAACTAGCGGACCAGGCGAACTTCGCCTCGCCCCAATTTTAAGCCTTCAGACAAACTTTCTATTTTTTAATTTGAAAAGCCATTAAGTAATAATTTCAAACAAAATTTCATACAAAAACTCGATTTTCGATTTTTCCAATTTTCCGACTTTTCCGGAGGGATTTTGCAATTTTCTTAAAATTTTCTTCCATAAAAACCTTCTCCTCGAAAATACGAACAACTGACATAAAGTTTTACAGAAATCGGCCAAGCCGTTCTCATTTTATGAATTATTGGATTTTGCCACGCCCTTCCGCCCACAGACCGAAAATAAAAAATCGGACTTCACAGTGTCACCCACCCGAGTATTCTGAAGGTTCCCTGAAAAACGGCCCAGCCGTTTTGGAGCCATTACGTTACATACATACATACATACATACATACATACACACATCCAATTTTATATATATAGATAACGAAATTTGTTAAAGTTCACTTAATAGTTTACTTTATCTAAAGTTATCCTTAACTATCTGGAACTTTGAAGGCAAAGTGTAATAATGAGCCTGAGAGTAATATCGGCTTCAGCCGACTTTTAGTCGCCGTCAGTATTTTTTGGTTTTTTATTGTGTGTTTTTTACTCAACTACTTATAATTTGGTCACGAATTGGTTCTCTGGCCTCCGATTGGATTCTTAAAGTAACAATTGTGATAACAGAAGAGGCACTCATATGATATGAGGCACTTACTTGATATGAGGACCTAGAGAGCATATGAAACAATGAAAAGCTTTATACATTTCTGAGCATCTTATGCAATTTCAGGAAGCGCTATCATTTTTCCCTCATTTTTCAACTTTAGAGGTAATCTGACCCGAAATAATGTTCTCTATAATTTTCCACAAAAACGGAATATGAAATACCACGCCACTGACTAAGTAACCGATTAAAGAAAGTACTCCAACACTACTCGATGACATTGATTGTGTTAAGTTGTAGGAGTATTTTTATACAAATTTATGTTTGTTGTGAATGTATGTATCGAATTGAGTTGTGTTTTATCTGTATGGGATCATTATTGGTGTCCTGTTCATTTCTAAAACTATAGAACTTTTGATAAAATTGACTATGGCGCCATCGTATATTTAATGATTCTTGCTGTATGCATTTTTTAGAACCATTTTCTTACAATTGTAATCTTTCGTTTCGGTAAGTTTTGTAAAATTTTCATTTTGAATATTTTGTCTTCATATTATATTTTATTTTACAAGAAGGAAAAATAAATAGGAAGTAAATAAAAATTATTGCTTCATACTGATGTTTTTTTTTTTCTTTAATTCTTGTTTAATATTTCTATATGATTAGACAATAAGCGATACAAAATAAACTTAGCGTTATTGTAGTAGTCTTACGGAAACGTATAGAGAAATATATCTCTAATTGCAATACACGTATTTATTTAAAAAAAACTTGTAATCCAATTAACAGGCTTTTCAATGAAACTAATTCAGCTGGCAGCGGAATGAATTGCCAGAATAATTATTAGAATATTATTAATCAATTGGTTTATTTATTTGAGAATTTAAACAATTTTATTTTAAGCAGCTGATATTAGTCAATTGATTTCATTTCATTTTACTAACATATAAAAAAGTTGCTGAAACGACCATCCCTGAACTTCCGGTATATCGAACTAATTAACCGATTCAGATTGAGTTTGCTTTGTTCAACACAAAAATAAGTAACCCAAAACCGATCACACAAGAATATTAGGAGTTACTTAGATACAAGACTATTTTCGATCATTTTGAACAACGTTAGCTCTCGAAAAGTGTCATAACTTATATCGGCTGATCTTTTTGCTATTTATTTTCTCAGTGTAAAAAAAACATACGTTGGCATGTGACAATGCCAAAAATGCTATTTCACCGTGAATAGACTAACAAACGAACGACGCTTGCAAATCATTGAATTTTACTATCAAAATTCCTGCCGTGTGAGAAATGTATTTCGTAAATTACGTCCATTTTATGAACTGAACACGGTATTCGCACCAGTTTCACTTTGTTGGACATTAATCCACCAAGCCGTATGCGAAGAGTGCGACCGAGCAAAATATTGCTGCTATGTTGGCCACTGTCAATGAAGATCGCAATATGTCAATTCATCGCCGTTGTCCACAATTGGGCTTCTGTTATTCGAGCAGCTGGACCTCGGTATGAAATCATACAAAATAAAGCTGCTGCAAGAACTGAAGCTAGGTTACGTAGGACAACGTCGCGACGCGTCGTTTGTTTGGTGAATGGGCCTCATAAAAGTTGAATGAAGATCGATTTTTGGCTCAATGGGCACGACAACAAACAGAATTGCCGAATTTGGTGTGAAGATTAGCCATAGGCAGTTCAAAAGCTGCCAATGCAGCCTTGAAGATGCACCTTTTGGTGCGGTTTGTGGCCTGCCCCGGCGACATCATTGGACCGTATTTCCTCAAGAAAGATGAAAATCGCAACGTTACAATCAATCGGGTTGAACAAGGTATCGTGTGATAATTAGTGACTTTTCTCCCTAAAATGAGGAGAAAATTCTTGACTTGATTGACATGTGGTTTCAACAAGACGGTGCCATATGCCTCATGGCACGCGACATCATGAACCTATTGAGAGTCGACTTTGGTGGACAATTGATCTCACGTTTTGCAGCCGTCCATTGGCAGCCAAGATCATGCGATTCGAACCGAGGATGTGGGAAGTCTCGTGTACAGGAACAGGCCAGCCACAATTCCAGTCTTGGAAGACAACATTATAGCTGTCATTAGTGAGATACCGGCAGAAGCTCACGGGTGGACCCCATACGGCGTAACTGCGGGCAATATTTACAATAAATAATTTTTAAAAGGTTAATGGCAGGCATTCGGTTATCGCCTTATTCACTTTTACAAATTTTCTGTTTTTTAAATTGTCAAACCCAAACGCTTAAAAAAACTAACTTAATCACTAATTTTTAAAGTTATTAAATTAAAAAAAAAAATTTTAAAGAATTTACAAAGATTTCCAAGAAAGTTATGAAAATGCTGAGATTAGGATTCGGAAGTAGTGCAAACTTGTATTATTTCTAATGATTTTAAAATAGACCTATCATTGTCATATGTTCTCTTTTTTGATTCCCATTCAATGATTTGGGAGCTCTCTTCATTATGTTGAGAAAATTTAACTTTTTAGGTTTTTTGAAAAGAAAATTATTTTATCTTAAACTAGGTTTAACCACTGGGAGTAAACTTCACATCCGTAAGGAAGTTGGTTAATTGCACTGCTGGATTCTTGGAAGCAATTAAAATGTCGTTCATTGAGAATAATTTCCATTTTTCCTTTCACTGGATAATAACAGAAATCATATTTAAAAGTTTAATATATATACAACAAGATTTTTATGTGAAACGTGTCTGTAATTTTTATATTTGCAGGAATATTTGCTGTTACAGCTGATTCTAAAAAATTAATGCTTCGTCGGATAGTAATCCTAGCCGTAGTTGAAAAATAAACAAAAATGCAGCTACTGCCGTAATAGAGATGAATGGAAGTTGCTGCGCTGTAGTCAAACCTACATATCCGACCTTCAGAGTACAACACCTTGCGGTGACCCTCACTGTAAGGTGCAACGTAGACGGATTGCAGAAGTCATTATACAAACTGTCGCCAATGGCAAACCTCAACTCTTTCCAGTGGATCTTTTTCAGCATGACATCAATATATCCTTTATTGGATTGGTGAGGATTACGTGTCGGAAGTCAGGTATCCTAAGCAAGTTCAGTTTTGTTAGGATTACCAGCAAGTTTCTGCTTTCCAGCCTATTTCGTTAAGTGTACAAGATATTCTCTAAGGATGTTTTGGAATTTTCCTCTTACAGCGATTGCCACATCATCATCATAGGCAAATTATTTTGCACCATAAGATTAAAACTACTTGTGTGGTTCACGAGATAACGAGCTCTAATTACAAAATTCAGGAAAAGCTTTTTAGGCATGTCCTTGCACTGAATGAAACGAAATTATACAAGAAAGAAACGTAACTCTGGAATCATTAACTAAGTTTTACTGCAGTTCGATCGCAAGTATAGAAAAACCTTTGTATTTAAAATTAAGGACGCACTGAGTGGTAGTAAATTACCGCATTGTTTCAAAATTAAATTATAGAGGCTTATGTTAAGTTTTGATGCGTTCCGAACATAGAGGTAGAGATGGCTTAACATTTCAAAATAAGGATATATTGAAAATAGGCATGTCCATACACCGAATGAAATAAAATTCGAGCTAAAAAATCGAATTTTATAAACTATTGAGTGTTCTGATTGTAACTGTATTTGAAATTAAATTTTCAAAATTAAAGGCGTAAAGGATTCGGAGACGAATGTCCCTGCAGAAATGTTAATATTATTATATTAATTTTATCTCACGAAGTACGTCTGATTTTGTTCATTTTATATATACATATGGGAACAAAACACTGTAAGGTGACCCATGAACCGCCATGATACGTTAAACTAATAAAATATGTTTAATTATTTATGTCAAACTGTAGAGTGTCTTGATATATAAAAATGCATATTTAAAGAAAATGATTTTCGATAGAAGAGTATTTTGTTTTTCTTCGCAATTTAATGCGTTTTTAAAGCTGTTAAACGTTCATTTGGGCATGAAATTTTATTTTGCTTTTTTTGTATAAATAAAAAATAGAAAAAATTATATTGAACGAGATACAAGCCGGATTTCTTATATTCGCACTACCAATACAGTGTGAAACAAAACAAACAAGTCAACATTTGTTGTCATAGGAGCGCAATGATATTCTGGACCAAATTATTCGGGGATACCGTAGAATTCAACCCTATCGGAACTGAATTTGAAACGGATAAGACAAAATATGTACATTGCTATCATAAAATCCAATGTTATCGGTTTTACGTTCGAACTAAAGTTAGTGTTGGCTTGAGGTATCATGAAAACCAATATTATCGAACGGGCTTGTTTTTGTATTTGGATATTTTGGAAAAAATATAAGTAAATTCGTGTTAATTTTGTTTAAAAGGTATTTATATTTTACTTTTTTAATTAAAAACAGGCGAAAGCATAACAAATAGACGCATGGATAATTATCCAAATTTTGCAAAGAGTTTCACTACTAGACTAGTAGTCCATAGGTCGCAGGTTCGATTCCTGCATAAGACTCTGGGTGTTTCTGTAGGCAAATCAATTACCTTCGCTTCCAACTGTGGATGCACTTTTGTTAATTATAGGGCGGAGCTATGGAATACCATATCCAGAGTTGCTAATAATATTGATAGCCGGTCACTTGACTAATACTTTTTAAGGAAATATTGGCTGGCGCTGCTGATGCTCAATACAAAAGTGTCACGACTGATGCCGGGATTCTGTAGATCTATCGAATTTTCATGCCACCATCATAAATCTGAATATAAATCCAAATTTTGTATATGTAAATACATTTTTGAAGGTAATACAAAATTAAGAAAATTGCACGAAATGTCTTTTTTCTATTGTAGATAAATACTTGTCAATACCAGGTTTTATAATTTTAATATGTGCCCCGTTGATGCAACCAATCATTGGCGGAATCATGTGTTTGCTATAGAAATACTCTTTTAATCTTTTAATTTTTTTAGAGTCCATTTCAAGTTTCACCATTTGCGGGCAAACTTAACGCTCAATAGCCATAAGGACATCATGCAAAACTCTTAAGTTCGTGCTTCTATCTTAACTTATATTAGAAACCTTTGCGACAAATATCCTTTACGAAAAGCCTCCTTGTTTAACCTATAATATGGCAAAAATCTGCAAAACAGATGTGCTTACATAGTCTCCGGTAGTTCACGTGTGTTGCTGGGGTCTTTTAAAAATGTTTCTTGCCACCACCATTGAGTGTTCTGTGACGTGACTTTTTTATATACCTTTCCTGAAGAAAAATATATAAAACAGCTGATTCGAACATTTGTTGAATAACTTTCGAAAAAAAGCAAAACCAACACATTTTCATGACACCAAATGAAACCAATATTGGTTTGCGAGTCCGACAAAAAGCAAAACCCACATGGATTCTATGACACACCCGATTATTTGGTGAGAATTATAAACTGGTGAAATCGCTGATCCTACTTCAGCAAATGTTTACTCAAAATTTACTTTAGAAAGCAAAGTCGGACTCGAAAATATAATAAAATATGTGAAAAAAATTTACGAAAGTGAAATAAGACCCAAATTTTTTACCAGCGCGCCGGAATAAAACAAAAAAAAAAATACTTGTATTTCTTTTTGGCTTTATTCCATTTATAAAATTAAAAAAAATTAAATGATTCCAAAAATTTAATGGAACTATTCCCAAAAAATATTAAATGTAAACAAACTGGAAATTATTTCATGCAATAAGCAAGATCCCATTTCATTTGAATTTTCATTAACCGAATTAAATTGTGTTTAACGTTCTATGCTCTTTATGCATCGCAACATTTTAAGTGTCATTTAACTTACGTTACACACTGTTTGCACAACAAATTTGTCCAGTTCATCTTCCAAATATTTGGTGTTGGTTGTATCGTACGTCGTTTCATAGCGATATGTTACTTTATTTTCGTATCATGTTATTTTAAGTACGAGGAGTATTCCCTAATGCAGTAAAATAATTGCTTTGAGCTAAACATTTATTTTCTGCTAAATTGTTGCTGTATCTAGTGTATGCTTGGGTGGGAATGTTTGAATACGAGAATGTATTTAACAGCATTAGAAGGAATGAAAAGTATGAGCACAAGTTATTTATGTCAGTTTGAAAAAATGCACTTTTTCCCCCTTTAGCGATGTTTGGAAAAAAGGGTTAATTTTTCTAACCATTTAAAATTTGTCTAGTTCTATTTCTTTTTTTTATTTAGCTTTGAATGTATCGTATTTACAAAAAAAATTTGTATCTTCTTAAGGGGTGATGAGTGTTTCCAGTCTAATGCATTAAATCATGTTAATTTTCGTTTCATATTTTTTGGATTTAAATGCAGAAGGACTTTTATACTAGAATCAATAAAAAAAATCATATTTAATTTGTACTTTAATGGACGATTTTAACTAATTTTAAAGAAGCTGGTGATACCTTTTTATTAAAATACAGCATAAGTCATTACTTAGTGTATAGTAATGACTTACTTAAATTGCATCATTAGAATAATGACAGTTGGATGACATTTCGCTAAAATTCTGAAACTAACATTATTAGACAATCACAATCCCTAGAGGAAAGGGCTGTAGCTGTAAACATTCCGAGAATCAAAACTGTTGCAAATAGTAAGAACAATTATTGAACAAATTCATGGATGTACTTACCACGTCACACTACGGCCATAGGAGAGTCCATACCGGAAAATGTCGAAGATGACCGCATACCGGAGACTAGACTACAGGCCAACTGCGGACCATTGATCCCCGACATCCATTCCTGGTTGACCGACCCTTGGAACCAGATCCTAATGGGGCTTCATTGTTACACGGATGGATCAAGGTCGAGAGGGGAAACGGGACTTGGTGTTTATATAGAAAACACCACGGAACTGTTTTTCCGCCTGCCGGACTATCGCACAGTTTTGCAGGCGGAAGTTCGGGCGATAATGGAGTGTATCAGGGAACTCAATGTAATGGGGAGGACAGGACTTGTAAATATATTCACAGATAGTCAGATGGCCATCAGAGCAATCTCAGCGGAACGCACTAAATCACGTACAGTTTGGGATTGCGAAAACGCTATTAACAGTTACTCGACACATGGTGAACTGCGCATCATATGGGTGCCAGGGCACGCGGGGATAACTGGAAATGAGGGGGCCAACTCACTTGTTTCTTGGGCAACAGAGTTAGGTAATATAAGCTTGGAATGCACGAAACCTTTCGATTTAGTTAAATCCGAGCTAAAGACTTGGGCACATAGAGCCCATTCAACTCTCTGGAATAACGGAACCATGGGAATCAATACAAAAATTCTATGGGGAGATCCAGACGAGAGAAGAACAAGGGAGCTGCTAAAACTTAGTAGAATAATGGGAGTTGTCACAGGGCACTCTCAACTACTGGCACATCTTAAACGCATGGGAATAGCGAGAGGAGATGAATGTAGAGCATGTGGGGAGGAGAGCGAAACATTGGAACACTATTTGAGCCAATCCCCCCCTTCTCACAAATAAGGTCCCGATATCTTGGGGGTGACACATTACCGGACATAACCCGATTACGGGGAATATGCTGGAGGAAATTAAGGAACTTTGTGAGTGACACGGAGTTTCTCTAGACCTTTGGGTCAATAAGTTATGGTTAAACCCAAGGGATCGCACAACAAGCCTTCACTGGTTAAGTGTACGTCGTATGACATGGGCTATCACACCCCTTCAATCAACCTAACCTAACCTTACCTACCACGTCACATCAGTCGTGGAAGGATACAAAGTACTGTGTCCCATATAATTTTTTTTTTTTTTTTTTTTTTTTAAGTTTATTTAGCAAAAATACTTATGTTTAAACTATAAATAAACAAATAGTTGTTAGTAGAAGATTTTATATACACAGTCCCATATTCGAGCGCTCTAGTATAACTTACAATTCTGACACTTATATTTCTTTTTTGGAAAGTAATATAATATTTATACAAAAATATATGTACATTGATATAATTTAATGCAATTAAAAAAGTTTTGAAAAAAAGTCGCTTTTACATCTGATAATAAATAAAAAGGTTAAGAAGTAAAAACAGGAGTATGGCTAATCAATTAGCCACCAGTATTTTTTTCTGTTCATATTGGGAAATATGTTTTTATCTTCGAGATACACACTTGCATCAAATCTTCTGTTCTCTAATGTAATTCGGCTACAACTAATTGATTTATCTGTGGCTCGCCTATATATATGGTAGAGTATGGGACAACCTAAGTGATTTTGTATATATCCTTGGCTATCCAGGTATAAGAAGGCCTCAGGCGGCACATAACCATTTTGTAGGGTATTCTTTATAAAATCACCATTTATATAGTAGGGTGCCATAATTAGGTTGTTTTCAGTACATTCAAAGCTTTTCAAAATATGATCTCTTATTAAGTGGATAATAAAGTTGTCAATTCTACTTATTCTTGCTGTATTATATAGTGATTTGTTAGTTATATATTTTTTAAAGTCAGTGTTGGGTGATCTATAGAGAGACGTACATGCTCTTAAGCATTTCCTTTCGAAGATTCTCAACTTTTCCATGTAAGAAGGGGAAATATTAAACCAGATTTGACAACCATATGTTAAGATTGGTCTGATTAACGATTTGTATAATGTTATTTTAACATTCGAATTTACAAATCTTGAATAAAATAGTTTTTTGTACATAAAAAAGGCTCTTTTGGCCTTTATTATCTGAAAATTAATATGGTTATTGAAATATAAAAATTTGTCAAGGTAAATTCCTAAATACTTAACAACATATTTATTTGGAATGTTAACGCCAGAACCTGATTTTATTCCAAAATCCTTCCAATATTTTCTAACATTATATTTACATTTTCCCACAGGTGGGCGAAAAAGGATAGTTTCACATTTTGCCGCATTTATTTTCATAAGCCAGTTCTTAGCATATTTTTCTATGTTATCAAAATGTTTTTGTAAGTTTTCATTGATTTTTTGTATACTATCATCTGAATAAAAGCAAATTATATCGTCAGCAAAAGCAACTATATTGTTGACTTGTTGTAAAAGATCCAGGATGAATATATTAAACAGGATTGGTGAATTCACTGTTCCTTGTTGAAGACCGTTAACTATGATAAATTTCTTTGTATTAGTTTCTTTTTTGTTGTAAATAAGGAAACTTTTATTATTTAGCATATTATATATAAGCATTACTAGGTGAAAAGGGAATTTGTATTTTAAAAGTTTATATATTAGCCCTGGTATCCAAATACTGTCGAATGCTTTCTCGAAATCTACAAGACAAGCGCCTGTACAAAGGGATTTATTCCAGTTCCAGTAAATATTTGAAGTTAGATAATGAATTGCATGAATAGTTGAATGTTTATATTTGAAGCCAAATTGTCTATCATTAACTAACTGGTTTTTTCTACAAAGTTTTAATATGTTGTTGTTAACGCAAATTTCAAAAACTTTGCTTATATTTGGAAGCAAACTTATAGCACGTAGGTTATTGAGATCACTGGTCTCTTTGTCCTTTTTGGGTAAAATTATTACTTTCGCAGTCTTCCATGCTCGGGGGAAATATGAGTTATTCAGCATATTGTTAAACAATGTACAATACTCAAGTATAATATCTTTCGGAATGTTCTTAAGAATAAAATTTGGTATATTATCTAATCCTGACGAAAGTTTTTTCCTTAAGCTTTTAAAAATGTAAATTATAGATTCTTTTGTGATGAAATAATCTTCAAGTGCGGAATCCCTTAAATCATTTGCTTTTATGTCTTCATTAAACGTTATCAGGGTTGATTTATTTGTTTCGTACACATTTTTTGTTTCCAAAAATTGGGAGAAACAATTATTAACATCTATATGTAAATTATTGTCGGTATCTATTTCTTTATAAGAGTGAACTGATTCTAGATAAACACCGATTAAATTTAAAATTTTGTCATGATCTCTTATTACGAACTTGTTACTATCACGATCAATTTCTAAATCATCTGGATTAACTCCAGCGCTTCTAAGCCATGTTTCTTCATTCTGATCAATTTTCAATAAGTCAATATTTAGCGGAGGAGACATTCTAAATTGTTTCTTCGCTTCTCTAAACATATTCGATGAATTCTTGTGATCTAAATTTTCTAGTTTTTCACGAAAATTATTGTTAACAGATAGTGTAAAATTATCTTTGATCAGTTTTCTAATTAATTTCAATTTTGTCTTTAGAAGCCTCAGCTCTGTTTGAGATATTGAATGTTCTAACCTATTGTGCTGTTTAATTATACTTAATATTTTGCTTTTTTCCACATATAATTTCCTTATTGTTGAATTGCAAAATTTTGAAATTGGGTCTTTGTTTTCAATCTTAGGCACTGATTTATCAATGGCAGTATATATGAATTTGTTTAATTTAAGTAAGTAAAAGTCTATTTCAGAATTGGAAAGATTTCTACTGTTAGGTATACTTTATGTACTAGAAAAGTCGTTGGATATACTATTTATGAATTTTTTCCAATTAATTTTCTTATAGTTCAGTTCTAGTTTGGGTGACTCTTTAAAAAACGAAAGAGGATGGTCGTTATCCTTATTTATCAACAAAATTTGAATAGCATTATGGTCACTGTCATAATCCAGCGTTTTTAAACAATTTAGTGTATTGTTCTCCTTATGTATTTCTAAACGAGAGTCAGCAATACAAATATCTAAATATGACTCACTACGTGGGAATGATGGTGATGCAGAGGCATAAAAACTACATCTAAATCTAATTTCGTTAGATGACAACCAATCTTTTAATATATTTCCTTTTGTATTGCATGTGTTATTTCCCCAGTCGGAATGTTTACTGTTCAGATCCCCAGCGAATATATAAAAATTGTTAGGATTATGTAAATCCAGAGATCGAAAAAGGAGTAATAATTCGGATTTGAAGTGTTTATTGTTATTGCCTGAAGGATAGTAGGCCGATATAATGAACATAATTTTATTTGAAGCAAGCGGTATCTTTACAATGCATGTTTCTAAACATTTGAATGATTGAACTACATTATTGTAACAGTTTTTATATTTTATATCATTTTTTATCAAAATTGCCGTTCCCCCACCCTGTTGATTGTTGACCCTATCTCTTGGAATTAGATTGTAATCTTTAAAGTTAATTTTGTGTCTAACATTTAGTTTAGTTTCATTTAATAATATTATGTCAGGCTTATGAATGTTTATGAAATTATTTAGCTCATATCGCCTGTTTAATCTTATTAACGAGTTAACGTTAAGTTCTATTATTTTAAGATTCCTTGTTTCTACTTCACCCATTTTGGCAATTTAGTTTTCAAGTATCGAGAAAATAGAATCTATTCTCGATGCTTGTAGTTGTAACTGCCTTTGTAAGTTTATTATTTGGTTTGTTAAGTTCTGCATGGAATTTTTGAATTCTTCTAATACTAAGTTAATTGGGTTAGTATTGTTCACATTATTAAGGTAATCGTTTTTTAATACATTGGCATAGGTAGTGTTTACATTTAGCTTATGTGATGGGCTATTAAATTTTTTATTTGCAAGCCCTTCTTTTTTTAAACGAAGCTTCTGTTGGAGCTCTTTGAACTTTTCACATCCCCTGTATGATGCCGGATGACCATATTTGTTACATAAAACGCAAAACAATTTCTCCCTCTCTGTTTCAGGGACTTCTTTCATGGGACATTTTCCTATTTCATGCTTATCATTACATTTAACACATCGTGTTGGTAGAAAACAATTTGACGCACTGTGGAAAAAGCTTTGGCAGTTTCTACATTGTGGAATTTCCGATTTTCTCAAAGCCTCCCATCTAATACATCGATAGAGAAGTCCATTAATTTTCCTGAGCTCATTTGCATTGCTTTCATTGCTTATTTGAACTATAAATATCGGGAGATCATAGCCCCCATTCATCGATTTTTTTGTTGTAAATTTATTCACTTTTATAAATTTTAAGTTTTCGTTTTCATGCTTATGCAGTTCAGTAAAAATAGTAGTAGGATCGGTATTACCGCTGAGACCTTTTAATAAGTAGGTTTTTGTTTTGTTAGCTTTAGGTGTAAATGTAAAAAATTTTGTATTTGTTTTTTGCAAGTAAGCTTTTACTTTATTGTAATCGCTTATTGTAGACATAAATAGAGCAATTTTCTTATCTTGAAATTCTTTAATTTTAAACTCTTGTATTCTGAGACCATTCGTAATGAACTCAATAAGTTCATTGCATTCCACATCAAAAATATTTAGAGGAGGAATTTTTTTGTTTTTATTATTCGTTTTTGGATCTTCTACGACAACATTTTGCTCTCTGCGTGGAGAGTTATTTGATGATCCGTTACGTGATGTACTTGCAATATCACTGCTTTGTACATGTTTTTCGAATTTTTCTAAGTATTCTGCATTGCATTCTTTATCATTGTCTAGAATAGCATAATAATTGTTGTTGATTTGTTGTTTGGACATTGTAATATAATTCTTATCACTTTTTCTTTTAAGATTTTGTTTTGTGTAATTTAGTATTGAGGAAATATTTTTTACATGTTTGCCATTATTTTCTTCTGAGTTTTGAGCTGAAAGCTCACTCATAGTTTTGTTATTGCCTTTATAAGAGTCTTTTGCTCTTGTTTTTTTTTAACTTTTTGGCAAAAACAAATACTATAATAGTAACACTTAGCTTTGGATTTAATTAAAGATGTACTCCGCAAAAATAAAGAAATTGATTTGACACGTCCGTTTATCATGACAGCCACGATCGCCTGTGTCCCATATAAAAAATATTACAAATGTTTCTTTTATTGTAATAGATCTGTATTGATCGATAGATAATAAGAATACAATTCAATCGAATTTTAATGAACTTTTTATTCCTAAATCTGTTTCATACCACCAGAGGGCGTTAAAGGCAAAGAATTTTGGTGACAACTACAATACAACAACATGAGCTTTAGATTCTTCAATAAAAGATTTTCCAAAAAATCATCTTTAGGACTGAGAGACTTGCCTATTTGATAACCAAAATGTTCTACTAACTGAAAAATAACTAAATAAATTTTTCTACTTTTCGAATTTGTTTGTTGTAGCTTTAGCTGTTCATATGCTGACATTTCATTGGTCGCTAAACCGAATCGTCAGTGCACAAAAAAGTCAATCATTTTATGGGTACAATCCTGTTTAATTTCAGTATTAAATTGTTATTATTCAATCTGTTTTGCGAAATCAACACGAATGGATATAACGTTCAACAGCACGTGCAAATGGTAAAATTGTTTTATCAAAATGGAAGTTCTGTTCGCCAATTTTACAATCGACATAATGGTCCTCCATTTCTGGATGACCAAAAATTGTAAAATTTTGGACGATACCAATTCAAATGAGATTTAATTGCTTCCAATGCATCCCGAAAATGTCTCTGTTTGGTATGGATTTTGTGTTGGCGGTGTCATCGGTCCATATTTCATTGAGAATGACGCTGCCCAGCCCATCACCGTAAACGACGGGGGCTATAAGTCAATATATACTAATTTATTTTTGGCCCGAATTGGACGGCATGTAGTTTCAAGAGGACGACTTCTCGTACCACACAGCTCATGCCACATTGGACGCCCGGCAGGAGGTATTTGAGAGCATAATCTTCTCACGTAAAGGTGAGGTAATATTGCTTTGGGTTTTTTTAAGTACCAGGTTTATGCGAATAAGCCATAAGCCACAGCCACCTGATTTATGCGCTACAGTCATGGAAAATTGGATATTTCGGATGCCCGAAAAAAATGGTATAGTGGCCCTTCAAATGAATAAACACATAAAGCTTTAGATGTACCATAAGTCTGATTATTTTTTTTTTTATATGAATAAAAAAGATAATCAAGATAATCAACACTTTTTTTCTTGATTTTTGACGCATGACTATGTTGCATTAAAGGAGCAGTATATAAGTATGTGTGTATTATATAATATTGTTGCATTTTTCAGAATTTCAATTAAATTCCATCCAGTGTTGCCATTTTAAATATTTAAACACGGTGTTTAGAAATGACAGGAACTGGAGATCACAGAACAAAATCATTTTAATTTGGTTAACCAAATATGCAATTTAGCTAAAATGCGTGTACAATCAACAATTTAAGATAATGCAGAGCAGATAATTGACACAAATGTAAGCGTTAAAACGGCCACACTTAATTGGAATTGATTCCTCATAATTACAGGTGAAGCATACTTTTATGCGTAAGAATACAACGATGTGTCGTATGATCCAATTAGATTATTACAAGATCACCATTAAGTGTATCATTTATTTTTGACTCGTGGCCACAATCTTTCCTGGCTTATTGCCAAAAAATGTGCTGTCAAATGCTGTTGTCATCAGCAAAAGAGTAATTAGGTTTGGAAGTCTGGCAGAGCAGGTCATTGAGAAATACAAGAACTAGTGTAAATGAATTTATATTGAACTCGTTTGATTCAATCCCATTTAAAATAACTTATATAGTGCGATCCCTGAGAAAGCTCGATATAGATCGGGAAAAATCATTACCAACGCCAAAAGCAATAAATTTTGACCCTATCATAATACCATGGAAATATCTAGAGCCACCACCTTATTTTCAGCAGAATGGTGAATGGGATGACCACTAGAGCGAGACAGGTGCTTGTAGGTCACCAATAGAACAGCCCCTATGAAAACCATACTTTCAGTCGGTAAGTAAGATTTTGAAATCAAATTTTCCTTAATTTTATATCATTATTTTGTTGACTGTAATCCATTTACATAAATCGAGCAAAAACGAGAAATACGAAAAGAAGAGCAACAAAGGCAGTGATGTTAACTTTTATTTTCAAATTACCATTCAGGCATACAAAAATTACCTTGTTTTGAACAAAATTACCATGCTAGAAGAAAACGCTTAGTGCCCTTTCACACTTTAGAAATTGAAAGACAGACAGACGAAGTTTGATGGTAACGTATCAGTGGGGGAAGTATATAATACATTTATCACAATGCATGTATCACAATACATGTATGAGAATGCATCTGTTAACATTTTCTGGTTTTGCATCGAAGATGAAGCCTTAAGATGACGTTCACTTGAAGCGTGTCTTTTTACCTGAGAGAATCCAGCGCATCCATCGAAATCACAAATTTTGCAATGATAGTAAAATTTTCCTTTTTTACTTTTAGTAATGAAATTATAAGTTCTTTCCCATGATGAACGAAAAGTTTGCTTTTTACATATTGTGGTTTGGCTGCATTCTTCAAGAGATGTATCGGAGTCGTCGGTATCCTGAAAGAAATTATTGCATTGTACAAATACATATTTAAAATACAAAAACTTGAAATAGGTATCTCACCATCTTTCAAAAATATTTTACTTTTGCGAAATTCAAATTACAATCACAGAATAATAATTCCAATGAAACACTTGTCGGTTAATATTTACTTTGTGGTTAATTGTTGTAGAATTGATGATGATGCTAGTCATAATATGATAACATACGGTAGCCACAGTTGTACAATAAATACAACACCTAATGTATTTTGTTGGTAAAATCACTCGGTGGTCTGTCAAAATCCAACAAGTTTTTGTTCACGCTTGTTTGTTTGTTTACAAACTTTGAATTATAGTGGTACGTAAACAATCGTCAGCTATCGAAGTAAGACTACCTGGTTTGAGCGAAATTGGAAGAATTGGAAGCATATTCGCCGCAGCTTAAAGTCTCCAATTTAAGCTGCAGCGTTGCCAGTAATTCATATCGCATGTGCCGTGTTTACCACAGAATACATTATATCTGTTATATCTGCGGTGTTTACAAAAGAGAGATTGGCTTTCTTTAAATTACCATATAAATAATAGGATTACCTTCCTACCTTTTGGAGTATAAATTACTTCAAAATATGGTAATTACTTCACGGTTAACATCACTGAACAAAGGAAACATGTCGAAGTTCGAAATCGATTTATTAATATACTACTTCACAAAAAAAAAACAATGGTGAGAGTTATAATGGTGATGATGATTGACACCGTTTTGATAATAGATGAAGATTAAATACAATAACTTTTTGGGATGATGAATATGATAGTACAGGTTATTAAAATAATACAATATACATATATGTATGCCCACGCATATCTATCTATATACATATATAAAATAGGATGTGTGTATGTATGTATGTATGTATGTAACGTAATGGCTCCAAAACGGCTGAGCCGATTTTGACAAAATTTTCAGGAAACCTTCAGAATACTCGGGCGGGTGACACTGTGCAGTTTGATTTTTGATTTTAGGTCTGTGGGCTGAGGGGCGTGGCAAAATCCAATAATTAATAAAATGAGAACGGCTGGGCCGATTTCTGTAAAACTTTTTGTCAGTTGTTCGTTTTTTCGAGGGGAAGGTTTTTATGGAAAATTTTGGAAAATCCCTCCGGAAAAGTCGGAAAATTGGAAAAATCAAAAATCGAGTTTTTGTATGAAATTTTGTTTGAAATTATTCCTTAATGGCTTTCCACATGAAAAAATAGAAAGTTTGTCTGAAGGCTTAAAATTGGGGCGAGGCGAAGTTCGCCTGGTCCGCTAGTTATTTATATAAAAAAAAGTTTGAATAATTATCTTATCAAATTTTGTTTATTGTGGTTTAAGCTGTTAATACTCGTATGCCGATATTTTATTAGACGCTAAACCAAATCAGCAGTGAGCGAATCTTAAGCAGCACAAGAAACAAATTATCCTCAAATTGAATCTATTTTAATTTTCTTGCAAAGTGGTTTTCAAGGACATCCCGATAAATTTCAGTATTAAATAAAATTTTTTTAAGAAAATAAAATTAAATCTTTTTTTTTACAGTTAATGCAAAAAAAACTAGTATCTTATCAATTTACCATTATGAATTAATCGATTTTAATTAATTCAATCGAACCACGTAGGTGCCTTCTATTTTAGGGAGTAAAATGTTCTTAAAGTATTAAACTGAAGTTTTTCCTTAAAGTATTCGATATACTCGTATTGATTAGAAATAATAGTTGGCAGTCATTTCAACGTTTCCAATTGTGGAAGGCCAATGCGACAACTGTTCTTGTTTTTAATAAAAATATAAAAAAAATTTCGTTTCAATTTACAAAATCAGGCAGTGAAACTAGCAACAATTTTAGGGCCTTATTTGTAATATGAATCGTTTTTAAACGTTTGTAGTTTTTATGGAAAGGATCTTAATATGATTTTCCATATAAATTTTATTCCTTTCAGACCGTTTCATCGAAAAAGCAAGTTAATTTTTTTATTTTAATAACACATTACAACTTAGTTTATATTTAATTTGTATGGGCTCTAATTCTTATAATTGCTCGACATGCATAATGACAACATCTTCTTGATATTTAAAGCCCAATTTGCAAAAAAGATTCAGCGACACAAAATTATTGTCATTGATCAGAGTGCGAACATCTTCTCCACGATCAATAATTTGTTGTGAAAATATTTCTATTAATATCTTAGCTAATCCTTGTCCTCGATATTGCTCCTTAACATGAAGAGTGCCCAAGAATCCACTTTGACATCTTAAAAGGAAAATAATTAATAGCGAATGTTTAAACATGTGATTTATGTATGTAAGTATGTATGTACCTTGTACACCAAGCCACTAATTCATTTGTGTCTTTGGCATAAAGACCCAAACTAATATTGTAAGTAATTAAGGATTCAATAAATTGCAAAGATCCCAGCTGTTTAGAATACCAGGCATCATTGATCATAACAGCATCTTCGATAGATAAGGGCCGTAGAATAAAATAATCAGGAATTCTGGAAATTGTAAATAACAACTTACGCTACTTAAGCAATTGAAGAAAATTCTTTATACATACGAAATTAAGCCTTAAACTTATTTTAAGTTGCGATTTTTTTCTGAAATTCAAAATGAATTTCGAGTTTTGATGTACTCATCTTATGGAAATTATTTTTTTGACATTTCAGTCCCTTGTAGACCTGTTTCAAGAGAATTTTCACAATTCTTAAGCAGAGAAACAAAAAGAACCATACATTCTAAAGTTATAGGGTTAAAAAGGTCCACAAAAATTTTCCTCATGGAATTTCATATTTCAAAAGAAAATGTTCACACGGTTGCCTAGGCCGATTCGACCATATATGTAATACTGTGGAAACTAACCCACTCTAAAATGAAATCCATACGTACTCTTAAGCTTTTCAAAACTTCAAAGCACGTGTATGTTTTCCTAGTCCGCTCTGAATCTACTGTGTTATAACAATAACAGCAACCCGGTGAGGAAATGGATGTCATTATTATTGGCACGACACTTGCATTGCTCGAAAATTTTCTATAAGTGTATTTTTTCTAATCGCTAGGAAGTTATGTTGATCAAATATTAAAAAAATTACGTCTATTAAAACTCTGAAATTCTCTTCTAGTTTAAAAAAAAATACTCTTTTATAAAAAACTGTTTTTATTTCTGTAAATCTGCATGCAAACATGATATTCTTTCAATTTGTAATTGAAACTCTTACTTTCACACAAGAAAAAAAGGTGAAACTAACGGCGAAAATCTGCGTCCACGTTTAGTCGACAAAATACGAGTATATCAATAAAAAATTCAACGAAATGAATAAGAATTAAATGTGATGAGGATTCATTTTATACACATTGCAAAGTATAAATATACTCTGGAATGAATGGCATGTTTTTTCCGTAATGTCGAGTCTTAATGTCTAATAAATAGGAATCAAAAACTGGAACACCTTGCAATGACAAGATCATAAGTTCTAGATCTTATTTTAGGAGTCCTTCTATTACAGGGATTTTGCAACACACAGTGACAGCATACAGTTATTGAAACCTAAACATGTCTCACACTTCATAAAAACTTTAAGCAGAATAATTTAAAATATTATACTTTTGGGGCAGCTTACAGTACATAATGTCAACACTGACTTTTAAGGTGTGATTGAAACGTTGCAACCGCTCCCATCGCAGCGTCTTTAATTTCTTAAAATGTAGCAATTAAAAAATAATACTCACTCAATATTTTTATCGTTTACACAACTTATTTCTCTTTCGTAGATTTTAAGAGAAGCCATTCTAATCTTTACACCCAATTCTCTTAAAGTTTTTTCTACAATAGAATATAAAACGACTGGCAAAGCAAAAATTTTATATTTTTCACTCCAATCGAACAATTTCAAAGCACGTACCACTTCGTCTTCATTAAAATTCAAAGTGTTAATAAACAGTTGATATCGGTCCTTTCACAAAAAAATAATAATAATTAAGAAAAATCAAAATAATATATTGCTTTTACTTACCAATATAATAAACAATCCATTTTCTTTCCAATTGTCAAGAACGTAAACACTGACATGATCAATTTTTGGATTCACTTCAAACCACTGAATAAAATTTTTTATAGTATAGTAACCGTGTTTTGTATGCGGAAAATATATACGATATAAATCAAGTAAATATTTCACGTCATTCACGTCAGTTAAAATGTTTAATTTCGACATTGTTTTAATTTGAATTTAGTTGAGAAGTCCCAAATGTTGAGAGTTAGTTAAACGCACCAAATGAAACTAAAACTCGTCAAAAAGACCTTCTCTTTTCAAATATAAATAAAACCAGTGTGACCATTAAGAAATTTCAGGAAATGTCACTAAGAAGGGTTTCGAAAACAAAATTTCAAAAAAATTAATTGCATTTTTGCATTTAAAAATAGCAAACAATTATTAATTATACAATTACAATAGAAATGTGATACACAAAATTAACATTAAATTAATTATTAATGAAAAATCAACAAATATTTCCCACATATATGTTGTTACACTATACAGCAATGGAAAAGTTTTGAAACGTCCTGTGACAAAAATTTGTATTCTCCCCGAATCTAATGTGGAGGCCAACCGGTTTAAGAACTATTGTTCTTAGGGGGGAGGAATGATCAGGATTTTCATACCCCTGTTATGATTCTCGAACCCTGAATAAACGTAACGTAATATTCTTTATTCTTTTTTATTGCCTTCTTCTTTTGTATTAAATTTTATATCCACATATGTAGCATTGAATACATAAAAAATTCATTCGCCTTTTTAAATTGAAGTTGTTCGCCATAAATTAAATTAGTATTTTTATAAATTTAAATAAAGAAAATTAATTGAATTAGTAATTAAAAAAAAAAACAAATCGTTTCAATCAGAAATTCTCGTACATAAAGGATTTCATTTACATATATTAGTAAAAAATTGCGCATTACACTAATCGCTTCTTTAATGCAACATGGTCAATATCTAAAAAAAAAATAGAGATTCACAAAAGACGATTTAATTCGCGCGAATTTTTTATTTTCTAATAATTTACACGAAAAAACACTTAAAAACTTTTCCATAAAATGAAAAGAAATGCAATAATAGTTTTATTTCTTTATACCCATACACATACATACGTACATATATAGGTACAAATTATTAAAAAAAATGCCATTAGGCGGAATATATGCAAAAGAAAATCGCTGCTTAAATATGTAAGATCCTTTGCTTCCACTGGAATTAATAAGAACTGCATTTCTTAATATAAGATCAAGAGTTTTGCTAATGGATAGCGAGCATTATTTTGTACCCTTCCTAAAATATTTTGAAACCCAGTGGTTAAATAAGATTACAAAAATATAATTGCCCTTGTTGCCGTAAAGCAGCGGTTGAATCTATGCAAGTTTTTATTTAAGTTGTACAATTTGATTGTAAATAAAAAGTGAGTGAGTTTATTCTATTATATCGAGTAAACATTGGGGTTTTATTTCATTTGAAAAATTGAGGTTCTATTTCATATGAAATGAGATTGGGCACTTATTTCATTTTTATTTTGGGGACTTATTTCGTGAGGACTTATTTCATGGAGCCAAAAAAAATAAGTCCCCTTGAAAAACAATGTATTTTTGCAGCTTCCCATAAATTCAAGTTTTTATAAAAAATCTAAGCTACTTCTACAAATCTATAAAATTCGGATTGCGATTTTGAAAATACTTTTTTACATAAACAAACAAATGTTTCCATAAAACTACATGCAATATTTTATTTTCTGCAATCAATAAATTGGCACAGTAACTCTTACATAAGAACAAAGAAACAGTCCCAATTTAATATACATAAAACATATTGAAACATATTGGGAATCACAAAAGTGAATATCCTGCAATGACCAATCTATGTTAAAATTATTGGAATGATTCAATAATTCAGCATACTCTGACTTTTCAGAAAGTTTTTTGTGACCAGGATGACTTCCAAAAAATAGCAATAAAGAGGAAAACAAAAAAAGAAGGTATGGTGATGAATATTATGTTATATCCAAAGAAAGATTTTTTAAGAAAATTCCTAGACAATTGGTGAAAACATGTCGTCTCGCTACTGTTTTTTATGGAAGAACGAAAAGAGACATTATGTTTTAATTCCGATGGGGTTTGTTCAATATAAAATGATTTTTCATTATCCTACGTCAAAATTTGTTTGTAAACAGATCAAAGTTATCTTCAGTGTATCAAAAAGAAAATGACGGAAAATAATTCCAAAGACATTTACATATTTTTTGAAAAAGTTTTAAGTAACTGACTTATCGAATATGTAAACAACACGTATTTTCTGTAAAGATTCACGTCGTTTCCGTACAATATCATATTATCTAATTCATAGTTCAGTTCGTAAGCAAATTTACCATCAAATATATCTTCGGTATATGTCATAATATGATAGGAAAGCGGATCAAAGAGTATCCAAAGGTGATGATGAATGCGAAAATCGTTTATTGCAATGCCGTGAGCTGAATCCCTTTAATGAAATGTTTAGAAGCTATTCAAAGAATAGAGTCATTTGGTCAAAATATACTAAGCAAATATATTTTGAGGCTGATTTTTGGAAAATGTTTGAACTCTTTCTATTAGTAATAGGTCTATAAACCCTACACATAATTTCTCTAGTCATGTTCTAAAATTCGGTTTATCTTTTTTATCCATTTATCTTTATGTTATTTTCAAATTTGGTCACACTGTTTAAAAAACTGGTTGTGAGTGCAATTTTATTATCGTATGCCCCTTTTACATATGGATTTAAAAGACAGACATTTTTACAATTCTGTTTTGATCATGATTAATTTTTTCACACTTGGAAAATTAATTGACAGATAGAAATTCTCTTCAATTTTCTTGCGAAGTGCAAGAACTTTTTAATTGACAAAAACATTAAGAGCAAACAAATTTAAATTAAATTAAGTCTTGCGGTTTTGATGGTATCAAAAATGAATTTTTAAGAAAACTATCTCCCTATGGAATAACATATCTTACATGTATTATAAACTCCTGCCTAAAACTTCAGTATTTCCCAACATGTTGGCGAATTGCAAAGGTAATTCCTATATTGAAACCCGGAAAACCCAATAATGAAACAGCAAGCTATAGACCAATTAGCTTACTCAGCAGTTTAGGAAAAATTTATGAAAAAATTTGAAAAGAAAAATTGTTTAATTTTGTTGGTGATTCAAATATTATTCCTAGGGAACAATTTGGTTTTCGCCCCCTTCATAATACAACGCAGCAAATTAAAAGAATCTCAAACTTCGTAAAAAATGGTTTTGCAGATAAAAAGTCAACTGCCATGGTACTTTTAGACGTTGAAAAGGCTTTTGACACCGTGTGGCACAACGGCCTTGTATATAAATTAATTTTATATGGTTTTCCTAACTATATGGTTAAAATCGTACAAAGCTTTCTAACAAATCGTACCTACAGTGTTTGCATTAACTCTTCATACTCAGAAAGATACAATATAGATGCCGGTGTTCCTCAAGGCTCTGTTCTAGGGCCTTTGTTGTACATTTTATATTCCGCTGACGTTCCGAGAAACAATTTATGTAACTATGCCTTCTACGCTGACGATTCTGCTATCTACTACTCTGGAGTATCTCCACAACCTATTTTAGAAAATATACAACTTGCTCTTAACAGCATTTTTCAATACTTTTTTAAATGGAAAATTAAAATAAATGCTACAAAATCACAAGCTATCTTTTTCTCAAAAAAAAGAAGTCCTTGTAATTTACCCAATTCGAATTTATCTCTGAATGGTATAGATATTCCCTGGTCTAACAATGTTAAATATTTGGGAGTTTTTCTAGACCGACGCTTAACTTTTAGTGAACACACCAGAAATATAATTAGAAAATTCAATATTGCCATCAGAATGTTGTACCCCCTAATTAACAGAAAATCAAAGTTAAACACGGAAAATAAAGTAGCTATCGTCAAAACAATTTTTCAAGCTATAGCACTATATGCGTGTCCTGTCTGGGGCACTTGTGCATCATCACATGTTAAGAAAATCCAAATCAGTCAAAATAAACTTCTTAAAATGGTTTTAAATTTACCTTGGCACTATTCTACACAACGATTACATTCCCTTTGTAACGTAGAATTTATCAACATTCGTATACAGACTATAATAGAAAAATTTCAAACTACTTGTAATCATTCCAACAATTACTACATTTCAAATTTATATTAGGACAGTTTCAGGCCTAAACAAACTCAAACGTATCAATTGATTCCATATATTTTTTCCGCTTAAAAACCGCTTCTATAAATCTTTGTTCTCACACGAAAAAAGAAATAGTTTTCACTTGTATGTGCCACCTACATACAAAGTTCCACCTTTTAAATAAATTTATTGAAGGTTTTGTGACGCATTTTATTTTCCTTCTCCAACGTAAGTTTGTTCCTAATCATTTGCGTATTCATAAATTAAAAATAATGTTCTAGATGTAAGGTAGCTTTAGCCATATCTCTTTAGATAATATTAAAATATGTATATATAAAATGATTTTAATAATTAAACAATAAAAAAAAAAAATTAAAATTAAGTGAATTTCTTAGAAGTAAATAATCGTAAATTAATTTTAGATTCGATTGAAAATAAAATTTAATATATGTGTTGTATTTTTTTAAATGCGATTATGGTTTACAACTGTTTAGTTTAGTTTAGTTTATTTTATCAAGTCAGTACAACACAACAAGAACATGTCTTATATTAAAGTATTGCTTAGAGTTTTGTTATATAGTACGTTTAAAAAAGAATGTATGTATGTGTTGTTCGCACTCTCAAAAATCTACAACAGATCATTAGGTGTTGTTTTATTAACATTACAAGTTGAAAATCGAAAATAGATTTTAAAAAAATTTAAGAATAATGTATCTATATTTTTTGACCTTTTTTATAATAATTTATTTTTTTAATTTTTAAGCTTAAGGTCTTTTATTCTTTAAACAATTTAATTAAAAAGAGAATTGTCCTGAAGATGATACTCAATGAGTATCGAAATATTGATTATTATTTTTTTAATTAAATGGTTTAAAAAATAAAAGACCTTAAGCTTAAAAATTAAAACAACAAATTATTTAAAAAATTAAGGTTGCATATAAAATTTGTTTTGCAAAACATACAGAACTGTAAAAAATAAAATAAATAAATATAAAATAACAAAATAAAATAATAAAATAAATATTTCTCAGAAAAAGTACAAATAAAAAACAAATAGCAAAGTTGGTTGAGCTGATGAAAATTAATCCAAATATTGGCCGAGGGAAGCTTCCATTTGGATATAACAAAATACAGCTCATGGACAAATGGGATCATTTTACTGAACAATTAAATGGCTTGGAATAGCCAATTAGAAATATTAAAGAATGGCAAAGATTTATTTTTTGGAAAGGGCTCAGTTTTTGTATCAAAACCAAGAAACCATGCTTTTTTATAAAACTATAAAGTATGTTATTGTAATTAGTTCCAATGGATTTGAACTGTCCCGAATTCTTTTCCGGATACGTGCCATTTGTGTGTGTGTTTTTTTTATTGTTCTTGTTACTTATTTCTAACAAAATATACGCATATTTAATCTTTCTTTACCAGTTTTTGGCGTGCAGGTATGTATTTTTACGGAAATATGTACTACAAATAAAATGCAACACTGTGACAACACCTAGATGTTGTAAACCATAATCAAAAAATAAATTAATGTTGTGTTGTAGCCAAAACCACACAACATTTAAGAGTTGTAAACCATAATCGGAGCAATCGTGTACAAAATTCACTCCGAAGAAGGTGACGTAGTAGTGAGAACAATGATATGAATCAACATAATGAAAAATGCGAATAAAATATTCGTTCGGTTACTGTTGCAGTTTCTGTTAAAATGCAGATTTTCTTCGGAAATCTGGGAATTTCTTAAAACCTTGTATGTAAGTCAGAGTTGTAAATGAATCATTCTTTTTTTAATTTCAATCCATTACGAATTAGCTAAATTTTGAATTAATTCTTTTCGTCAAAAAACGAATTGAATGAAATTTTAATCATTTTTAATTATTTTTTTATTTTTTTTTTAATTAAATAAATAAAAGACCTTAAGCTTAAAAATTAAAAAAACGGAATTAAAAGTTTTGTTTTAAGCAAATAAACAATTTTGAATTAATGCTCATGCTGATAGGATTTTCGCAGCTCCCTACTAATTCAAGTCATATTCTGCCGTTACCTTCATTTTTCTAACTCATTTGAATTAATTCAAAATCAATTCAAATGAATTGGAAATGAATTGCAATTCATTTTACCAATTCATTTGAATTAAAAATGAATTGCAATTCATGTTTGCTAAATTCAAATGAATTGATTCAAATTTCATTCAATTCGTTTTTTGACGAAAAGAATTAATTCAAAATTTTACCAATTCAGTACATGAATGATTCGCGGATTAATTCAAAAATGAATGATTCGTTTACAACTCTGATATATATATATATATATATATGCAGGCATATACTACATATATACATTATTATATAAATTTTTTTTTTATTATAGTTATTTCTTAAATCTTAATAAGAAATTTTTCAAAATATTTCTGTTGCCTGACGATGGTAACCAGAATTAGAGAAATATCGAAAATAAAATAAATATCTTTATAAAAAAGACGTTGAGCATGATAAATTACAATATAGTTTTGATATTTTACATTTAACGAACAAATTATAGACCCTAAAAATCTATTTTTCCAAAATTTCCATTAATTGATAATCTTAAGGAAATTATATCATTAATAAATAAATTTTTATTCTAATAAAATAAATCAAGTTCAAGTTATGATTTTTTCGCGAATGAGAGCTTGAAAATTGGAAATAATTGTCTTTAATTAGAATTAACGTTTTTACTTATCCTTGTAAAGGCTTTTAAGGATTAAGAAGAAATTTCTATAATTCATCCTTTAATTAGTTTTAGCAAAAGTTAATACAAACTTGAATAGAAGGCGATACAGTAAATTTTTACGCTTTTCAAAGAATATTTCAACTTATACCATAATGTGTTTTCTATAAAGCCTTAATAGCCTTGCGATATTTTAGTATTGTAAATTTAAATTAACTAATAAAATCATTATTCCAGTGTTGAATTTTTTATTTAAAGGAAAATTAGTGCACTTCGGAAAAGTAATATAAATTTATGAACTAGAATTGAACTTTGAGTAATGGCTGTAATTTAAAATATAAAATGTTTATAGAGGTGTAATGTAACGCAAGGGGAATGTACGAATTTGTAAAAAATACAATTTCTTTATATTTTTATGAAAAAATTTATCGAATTTTGGCGACTGTGCGACCACTTATTATTATCGATGTCACGTCAAACTGTCAACAATTAAATGACCATTTAACAACAGTAATTGACTACTATTGACAGCCACTTGCTATTTTCCACGTCTTAAAGAAGAGCTCAGCTTACAGTTAGCAATTGTTATCGATCCACAAATGCCGCAGTAAAATTCTTTACTGTCGAGTGGGCAAGACATCCCAAGCTTGACAAGGTGGGTTTTTAGCCGGTAACCATTACAAGGAGTCCGGCATATGCCGTGGATGACGATTCACGTAACATGCATAAAGCATTTTCCCATCTTACCCCAAAAAAAAAAATTATATATATATATATATATATATATATATATATATATATATATATATATATATATATATATATATATATATATATATATAAGAAGCATAGGGCCCCAACAAACTTCTTCCATTCAGATCTGCTCACCGCAATAGCTTTAACTTCCAGCTTTTATGCACTTTTTCTAGCTTCGCTATCAATTTGCCTACGCCACGTATGTGCTGGTTGACTTCTTCAGCGACTCCCCTGCGGGTTCCATTCAATAGCATTCCTGGCAAGATTGGACAGTTGCTTACGGAGAGTGTGTCCAATCTAGTTCCACTTTCGTCTCTGTATTTCTAAATTTGAAGAGTTTCAGCCCACAGATTGTTCTTTGAAGAAGATTCGCAGAACTCTTCGGAGACATTTATTTACAAAAACTCCTAAAGTTTTAATGTCTCGGGAATCAGCATTCCAACTTTCACATCCATATAACACAGTTGATTTTATGTTACTGTTGAAAATGTTGATTTTAATACGGCGTGATATTGAGAGCGATTTCCATACTTTGCTGAGCTGACCAGAAGATTGTGTGGCCTTTTTTATTCGGCTTAGAATATTTTCACTAGATCCATCATTTCAGTTTATAACAGATCCGAGGTAAGTGAATGTTTCAACTTCTTCGAATATTTCATTACTTATTAGAAAGGGATTCAAGTTTCCAGAATTTATTCGCATAACTTTGGTCTTTTTTATATTGATTTTCAACCCGCCTTTCTCTGATATGTCGATGAGGCGCCTTAGTTGTGCGGCCAGGTCATAATAGCTATGAGAGAGAAATTTATTTATCATGATCTCCTATTATTTCTTTAAATATTTTTCAATTACCGCTAAGTTACCCTAGTCACACACCGGGTTTATGACCATCTTCCTGTTTATTTATTTATTTTATTTTTTTTTCTATTTCAGTCAAATCTTTTTAATATTATTTTTTTTAACAAATAGACAAAAACTATGAAGTTGTTTTGGGTTGTGTGCAGAAACAGAAATTTTTTTTCTTAGTTTTTGGAAGTACACCTTCCTGCCACGATTTGTCGAAAGTGACTATTTTTTGAAGAGAAAAACGTTTGGTTTGCAATTTTTTTACATTTGGTCATTTATTTATACTGATATGAAATTTAGAAAGCACAAATTTGGCAAGAAATCTTTCTCTAACTAAGAAATGCTATTTATTATTCATTTGAAAATATTTTAAATAATTTTGATTACTTATACTTCATTCCTTAAAGTACATAAGAATTGTTGGCATAATATTTACATGTCCCCCGACATTTCAAATTTTACCTAAAAAATAATTTTTTTTTTTTTTTGTTTTACTTTTTTCGACTTTTCTTCAAACCTTTCTCCGTGCTTTAAAAATACGCAAATAATTATTTTAATGCACATATTTGATTTGAAAGCGCAATTTATAATCGATTTGACAAAAACCTTTCTCGAATTTTTTCAATAACAATAAGTGTATTTCAGTGAAATTTTACGAAATTGATGTTATTTCTTAGGTTAACTTATTATGTAAGTTAGTATTACATAATTTTAAAAGTTAACTTTTTCGAAAACTATAAAAATTTCTTTTGACACAACAACTAAGTGTGATCAAAATCTTTACAAGACCAACAATTTTCTTCCGACCGTTTAAACCGTTCAAAAGATATGGGAGGTTTATGTACATCTACAAACTAACGCACACGCAGCGCAGACACGAACACATACACATACTACCATACAACATCATTGAAAATATAGTCAAAATCCCGACATCTGATGAAAAATCCGTCTTCGAAAATCGGAATGAAATCAGCTGCAAGTTGGAAATTTTGATTTTACCTGAAAAAAAATTCTGACAACACTGGAGCATCTATCTGTGTATTTTACGGCAACAAACATTGTGAAGGTAAGCGTTCTCTAACTATGGCAGGACTGCTTCAAAGTGAAATGTTGAACCTTATCTACACATGCAATCATATACAATAAGTATAATTAATACTTTTCATAGAATAATTTGATTTTAGCTGAAAATATTTATTTACAAAAAAATTTTTTTGTGTTAATTGAAATTTTAAATTCTTTGGGTCTTAATGGATTTTTCCAGAAACATTTCGTTTTTTCTGTAGTAGGAAATTACTTCAATTGTTATATTATTCGTCCTCAGGCCATTTGTAAGATTCCAGCGTCGGATATGTCCTTAGCCAATAACAATTATCATGTATTTCGAAATTTAACTTTTCAAAAATACGACGCGATGGCAAATTATCTTTATTCACTAAGGCCATAACATCGTCTCCTTCATCAGCTATACAACGAGAGGTGGCTCGTACAACTGCGGCTCCTAAGCCCAAACGTTTGTAATTCTCTTTAACCTGTAATGCGCCTAAGAAACCGCCTTGCAATCTAAATAAAAACAATAAATAATATTAATTATGGTCTGATTCTAATACAAAAAAGATCTCACCGTAAACACCAAGCGACGAGCTCGTTTGTTCCTTCTAAATAAATTCCCATATTTACATTCCAATCAATTAAACGTTTTATTAAAAATAATGAACCATCATGTCGATTGGGCCATAATAAATTAACAACCTCAGCGTCAGTGGAAGAGCATAGCGGTTTTGTAATAAATCCTTGAGGGCAGCTGCGTTGACAATAATGGAATGTAATTAAAAAAATCATGTTTGGAATATTTTATTTAATTCATTATTAGTGAACTGTCTTTTTTTTTTTTTTTTTTTTTTTTTTTTTGAGAAAAATACAAGTAAGCAGCTCCTTGTTTTTTTTTGGGTATTATTAAGGCGGCAAATAAATTGCAAACAAAATTAAACCATGTGAATAAAAATTATATATGATAAGGATACAGTTCTCATACATTTCGACGTATAAAATACATTTGAATTACTTTTAAAAAAATTTTATATTGTGAACATGACTTCAGATTCTAAGAAGAACATGTTAAGATTATGATATATGATCAGAATTTGCACCTCTTTCAGATATCAAAAGATAACTTCTTTGAAAGTTATTTTTCATTGGGTATTTAATGAACTTTTTGAACGTTCTATTAAAAATAGCATGAAAAAGGCAACATTCAGTAAAGAAAAAATTGGATAAGAGATTAATTATTTCGAACTCATCATTTAAACATTGTTAAAATTTCCTTCAATAACATCATGCCACTATTTTTAAATCGTTATTTTTCGAAATTATTTCAATGGCGCCCACGATATGATGGATCAAGACTGGGCATGCTTCATATGTCAGTGCCCGCAGTAAATAAGATAAATAATGTTATAAAAGTTTTGTCACGTTTTCCCGTTCCCGCAATGTGTTCACCAAAGTTATTAAAAGATTAGATATCAACTAAAATGGTTATGGATTTTTTCAGAGAGATTGACTCACTTGGAATCTAAAAGGTGCCTAATTTGCATGAGCAAAAGATGTTAGAAGTTTACAAAAAATCAAAGTTCGTTTCCATTATCTTAGTCAAATATTTATTCTGAGGAGAGTAAAAATGGCATCGAACTGAAAAGAAAAATCAACTTTTTACTTACCATATTTCCAACAGTTTAGCCTCTGCATTTGGCAAATGGTATCTTAATGTTAAACTATCATATTCCACTTTAAGTTTTTTACTTTCCACAGTATTCAAGACAGCCGGTCTGTAACACTCCATAAATGAACTGACTTTAAAACCTTTCGACCAATCAAGGCCCATCAAGGCTTTTGTTAAATTTTCACAATTGTTTTTATTCAATGAACCCAAAAATAATTGATAACGATCTATAATCACATAAAGGCCTTCTTCACTCGAGGACGAATATATAAACAGATTTTTAAGATTCGGATTTCTCTTTTTCCATTTAAAAAAATTATCCAAACAATAATAGCCCACACAATATTGCGGCCAATCGCGGCGGTACAAATCTCGTAATTTTTTTAAACTATTTGTATCATTTATTTCAAAAAGTTCGAACATTTCTTATATTTCATCAACACACAATGCACAATTTAAACTCAACAATTCTTCGTACGCACTTGTTGCGATCAACAAAGTGACTAACACGAATTTATGAGTATGAAAAGAGAAACAATCTCAAATTGCAATAAATGAGGTTCGTAATGGCGTTGCCAGATTTTTTTAGGTACAATTAACAATACAAAAAATTATTATGACGAATAATCTCAAAATCGCTTTAATAATTTCAAAATGAACTGATCTCCAAAACACCTTCCTTTTAAAGAAACTGAATTTTTTTTAAAAACTTCTGCGAGTTTTAATCAAATTAGAGATCAATCAAATTCATTGTTTGAACACCTTTTCTCAAATTTCAGTCTCAAATTAAGTAAATTTGCAACGTTCAGACTAAGGCGAATTCACGTTATCCGATACGTCTTAATTCAACAATGTTGTTATTTGTTTTTCTCGTATGTCAGTTTTTTAATTCAAATCAACTTTATTTGTTTTTTGAAATAAACATTTGAAATATTTAGTTCCAGCTCTATTTTAGTTTATTTTTAACAATATTTGCACTTTTTTAATTTCTCCACAATTTTCCATTATCAAAAAGTTTATGACAAACGGGCATCCAATCAAACCTGAAAAAATTTAGCTCAACTGTGTTATTGGCGCCACACCTGGTAAGTGATTTCGACTTGATTTATACTTTATTTTAAGAAAATAGTAATGATATCAAAAAATCGTCAAACAATCAGGGCTACTCAATAAAAAACGTCATAATGACTGGAAACCCTGCAGTCATGGCTGCAAGAGATAGTACAAATGAGAATGAAAGTACTGCAGAACAGGGCTGCCAGATTTGGGGTTTTGACCCCAAATTAGGGGTTTTTTGTTTCTGAAAGGGACAAAACTTTTTATTTGGGGTTTGGGGATATTATAAAACAAAATAGGATATTTTGGAGAATTTTAGAACAACATGCTCATTTAATATTCGTTAAATTAATACATTTTTTTCTTATCTATTTATTGTTGGTTTCATCAGTAATATCTTAAAACCACATACTTGTTTCCGTTCCCCGAATTTTCAGCAACAGCTGAAAATTATCACATTGCAAGGATGATTTACATTGAAATGAAAGACGATAGCAATCGAATGTTCCTTATTTTCATTAATCTAATTACTAACGACATAAATCGTTTAAATCTAGGTTTTCAGTGCGACACAATTGATACTGGCAGTTTGTGTGACAAAATGTACATGACTGTTCTAGTATTATGTTCCAAAATATTTAAACCATCGGTTTTTAACCAAATAAAAGTTTTGAAAAATATTTACAATATATTGGATATATTGACGGACCCAGATTCTCTGCTTCCCTTAAATGCAGTAGATTTCGGAACAGAGTTTGAAGCTGAATTGTCAAATTATTGCCTAGGAAGTGAAGAGATTTTAGTTTTAAAAAAATTGTTTGCAGTATTAAAAAAAAAACTTTTGTTTGAAATAGTAAATCGTTTACCTGAAAATCTTTACATTTTTAAACAATATAAGTACTTCAGCAGCCAAAAATGTATTAATACAACATCGTAGCCGAAATTTTCTACAATCGAATACGTTTTGCTTAAATTCATGGACGCAACTATTTCCTTAGATGTTTACGAGGCTCAGTGGAATAAGCTCCCTTTTACCGAATGGAATTATTATTTTAAAAATAATATTCCCCTTAATTTAGTGGAATTTTGCCCAAAAGTTTACAACTTCCAAGATGCTGCTGGTAAAAGACACTACAAAGAATTGGCTCAGGCTGTGCTTTATATGCTTTTGATACCAACAAGCAATGCATGTGTGGAGCGCGTATTTTCCATAACGAAGTTCACAAAAACAAAACTTCGAAATAGTATGCAGTATGAGCTTTTGGAGGCATTACTGAGGGTACAAGTTCATTTAAGTATCAACCAAATCTGTTGTAAACAGTTCAAACCAACAACGGATATGCTAACCAATTTTAATGCAGAGAATATGTATAATAGAAATATTCACAAGATGGCGATTCAGACGTTTTTGATGTAATGAATATATGAAATATGTACATACATGTTGAACATATCTATATACATATGTGCATACATATGAATATGTATGTATATGCACTTTCTTATGATCTCTTCTAGTACAAACCTAATTAAAATAAATTTTTTTTGTTAACAATAGTGTATATTTTACAGGGGTTTCTTTTGGGGATTTTCAATTTTATCAGGGGATTTCCGGGGAAATATTTTTTCAGATTTGGGGATAATGAAAAAAAGTACCTGGCAGCCCTGCTGCAGAAAGTGGTGGTGAGATAAAATCTATTTTACTTTAACTAGCTCCAGGGTTGTCAGACATTAAGATTTCTCACTAAACTTGGCAATTATTACCTACGAGTACATGGCAAATTACGTATATATTTGGCGTTACAATTATTAATTCAAAGACATGCCGAATTTTCGGCGATTAATATAATCTATGCTGATTTTGATTGTTATTTTTAAATATCGACTTTGGAAAATTAATCCTTTCTTAAATAAAATAAATTGCACTAATAAATCAAAGGTAGGTTCGAATTAAATCAGTGAAAACGTTTTTAATTCTTGCATCGTAATACACCGTTTATTGTTTACGATACACAAAGCAAAAAAACTTCCCTTATTTCAATTGGAAATATAATCTCAATGACAATATTTCAACCAATTTATATTAGTTTAGGCCAGAAATACTTGCTATTCCTCACTTTGAAAGTTATTGGACTATTATTAGCGAAGAAACACTTCAGAACAGATAATAACAATAAGTTGGATATAAATCACTACCTTGTTTTGGTGATTTTTGATTCCAAGTTTAGAGAAAGAGGTAAAAAGAAAAGTTTTATAGCCCTGCTTATAGCAAAATTGATGAGTGTAGTTTTTTTGGTACTATTTTAACTGGAAAAGTAAAATGGTGGGGATGGGATAAATGCAGTACTAATACTATTGCTCTTATAATTTTCGAATTTTTTTCAATACTTTCATAACAATTATTTTATTATTTGGACCAACGAACGATATTTCCTTTTAATTTTATAAAAACAAATCTTTAATGTGGAGCTGATGTAGAACTGTGTATAGAAAATAATGTAGTAATTCGATTAAGTTGTGCAAAGTTAAGCCCTGAAATCACTAGAAAAACTAATATGTAAACATGTTTGTTAACGAGCAGGAATATTATCATAGTATAAATTCGCAATTTGGAGTTATAACGTGGACGAAATATTAAAATTAAAATAATTGTTATGAAAATAATAACGAATTTGTGTTTTTATTATTGCCACGGAAAAAAATCGTCCTGAATAAACTTAAACTAAAACGAATTATATGTATTTCTTTCACCGAAGCTTCAATCAAAGAAGAACCATCCTGATATTTACGGCCTGTTTTTATAAAAACAGTATGTATATTAAAAACAACAGCAAATTTGTATTTGTTGTTGTTGTTTTCAATCTATTTCTATAAAACAAAATTTTTCTTTTCGTTTTATAAAAATAGGCCCTAAGTATCAGCATGATTCTTCTTTGACTGATGCATCGGTCAAATAAAGATAATACCCTTGTAATTTAAGGTTTAGCTCAGTTATTTAAGACTTAAGAAGCAGATCTGTTTTTAACGAATTGCTTGCAATTTCATAAAATAAAAGCTTTAATCGTTCCAAAATGATATAAGGACGATCTTTTTCTATATTAATGAAATTAATACTTTAATGATAAAAATTATTTTTTAAGTATTCCAATATTCGTGCATTTACTTCTTGGCGGGACAAGCATATCGTACTTGAATATTTCAATATTATGTAGACAACAGTACCAAAGCGCTCTTGGACTGAAACTTTCATGCACAATTTGTAGTAGGAAAGGATGAACAAAGAGAAAAACTATACGTACATATACATAAATGCATGAACTATGTATGTATTGATGTATCCTTGTACTTTTCGATTTGGAATAGTACCGAAAAATTTACAATTCTACCAATGTTACCATCCCTGCCATGTATCTTGGCATGCCATTAATGCAGAGATCGGCAAAAATACATATAAACATTTTGTTTGCCCTCACATACACACATAAAGAATCAGTTATGCCAGATCTGAAATTTTCATGTCATACCAAAATTTGAAATCTTAAATCTAAATTCCTTAATAAAAATTTTGTCCATAAGAACTAGTATTTCCTCAGGTTAATTTCATATGAATTTCTGGGGATCTCACTTTTTGCATATGACAACGCTAATTTCTAACAACAAGCGTAACACATCCATTGTGTTTTAGTGCTCGAGTGAGACTGATTTATGCTTTTTATTTCTCTGCAATACGTGTGCACATGTACACGAGTTAAGAGCGTAAGCATTGGCGCGGCGCCCTTGTTTTGCCTATCCCTGCATTAATGTATAATTGTATACATGCACATCTCTTTTAATTGTTTCTATTAAATTTGATAATTTTTTATTAGGATTAGTGCCGCCTAGCAGACGTTTATACGAGTATGCAGACAGGTACAGTGAGGAACATAAATGTTGTATCGCAGTTGGTATAATCATCTAATATAAAAACGTCGCCAAAAATTTCTATAAGAAATTTTCAAAGATGATGAGGTGAGTGACGCAGTTTTAGAAACGATCTTCTGTATCTGCAATTAACGACACGATAGTCGATAACGTCTTATAAGTTGTGCCTATTTAATCCAGTTGAAGGAAAAATGAGCAACACTGTCGGCAATGTTGTTTTGTGCTAACTTTAACTGATGACAAAGTGATTGTGACAAGGTCTTGAATGTTTAAAGAAAATCCACGTTTATGATAATCTTTAATATTGTTTTCTCTTCAAAACTTTCAGTGACAATAACTTTTTACTTGTTTTTAATAAAAATCTCTTGATGACACTACAACAGACTGTGTCTTAAGTGTTGTATTCTGTTAACGGCAAGATGAGGGACAATGTCTTAAAAGAACTCAATGTTTCAGCTTTTTTTGCTGGCGAGATTTTTCTTTGGCTTATATGATAAGAGTGCAGACTTTTAAACGTAATATGGCAGGAAAAACTTTAGTTCAAATCCCAGCCAGTCATACTTCAACAACAATAAAAAAAATTTCAATAAACAAGTAGAGTATGAAGTGTAAATTCCGGATTTAATTTAACAAAAATATGAATGAGCGTTCAACATAAGGACGCCATTCTTTAGAAGGGTTTTTCATCAATGTAGTCCCTAATGGCGGGATTATTGAAATTGATCTTCAATCGATCGTTCACGACTACATGCATAGTATGAACGATAAGATAAGCGACATTTTTGATCTAGTTGACTTGCACGGTATTGGCGATAGTTCTTCGAATAAGTCCTTAAGATTTGATCGAGCCGTACGTCTTCAGGAATATTTTAAAAACCATTCCTAATTGGGATGGTAAACTTTGACAAAAAATAATATTGATTAGTATTTTTTATGACGAAGGAAAATACTATAGCTTTGTTTTATTATTCTTATATAGTTACTATGCTCAAATAAAAAAAATAGCATCGCACAATATTCTATGGCGGAAAGTATAGAAAATAATGGTAACAAAACTTCTTAGTTACTCTATATTATTTGCCTTACTTTTTAATTGGCCGTATCTTTTCCATTATGTATTATTCAGTGTAAATGTATTTACCATCTATACTGCACGACGTTAAGAGATTTAAGAAATAATTAGGGAAATAGCAAACAAAATTATATAAAACAAGTCATGGACGTCCAAGCAAAATAGATAACCGCACTAGCTCTAAAATTAGTGAAATTGGTAACAGGACAAATATATGCCGCGCCATTAAAAAACATTAAAATTGATGCCACCTCAGTGGACAGCTAATCAATAATTGAGAAATATTTTGTCTTTAAGATTGCTGAGAAGAAAAAAATATTTTTCTCAAAACAAATGAAAATGATTTATATAAATAAATAATAATTGGAACAGAATATGATTGAAATCAGAGCAGTATAAATATTAAGTTACCTAGTTGAAATCTTTGTTTAAATATGTTTTATTGCCTAAAGTCTATTATGGTCCAATAAATTAATCATTTTGAAGGTGGTTCGATTATGTTTTCGATTTAAGTCAGTTTATTAGATGTTGTAATGAAAAAGGATAAATATCTAACAATCTTGCAAACGAATTATATTTATGTTATGTTTCTCAGAAAGTAAAATAAATAAAATGTGTTTATGTAAAATTATGTATTTTGCATTCAAAGGCTTGAAATTATGGAGTTTTATATTCGAATATAAAGTATCATGAGATATTTTTGCTATTCACTGTAAATAAACAAAAGAAAAATAAGATCGTCCACATATTTTCTCTCTATTTATTTATTGATAATTTACGTCAGTGATACCCAGACTCGCAATTTTCATAGAAAACTAAATTTTTATTCGTAAGCCGCGACGTGGACACACGTGCTGCATGAAATTATTCATGCCAATAACGATGAATGACAATCAGCTGTTGCTCATATTTTTGTTTTGCTTTTTTTCAAAAAAGAGAGTGAAATTATCTTCTAAATAAATTAGGGAAATAATCGCAAAATTTTTGTGAAAAAATCGTCAAAATGATTGACTCGAATCGTCATAAAAATATCTGATTTTTAAGCAAAACATTAGGTCTGTTTGTTTACGTGATATTTTGTAACAAATTGTGCAAAATGTTGCTGGATGTTGTTCGTTTACTTTCTCCAGCAAGAAAATTTATTTAAATTGAGAGAAGGAGAGTCAGAAAATTGACATTTGAATAACTGAGAACTTGCAAAATCTTGCTGAAGAAATTTTGTTCAGTAAAATTTTGCAAGATAGAACAGATGTTTTGACTGCTTCTTCTTACCAATTAAAAAGTAAACAAAAAAGTTTTATTTGCGAAATATTTTGCTAAAATTTTTCAAAGTAATAAGAAAACAAAACAAAAGTTTAATTGTATTTGTTAAAATATTTTAAATTGAAATAAAAATAGGTGATTACTTTATATAAACAATGGAAGAGTAAGTAAAAGTTAAATTTGCGTTCATTATTTAAAAACTGTAGTTTTTTAATATAGAAATATTAGTTAACTAACTATATTTATGTATTCACACTAGAAACCACACATTCTTTTGAAATAGCATTATTCATCAGCTGTTCAGCAAAATAACTGACAAAATCCTGCAAAATGCTGTTCGCGAACTTTTTTGCAAATTTTTATAATTGAGAGCAATTTAGAGTAAATCTGGTAATTTTCTCTATCAATTTATTAAATCGATATATTTATATCGAAATATTTATAATTATAAATAAAACTAAAACTTATTAACCGTTTCATAAGACTTTGTGCTTAAATAATACTTAATTAGAATAATTGCTTAAGGTAATGTTAAATAATTTGTACTTAAGATTGAAATTAATTATTCGGTATATTCTCCCCAACTAATTGTTAAAACAATTAGAAGTTTTTGTTTTCAAACTGCTTAAACTTCACCGACGATTTGGTTTAGAGACCAATGAAATGTCGGCATATGAAGAGCTAAAGCCAACAATGCATTTTGTTAAATCTATATATATAAAATAGGATGTGTGTATGTATGTATGTATGTAACGTAATGGCTCCAAAACGGCTGCGCCGATTTTGACGAAATTTTCAGGGAACCTTCAGAATACTCGGGTGGGTGACACTGTGATTTATTATTTTCGGTCTGTGGGCGGAGGGGCGTGGCAAAATCCAATAATTCATAAAATGAGAACGGCTTGGCCGATTTCTGTAAAACTTTTTGGCAGTTGTTCGTTTTTATGGAAGAAAATTTTGGAAAATCCCTCCGGAAAAGTCGGAAAATTGGAAAAATCGAAAATCGAGTTTTTGTATGAAATTTTGTTTAAAATTATTCCTTAATGGCTTTTCAAATTAAAAAATAGAAAGTTTGTCTGAAGGCTTAAAATTGGGGCGAGGCGAAGTTCGCCTGGTCTGCTAGTAATTTATATTATTTAATTTTAATATTTTTTAATTCATTTGACTTTACACTCGTTCTTTATTTATAAAGAATATTTATAAAAAACATTTTTAAAAGACAACACAATATGATCACCTTTTCAAAATTTCAAAAGGTTTTATATCTTTCCCTGGAAAACACCAATTTTAATTGTTCCAGTTCGGATACTTAATCTTATCCAAATGGCTTAATTCTTGTATAATATCAAATTGTCTTCGTTCGGCATCAGTTGCCCTTAAAACCTTAAATTTATCTTAAAAATTAAATCTTACTAGTATTTGTTCGTGTCGTTCTACACACGTGAATACGTATATATTTTTCTTCTGACAAAATGTCTTTGACATAAATTCCTATACAACTTTCTTCAAGGTCTAAGGAATTTCTTTCATCTTAACATTCTGTTCAATATAAATTTTCAGTCCTTAACAAATGTCGCTATAAATAATTACCGCTCTCAATAATTTTTGCATTTCATCACTTGAAGTTTGTATTTGCGTGATTTCAAAACATTTTATTTATAATATATAATTTTATGTTTGCGAAATTTAGGGTTGTCAATTTCTTATTAACTTCAAAGTTGTTTTAAAAGTATTAAAATAAAAAAAATAATTGTCACTTTTTAATAACTAAAAATCGTTAAAAATTGGATAAATCATCAAATCTGTCAGATGTGTTTGACATTTTGATTTCTTTCTTGAAAGTAAAAAGAGCAAAATGTTTAATGAAAAATCGGAAAATTATCTTCTTGCGAACACAAGTGTTACCTGCATTGTATGGCCTGAAGGCGATTTTTTTTCAAAATTTATTATAATTATTTTATCAAAATTATGTTTGAAAGAAAACAAAGTCAACATTTTTTTTTAATAAAAAGAGCAAACAATAATTGTAAATTTTAACTGCTCCTAACACTACTGTACAATTGTAATAGATTGTATTTGGGTATCCCTGGTTTATTGTACTCTCATGGGCTTTGTTGTTTCACATAGAGCAAACTACTCGTATCATTCCAACAACAAGCGAGCTACTACATACGAACATATACATACATACTTATATATGCATATGCTAGTGACAAAAAGCATCAGTGAACGTTCAGCCTTTGATCGTATTGCAAGGTGTAGCTGTGTATTTGTTGCAACAGATATGGCTAATAAATTAGTGAAGATATCAGTTGATAAGTGGCCAATATTACGTGATTTGTACATAAAGCGGAAAAATCGAGCTTCTTGTTATAATTTATTACAAACTTTGATAAATTGGAAGGAGAAAGAACCTGAATTGGATTTAAACATTTATAGTCTCAATGGAGACTGGGAAACAGATGGTACATTTATTGCCATGTTGAATGTAGGTCTCAACAGATATCATATTGTTTGTTCTTTTCCATTTAATAGTATATACAATCGTGTTTATGATTTTATTTAGTGTTTTAATCAAGTATTCTTTAACACTTGCGATGATAGTGTACAAAGTTTGTTGAAAGCGTTAAATTGTTTGAATTCAGCGAAATCTTATCTACTATGTGGATATCAAGAATTTGCTGCCTCAGCTGTGGAGCAACATTTTATTGATTCTGGATTAGATAAGGAAGTGTATAAACCAACTACCACAGTTTGGTATCACATACCGAAAGATGAGGCCAAAATGTTTAATATTAGGTAAGTTATGAGAAAAAATTGTGGATAAAAAAAATTATTGTTTGTTGTAGTTGTAATTGTTCATAAAAACAATATCATTAATATGGTTTTATGTATTTTTCTTTGAAAATGTACATATCACGAACGATTTTGCTTTATCTACTATATAGTGATGATCAAGCCATTTCATTCTCTAGCTCTAAAAATTCAGTACAAACATAACAAGCCATTGGCAAATTTGTTCTGGACCGAATTTGAATACAGAGACCAAAAACATTCAGTAACAAGTGTGTATTAATTCCAATATTTTACCTGAATTGATTTGCTAAAATCTTTGGCTTAAGTGTTCCAATGTACTCAGTGTTGGGCAAAATACGTGGTTTGCGGTATTTAAAATACAAAATACTTGTGGATAATGTATTTAAAATACAAAATACTTTCAAGATATGTATTTCAAATACAAAATACTTACAAATCTGTATGTATTTAAAACACAAAATGCGTACTTGTATTTTAAATGCGTATTTCAAATACTGCCCAGCCCTGAATGTACTAAACATTTTTTGTTTCTCTTTTCCACTTTTCGCAATTTTCATTGTTGCTTCCTTCCACCTTCGTCGGAGTTAATTTTGAGCATTTTTAATCGAATCTCAAATTCAATTCTATTTTTTACTTCTAAGAAATTCGTTTATTATTTACATACTTAAATTTTGTTTGCTTTAAATATTTTTGTTAATTAAAATGTTCTTCAACAAACTGCGAAAGTGAGTAAAAAAAAATTAAAAAATTTCTGCCTGTCTATAAATTTCCCAAGGGTAAAAGATTTACGTAAGATCAAAAGAGAGACCAAAAATTATCTTTCTTTCAATATCCATAATGTAAAAAGGGTCCATGGGATGCAGCCATGGACAATGTTATTTTCAAACATGTACGCAGAGTTCGTATTTTCAAAAAATATAATCGTTGTTCTGAGAATGGTCCATAAACAGGTTACATGGAGGTGGTTTGGCGTTAGTTCGATATAATGCATTGCAGAGGGATGTGTGGTCCAGTCTTAGGACATTGCAATGCTAACTGGACCAGGCTTATTTTATATATTTATGAACAATTTCTTACTTGTAGCTCGACTGATTTGTACGAGATGTGATTGCAATCAAAACTAAAAAAACTCGAGACACTGCGATTATACATGATTTTTGTTGTGTTAAATCATTTGCAACGCATTTGCCGTTCGAAGCAACCCAATTGGGATAATCGTCCTATAAGACAATGCCTTCAATGATTTCTGTAAATTTACCACCCATCAAAGTACGTTTTCTCAATGACTCTACATAAGAAATCTCCAAAGAATAACGCAGTTAAAGACAATTGACCACAAGTTGATCGATAACGTCTTATAGTTTGTTCCTTTTTAACTCAGTTGAAGACAAGATGAGTGACTCCCACCGTGAATGGTATCTTTCCCTAACTTTTACTGATGCCAAAGTGAGTAACAACGTCTTGAACGTTTAAAAAAATCAACGTTTACAAATGACATCTTTAATATTGTGAAGAAAGTGAGTGTGGTAACTTTTTATTGGCGATATTTTGAACGGTGCTAAGGGCATTAACTTTTGAAAGTATTAGGAATGGAGGAGAAGTACTCGCATATAAATGAGCATTCGACCATGGATGGATATTGCGTTCAACAATACGCGCAAAATGGTTCAGTAAACAATGAACCAACACTCTTACGGTCAGAGAACGCAAGATTTGGCAAAAACATCGCCTATATTCGTGGCAGTACGCAGGAGAATCCGAAGCAGTCGATATCGTGTCGCTCGCAAGAACTCGACCTTTCGCAGCCAAATTTTGCGTAATATCTTGAGACTGCATTTGTATAAAATTCAGCTAGAGCAGGAGCTGAAAGTAAATGACCGACATCAACGAGTGTTCGCTAAATGGGTCCAATAGCATTTGGATATTGACCCTAATTTTCATCAAAAAGTCATCTTTAGCCCCCGTCAACAAACAAAACTGTCGATTTTTTGTGTTTTTCTTCCGACGGGGTTTGTTTGAATTTGGGACGATTTTCCGTCATCCCACGTCAAATTTGGTTTGTAAACAGACCGGTTTCGGCTTTGTGCCAAATTCTGTCGAATTTGGGACAATACCAATCCACAAACGTACAGTGCATCGCAAATAAATCACAGATTTCTGGCGACGTTATTTGTCCATATTTCTTTGAGAACGACGTTCGCCAGGGCATCACTATCAATAGCGAGCGCTATAGGTCGATAACTACTAACTTATTTTGGCCTAATTTGGATGACATGGACGCCAATGACATGCTACATTTGTCGTTCTGTAAGAGCGATTTGAGGGCATGGTCATCTCACTGGCCACCGAGATCGTACGATTTTATAGAAAATTGGACATTTTGGATGCGCACCACTCACTAAAGTAGCTTTTCAAATGAATGAAAAAATTAATATCTCACACACAGTTTGTTTTTATTTAAATTTAAAAAGAAGGAACACTTTATGTGATACTTTAAAAGGTATCATTAGCTAAAGTAAACTATGAAGTAATCTATAATCAATTTCCTTATTACAACTTATGTAAATGTAAAATAAAATATTTTTTGTGTGGAAAATGTGAAAATAAAGTTACTTTTGGTTCATGTCTTGAATACTTTTGGTTTAAGTCTCCATAAAAAATTAAAAATTTTAATAATCTATTCGTTAAAACTACGTTTCTCAAGAAGACACTTATTAAAGAAAAATAGACATTAAAAATTTAATAAAAAACGTAAGTTGCACTCATAGAGGTTATTTTTGAAACTGGTTGCTCTTATGAGGATTATTATTTAAAAATAGCCTGCTGCATAAATTAATGGTTGACGGATATCGAGCTTGTACTGTATTTGAGAATAACAAAAATAATAATAAGAGGTAAAGTATATAACGCCTTAGAAAAATTATTCAGCAAAGCCAAAAATTTTAAGAGCCGAGTGTTGTAATTAATAAAATATCATGCAATAGAAATGACAATGAAAATTTTGTTTCGGAAACTTTTTTAGTTTATTTCATCTTTAAATATAATTAACATCTTTTCATTTTTGCTACAGTCTACCTAAAGATATGCACATCGAGCCATTAGAAGAGCATCATGCTGAACTTGTAAACAGCGTTTGGCCTCACCGAGCACCAGGCTCAATTGAATTTGTCAAATTACTAATACGCCTAAATGAATCTGTTGGTTTATTTGAAGATGATCGTTTGGTTGCATGGTGTTTGCTGTAAATATAACAATTTCAAAGCCCAAAATATTTATTTTACCAACTTGAAAATTATTCTAGACTGCCGTTGGGATCTCTTGGCCTTCTTCAGGTTATGGACACACACAAACGTAAAGGATTTGGAAGTTTGATGGTGCGTTACATGTCCAAAAGGTTGGCCGAAAAAGATATTGAAGTGACAGCCCCTGTAGTATTCGGTAATGTTGCATCTCGTTCTATGTTTGAACAACTAGGTTTTAAAGTCGTCGATAAAGTGCTTTGGGTCGATAAACCAGCGAACAAATGAACATTAATTAGTCAATCTTAAGATTTACATAGAAGAAGATATTTCAAAGTGTAATTAAACTCGAAAAATATATCTAACGCATTTAAAAAAATGGCTGGCTTTCATCACAGATGTGTTTAATTTAAAGTGTACATTGATAGCAGTGTATATTGAAGGTAGTGAAAATTCTATATATTGATTACATGATTTTATTCTAGTTTGCATAGCACAAGAAAATTGCATTTTAACATTAAAAAACTTGCAACATAACTTTATTGTCGTTTTCTTATATACCGAGATAATTTAGTTTTATTTCGCTTCTAAAAAATCGTATTACTTGTGGTACTGCAATATAAAGTCACCGTTACTCGAACTCTTGTATGTACATGTGTATTATAAATACAAATAAAGGGTGATTTTTAGCAACTTTCTTTTTTGGCAACACTGTTTTTGGCCGCTCAGCTGTTTTCGTGTAACATGTTACTGTTAAGCATGTTAAGTTTGGTCTATAATTTAACCATGAATAGACTTACAAACGAACAACGCTCCACTTTTTATCGGAAGGTTGTGTTCAGCGACGAAGCTCATTTCTGGTTGAATGGGTACGTGAACAAGCAAAATTGCCAAGGGCAGCCAGAAGCATTACATCCCGAAAAATGTACTGTCTGGTGTGGATTATGGGGCGGTGGCATCATTGGACCGTAATTTTTCAAAGACGACGAATACAGGAACGTTACTCTGAATGAAGAGCGCTTCCATGCGATGATTAACAATTTTTTGTTTTGCCCAAAATAGAAGAGCTGGACTTGGCTGACATGTGGATTTAACAAGACAGTTGCACATGCCACACCCCCCAGGGGGCGCGGTCAATGCACCCTGTCTTGGTGGCTTGGTGTTGAACCTCCTGGGGTAGAGGGTTATCAGGTTTCCGGACCTAGGCCTTTTTGCTGATAACCCCTAAAAACTTGTATGTTGCTACCCAATCCCTGAAATAACAGGGCAACGGGCGCGCATGCAAGTAAACTAAAGGTAAAAGCGGGTTCGCTCGCTCGTCCGGAGGGGTAGTTGGTCTTTCCAGACCTTGACCTTTGGCCAATTGCCCTAAAACTTAATATGTTACCACCCAATCCCTGAATACCAGGGTAACGGGCGTGCATATAAGTAATTAAGGAAGTAGCTTGCTACGCTAGTCTGGGTAGAGGTGTTACCGATGCCTCAGGTGTGCAAGGAACCTAAAATCGGAGGTGATTTTAACACGCGGCTGACCAGAGTCCTATCTGGTGCCACGGGAACCAGTAGCCCCTAGGACTTGTCCTAGACTGGTTATTGGTGAGGCCCCTTCGGGGATCACGTGGTGGCTGTGGTTAAAACCTAAAGATACGCGGGGAGAGGTATGGGCTGGATGAGTGTGTCTTCAATCATGGGTTAGTGGCATGATGTGGATGTTCTCTTCAGGCCGTATATCTCTAGGTGCTGTTGCTATTCGACAGAGCTGCTCTAATGGTTACGGTAGGTGAAGCTTCAGGTCAGATTGGGGTAAAAGTTCCACTGCCGTGCCATTTTTGTAGTAGGAGGTTAGATAGCTCCAAGCATCTTAGCAAGGTGTCTGTACATGGTCCAGCAGCCTGTACGGAACTTGCTACCATGTTGTCCCTGTTGGGGGCACATGTTAGTTGGCATTTCCTCATGTGCCCTTGGCGGGGGCTACTGGGGCGGTGGTGAACGTGCTTTATTCACCCTTGTGCAATAGTGCACCGTCAGGTTGGGCCTTCGGGCAGGTACTGACGTGAATCTTTTGCAACTCTGCACATGCCACACAGTACACGAAACTATGGGCCAACTGAGAGGCGAGTTCGGTGAAAAATTTATTTCACGTTTGGGTCCGGTCAATTGGCCCCCTAGATCGTGTGGTTTGTGGAGCTATGTTAAGGCTTATGTCTAGGACAAGACCACGACGGTCTGAGATACCTTCCGATATGCTGGACAGAGTATGCAAAAATCGGACCCAGCGTATGAACCATTTGAGGCGTAGCAGCGATCAGCATTTACATGAAGTCATCTTTAAATATTGAATTATATAGATCAACACACGTTTCTCTAAATGTTATGTTTTTTTAATCAAATTAGAAAGCTCTTAAAAATCGCTTTATATTCATATAATTATTTTAAATAATTGTAGTTATAAATAAACATCTAAGAGGTTATAAACCTGAGCTAATCCTTTAAGCAATCAAGAGTTTCAAATATGTATTGCATAGCTTTAGATGTTCATATGCCGGCATTTCATTGTTCGCTTAACCAAATCATCAGTGCACTTTAAACAGTTTAAAAGCATTCAACCTCATATATTTAAGCCAAACAAATCAAATACAATATGAGAATTCTCCATCGTATATGATTATTACAGAGTACATAATAATAGTGGGCTTAAAATGAATGCTAAAGCCACAACAAACAATACATTTTTGAAACTCTAATTATTTAAACGATTAGTTGGGGAGAATATCCCAAATATGAGTAATTTTTTTCATACCATTTATTAGCAATCTATCCTTTTTATGATACTAACCAGTTTTGATAAACTAAAAAAATTGGCGATCGGTCTTGGACTCCAGCAAGAACAGTAACGTAAATGTCAACAATTAGATTTGATAATACTATTTAAACATTTACAAAATGATTTGGAATTTTTGGGTATAATTTTAAAGTTACGAATATATTACGGTCGTATTCAAGGAAATATTTTAAAATTAGTTAGCACACAATTTGATGCTAAAAATCCTGTCCATACGTGCAATTTCTTTTTCTGCAATTCTTGAATTTGTGACATAGAGAGAGAGGGGGAAAGACATATAGAAATAGTCATAGAAATATTTGTATTTGCAATTATCTTTCTTATTCGCAATTCACACTTTTATATGAAAAAAAAAACCTGAAATTCCAAAACCACAATTTCATTGTGGACATGAATGTAATTTCAAAAGAGATTTAAAAAAGGAATAGAAACTAAAACTGTTAATGCATACGAGGACTGAAGAAATTGTATTGAAAGTTACTACTTTAAAGCCCATTGTTACATTTTGCCTTTAAGGTTTCCGCTAGTTAAAGGTAACTTTAGTTAAAGTCAGCTATAAAGTGAGATTTAAAAAATTTTGGTTATTACAACCCACCGTTAAAATAAAGAATAATAATTTCCTAAAATGTGATAATAAATAACCTTTAAATAATTTTTAGTGTCTTTTTAAAAAATAAATAAAAAATTTTGATTAAAACTTGTATAATTTCGATGCTTAACAAAGACATTATAAATGTGCAACTTCAAATGACTAAACGTACAATAAAAAAGTTATACGGCAACATTCTTCTTTTTTATTTGCAAATAAGACGTGCGTATAAACGTAGTAATAGTAGCGTATACATCGCTAATCCTTTGTATCAGGGCTGCCAGAAAAATTTGTGGAAAAATCGTCAATTTGCTGAGAAAAAATAAAAAAATCGTCTTTTTCGTGTTTGAAAATCGTCAAAAAAATCGGGCAACTTGTAAAAATGTAATTTTTAAACACTTTTTTATTATTATTAAAAAAAATAGGGCAAAAAACATAAATCAATCATACTTATTGCCTTTATCTGATTTAAGAACATTTTCTTTCGTTCGCATAATAACATTGAAATCAAAACTCAAAATTTTGTTCTTGTTTTAAATGTATGTAACTGTACGAATGAACGAAAACGATAAATCTGCAAAAGGCTATTAAATATTTTTATATACATTTATTTTTATTAAAAAGCAATAAAAAAACTTAACAATTCAATCCAACATATCCACAAATATTTAATTGTATCATATAGATACAAACATATATACAAAGTAAATATTTATGATGTACTTAAAAGCGTTACAAATAAATATCTGAACTTAACATTTTTATTAAGTCAGGTTTAATTACAATATTATAGCAATTTGAATTATTTATTTTTAAATAGTTTTTGGAATAAAGGATACCTTCAACCGAGTCATTTTCACATACATACATTTATGTATACCCGCAAAAGAAAAACGACCGTGAACTTTTTCGCCTTGCCTTTTTCCCATTCCTTTTGTATGGTTGATCTTTTTTGAAGCAATATGGTAGTAAATGCCCACAACATACCAAATGATAAACACTTTATTAACATAAAGAAATGCTTTAAAGCTGCCACTGTTCAAAGGACTAAAATCGTCAAATTTATTTAAAAATTCGTCAAATCGTCAATTGTCCAATTTTGAAAGAAAAATCGTCAACATGACGATAAATCGTCAAATCTGGCAGCCGTGCTTTGTATTAATGTACATACACACACATTTACACGCTGCTCGCAGAAGTAAACAAACGACAGCAAAGATCTGTAAACTTTGTGCCTGTTTACATTGGACGATTTTTGTCGCTGCAATTCTTAGTTTGTAGGTAAATAGGGGGAATAGAGCTAATAGGGGAAGAGAGAAACTAAAGAGAGTACACATAGGCATGTACTCTTGCAATTCCTTTTTCCCGCGATTCGTAATACGTAAATTCCTTGTTTGTTTACCGTAAGAATATACTTAAAAAAGAAAATATCAAAAATTACATACGTTTGTATGTATGTATGCATAAAATATCTGCGACAAAAATCGTTCAATGTAAACGCAAATGCAATTTTAAAGAAAGGAAGACAAAAATTGCAGCGACAAAAATCGTTCAATGTAAACTCGCACTTTCAAGCACACACAAGTGTCCACGCTCCCCTCCCTTCATTTTATGTTCCCCTCCAAACGAACTAACAACCGACCAGGGTTGCCAGTGAAATTTCGAGAAAGATACATTTGAGTTTCCAAAAAGATACATTTTTTCCAAAAAAGATACATTTTGAAAAAAAATTTAAAATCCATGTTTAACATTTAACATTTATTAACACAACATTCTTATTTCACATTTAATTTTTAAGAATAAGCAGACGACAGAAGAACTTAGAAAACATAACAAAATACATGTAACTTTTCTATTTAGTTGTCACTGTTTTTTTTAGTATTCATAATGAAGTGATAACTTTGTCAGAGACGAAAAGCTTAATATTTTATTTCTGTACATTTCGCGTACAGATTCAAAAGATACGAATAATCTCAGGATTATACATGGTACCTGAAGTCATCAAAAGATACGAAAAATGTATCTTTCGTATCCTAATGGCAACACTGCAACCGACCGATTAAACAAAACGAAATGTACACACACACACACATTTACACGCTGCTCGATAAATAAACAAAGCACAGCAAAGCCAAAATCATTTGATTTCACAACAACACAAAAACAAACCAACAACAACAGCGACATTTACAAAAAAAAGTCTAAAATATCATGCTGTAAAATATTTATTTCCTTAACTACATGAAACTTTTATATATAGACATATAATTTTTTTAATGTAATTCGAAACAAAACATATTACCAAAACTGAGTAACATATAAAAATTGCTAAAATATGTTTTAATATATAAGTAAAAGTGGGTGAAAGTTGACAAACATTTTCTCAAAATTTTGTGCTCAAGATCAACACCCCTACCTTACCGTATAACGTATTCTACGTTAAAAATTTTCTATTAAATTTCGTAATTTTTTACAGACATAAGGAAAATAAATTTTAATATTTTATTGTTTGTTGTTGGCTTAGCTAGGTATGTATGTGCCTGCATTTCATTGGCGCTAACCAAATCATAAGTACCCTTTTAGCAAAATCATGATTGAAAAGCATTCAAGCTCGTATACTTATGCCACAGACTACAAATACTATATGAGAATTCAAACAGAACTCAATCATATTTTTCTATTTTTAATCAACAAAAAAGATATGATTGATTTCTGTTTGGATTCTCATATAGTATTTGTAGTCTTTGGCTTTGCAATTTATTATTAATAAGTTTTATTAAAAAGAGTATTTTAACAGAAAAATAACAAAGTTAAGTCTTTACTTTAACAAGTGTATGAACAGAATGAAGAAGAGAACAAAAAGGAAAAAGTTAACGTTGTTCATATTGCAAAAGAAAGAGTTGCCATTCAGCCTCATTTTCAACACTTTTCAATCATTATTTGGCTAAAGTGTACTGTTGATTTGGTTAGCGCCAATGAAATGCAGGCATATACATAGCCAAGCCAACAACAAACAATAAAATATTAAATTAAAATAGATTACATTAGCTTCTAATTTGTTGATATTTTTATGTACATACATATTTTAATATACGATTATTATATTTTATATCAATTTACATTAGGGAAGTGCCGGAAGCAAGCACTAATTAACTTTTATGTTAATGTTTCTTTCATAATTTTATTAACCAAGTTGTACAATCTAATTAAAGTTATTTATTGTTTTAAGTCATCTTTTTGGGAACTGCTGTAATATGAAAAAGGATAAGTCTCAATATAACAATTAACTAACTGTAGCAATTTATAAATTTCACATAATTTCTATAATTTTTGGTTAAATCGTAGTAATTAGTTATTTTACTGGCTTAGAAAATTAGTGGATATATTTAGTAATTTTATTTTATTCGTTATAAGCGTGAAAATTTATATGATTACCTCTCTTGGGTACTTTAAAGAAGCGTTTGTTGTAAGCGAAATCTGGTTGTAACCGAAATAATTTTTATGAAATAGTTGCAACAAAATTATGGAACCCTTGAGCTCTAAACACATAGACGACAGCAGACAGCAAGCAGCAATATGTCAAAAATAAAATGCATGTATTTAAATGAAAACGATTATCTTGACGGCAGCACAGCAGCACGACTGCACAAGCAGCATTTGCTGCTGCTGCCAATTTAGGCTATTTTCTATTTTGACGGGCAGCACTAAACAAATATAGTGTTGCCACTATATATATAAATTGGATAAATAAAAACAAAATTTTTTTTTTTAATATTAAACATAAAAGAACATTACAAAAATACAATAAAGAAATAAATTTATGTGTTTTTATAGTTTTTCGTGATATTATCACATTTTATTATCAATAACTTTAATTTTATTCATTATAAAATATATATCCGGCATCCCTGAAATTTGTATTGCTAAAATACACATCAGCTGACTATTATGCTGTTGCTGTCTTCAAAATATTTATGAAGCTGACTTCAGAGCAGCATTTGAAGTTGGCTGCATTTGAAGCCGTGAAGTCGTGAAGTCTGCTGTCGTCTATGTGTTTAGAGCTTTGTTTGTTATATGCGATAATTCGTTATAATCGATGTATGTAAGTATGTATGTATGTTGTAACCGAACCCCACTGCATATCTGTAGCTTAGCCTGTATCATACCTAAAAATTTCAATATGAAAGCTTACATTTTAAAAATTTTAATACCATTTTGCCAAGATCGCGTTTTCTTGAAATATTACTATAATGCATTAACGAGCGATATGTATGTTGTATAAGTAGCATAATGATCTTAAAGCTAAACCTCATCCATCATAAAAATGCTTCATTTAATCTAAATCTTTAATCTAAATCCAATAAAAAAATCTAAATTATACATTTACATAAATAAATGGAAAAGTATGCGTAAAAGCGTTCCATTGATTTAATATGTGTTTTCAAAACACATAGCAATTCACATGCAAGTATAAAGAAACAAGAGTATCGCCCAAACTCACTAACGCCTATGTAATTATTATACAGGGCGCACTCTGTTAAGAAGAAGAGAGATACATTCTCCTTTACAGAAGAACTCATAAAAACTAGCATCAATAATTTTAGATTTAAAATTTAAATACTTCTTGTTAGGTCAATTTGTATTAGACTTTTTCATGAAAAGTGTTGATTGCAACTTCTTTTATTCGATGATAATGTGGAGGAATGTGGAAGCAAGCGTGATAGCAAAAATGGCAGAACATGAAATTTCTTTCGATCTTTAAACAACATTTTTCATCCCAACTGTTTCACTCTGCCTTATATTGTCAAATAGATAAAGTTTCATGCAACATATTTCATGAAAAATACGTAGTGCAAATACAGTTTTACATTTATGAACAAATTGGTTGAATTCGTCATTTACATTAATACATATGCAATGTATATAAGATTCGAATTAGTTATAGCTCATTGGAACATAATATTCCAATTGGTTATATTGCCTTCGAACATTATCTATTTGGAACTCAAATCGTCGACAAGATTTGTACGTTGTACAAAATCTTCCATCTGAATACTTGTATTGAAATGTGTATATAAAAAACTCGCCGGATTGAATTTTTCGACAACTGTTGCAACTTTTATGTTCTGGACGATCAATTTTGCAACGACGACTTCTGAAAAAAATATTTTATTAGAAATCATTTCATTTACGTATGTATGTATATAACAATATCTTATAACTTTGTATGTACATACATATGTACGTACATACGCTTTTACCTAAACATACACATATTTGCCGTTATAATTTTTAATTTCATTAACTTTCACATTTTTGCACTCCCTAAATACTAATAAACTTTTGAAATTTTATACACTCGCTAATTTTCACTTTTTATAAGATATCCGTCTTAACTAAGCATTTTATTTAGATTTTTGCGCCAATTCTTCGGAGGAAACTTGTTTAAGAAAGAGAAAATCATATTAATAACAACAGTAGCGCCACCAGATTTCCAAAGATTACCAGCTGTATTGCATTTGAAATGCTGCCACAGTGTAATATAATGCTGACTATTTTATGTGTACTTTTAACGGCCTTTTAATTTTATAATGATGTATAAAAATCTATAAATTTCTTGTGGATTAAGCTAGTTTATGTGCCTGCGTTCCGTTAGAATACATGCATAGAAGGTCCAAAAAACTATTTAAATATTACACAATCAACTCATAGTTGATATTAATCTTTTTATATTACTTCAAAAAAATAACATTTTGTGAAAAATGTATTTGGAGCATGTACCGAATAATATTAATAATATCTTTGTACACAAATTTTACTTGAAATATTTGATGTCATGGTTATCATTGCTTAGAATCACTAAAGATTAGTGAAAATAAATTCTAAATAAGAAAATTCAAGCAAGACGAAACTGAAAACTGTAATGTAGCTGCTAAAATTGCCAAGATGGTCATAATGTTCATAATACTTTACCAAAAATATTTGATATATATATATATATATATATATATATATATATATATATATATATATATATTGCTTCCAGCTGTGTTAACATTTTAGCTAGAAATCTTGCTGTAGTTGAATTGAAAATTTTCATGTTAGGTTAGCAACTACTGCTTATAAGCTGTCATGTCTTGTCTGGCCTATCTAATTCTTCAAGGACGTTTAGTTTATTGCTATAGTTTTCAAAATTCCCATATTTATATTAATATAAATTAAGAAACAAAGCAAATATCTCTATATTAACCTTAATCGTTGAATCGATATTGAAGGGAGTTTTGAATTGCGTAATTTGCTGCGCCCTAGTATTTTTGTGTATGTTATAAACTTACAGTCTGGTAGCACTTTTTGTCATACGAAAATAAACTAAAGCAAATGTCAAATAACAGAAAGAAAAAAGTTAAAGTGTCATAAAATATATATTCCTTGGGAAGAGATTGCTCTAGTCGCCAGTCAAAATTGATATCTTCCAGCTGAGAAGGCTGAAGATTCGTTGTGCACCAATTTTGTTTATATCAAAAATATATTTTAAAATAAATTCTCTTAAAGTCTGTGTTTATTAACGTAATGGCCACAGTTAGATTATTACAATCGCAGGTAAGTGGTCTCAATTTGGTGAGAAAATATGCCAACGTAAATGTTAATTTATTTATTTTTCTAAAACGATTCGAGGTGTATAAATTTTTATCGGTAGCATATCTGGATGGAAAAATTTTATGTGTGCGTTTTAGTGAAAATAAATCGATTTTATAAACAGAGGAAAAAAATTCATGAGTTTTAGATAATATTGGTTCGGTTGTGCAATTGGCAAAATAATTTGCATTAAAGCGATTCTAACCTCAAATAACTGTTACCTAACCAAATATTCGGCCGTACATTCAATGTCAATAAACTTATATTTGTTGCCCATCATTTGAATAATGTTTTGAATAGGATTGAAGAATAAATAATTGTAATATTGATCTTGTGTTAATGTATTCAAATACTTATATTTAAAGGATAACAACAAAATTGTGTAAAAAAACTGCAAACAGCGAATAGCAAAGTTGGAAAAATTGGGTCTTTATCATCATACATAAATATTGGCATATGTATATACATATATCTATGTATGCACATACATACCCAGCCAGCATTTACATATAAAAATGAGCGTTTTGTAAGCGTTCAAATGTAAGCAAAACACTTATAAAACGCTGCTGTGACCTTTACAAAGGACTCAACTTTATAAGCGTTAAAAAGACAATTGCAAAATATGTTTTTTAAGTAACGAAATTACATGTTTTCTAAATGCTTAAAAAACACGTTTTGAAAATGCTTAAAAAACATGTATTTTTAATGAAATTAGTAAACGTTTTAAACATTTACTTTGTTTTGGATATTTATTTTTGATACATTTAAAATATCATTTTTAATATTACATTTTTTTCTTAATAGAAAAGTATTAAATTAAAATATAAAAATAGGAACTTCATTGTTGTTTCATTAAAAAAAATCATTATTACTTAGTATTTTAGTTTACTTTTTTTGTTGTTTTAATTTTAATACGATTTTTTGCGTACTGGAAATATGACTTAGAGGCAAACACAAAGTCCTCTTCCTTGCTTCCAGTTTCAGCCAAAGTTTCTGCAATAGAATTTAAATATGAATATAAAAATGTAACTAGAAACCTATTTAACTTACGACGAATGGCAGTAGCGACAGTGAAGGCCCTAATGCACTTCTTATCTGCAGTTCCTCGCCAGGAAAAGCTCTCAGCAACGTTGTCAGCCATGATCTTCTGCCACGCTTTCGTAACAAATTTTCTCGAATTGGATGTTGAAAATCTTTTTAGATCTTTCTAAAAATAGAAATAAAATCGACATCAGTATACAGTCACCTTACATTTCAAATTTAAATTCTTACCAGCAAGGAAAATTTATCTAAGTATATCTTCCAGTATAGTTCTATCAAAATTGATCAAGTATTCAATATTAGCAAACGGCCAGAATGACACGTTTTGCTTAAATTTATGAAACACTTGCATTTGCAAGGAAATTGTCAACGACATTCGCAAAACTCTTATTTATGCAAGCTTGCTGCAATCTTAATTTACAAAACGCTTGCCAATATGTTGGTTGGGTATGTACATATGTGCATATGAATGTATATGTGCTGTGTTCGGATGCATTCGATTTTGTTTGGATCAGTCTTCTTGCCAAATTATATTTTTAAGTGCCAAAGTAAACAAAATTCCTCTATTTTATAAATTTAACTTAGCAACTTTTACTTGGACTTGAAATACTTTTTGAAACGTAAAGGGAATGTGTTTTAGCCAACACTTCGTTACCGAATAATATATTTTTAAAGATTTGGACTTGAAGTACTTTCTGATACGTAAAGGGAATGGTTTAGCCAACACTTTGTTACCGAATAATATATTTTTGAAGACCTAATATAAATTAAACTATTATGCTCGCGTATATATGTTTGATGTAGAATAATTAATTAATTAATTAATCAACAACAAAAATACACATATCTTAAGCAGTAAAATATGATGGAAATTTCGACCCGTTGGGTTTATTATCGACTATGTTAGAAATAAATTTATTTACGTTCTACTTGACCACTACCCAATTTATGAGATGACATAATTCTGCCTACATACAAACATTTAGGCTGTTTTTGTTTAAATTTTTTGATATTCTCTATAATAACATCATCTATAGACCCTCAAATATAATAGACATGTGTATATTTTATGATTTTTTTTCAACACCATGTCTTCGGATTTTCAAGATATAATTCTTATGTTATATTATTTATTTATTAATCAATGTATAAAATCCTTACTGAGTAATAATTTGTAAAAAAATAATTTATCAAAAAAAAAAATTAAAATTAAAGAGGGAACAATTATGAACGCTATTGATCTTAATTCTATTTGAGTTTAAAGAAAAATCAACAAATTAAAATAAATTATTGAGTTCATGACGTAGAACTTAACAATATCAAAATTTGCTCTATAAAATTCAAAAAATAGCGTAGCATAATTACTCTTAATTACAACAAGGGCCATTAAATCGAATCGTTTTCGAAAGAGTTTCAATGCTATTTATAATAAAAATTACATTTAATGTTGTACGACGACTATTCACAGTTTGAAGTTTTATTAAATCCAGTCGACTATTATATGAAAAAAAATTTATATACATACATAATTCCTTAAGATATTCCAGAAAACAGCCATATTCCAAAATATGTCTGACTAGCTAAACATTGTTCGATAAAAGTCAGAATACTTCTAGCCTTGTTCACAGTTAATGTGATGTGGCGACCAAAATTTAATTTAGAATTAAGTAAAATTCCAAGATCTGGAAAAGTCTCAACTACCATTAGTTACACAATGTCAAGCAATCATTTTGATCAGTTTGAAGGTAAACGTGATTTCTAAATTGATTAAAACTGTAGAATATTTTTACATTACTATAGGGTGGTCCCAATGCAAGTATCTTTTTAAAAATTAAATGAACTGTGACGACATCCTGCTGAAACCAAAGATGATCCGATTTCATATCGGGTCATAAAAAGCTCGGGGTCATGTCTGTTTAGCGGTCGTGCTCACTAAAATGGCATTTCCAGCTTTTTAGAGAAAAAAATAAGACAAGGATCCCACCATTCCAAAATTCACATTAAAGTGTCAGTCTGGATGCATTGGCTTTTCGGCAATGAAGTGGAGGATTACGATCTCCGAATCCGGCAACATAGTTGCCGAAATGAAACAATGATTTTCCGATTGCTTTGCAATATTTCCCAAAGTTGTTCAAACGTAAAGCGGCTCATTTGGTCCGATGAGGTATAATACTGGCGGATAGTCACAGACAGAAAAAATCGACCAATGTCAAAATAACATGATTTAAAGAGATGCTTGTATTTGGATCACCTGCTATTATAGTGGAGATCTCACGATGAATGGTTTTTAAATCAGGGACATACATAGTTTTAATAAACAATATTTGAAGAAATCCTCAAACAACACTGTTATTTGTTAAAGAATTATTTATTATCGAAAAAATAATATTGCTTTTAATGAATATAAAATAAGAAAAATTTTAAATAAAAGGCTTTTATTTATGGTCCCGATTATGGTTTACAACAGTTGTTACTTAATTGTTGTGTTTTTTAAAATGCGGTTATGATTTATAACTGTTGCCAGTATGTGTTGTTCGCACTGTCAAAAATCTACAACAGCTCATTAGGTGTTGTTTTATTAACATTACAAGTTAAAAATCGAAAACAAATATAAAAAAATTTAAGTATGCATATAAAATTTGTTTTTCAAAACATACAGAACTATAAAAAATAAAATAAATAAATATAAAATAATAAAATAAATATTTCTTGACTTAACTGGCCAGCGGATTAGAAATATTAAAGAATGACAAAGAGTTAGTTTTTTGAAAAGTGCTCAGTTTTTGTATCAAAAACAAGAGACCATCCTTGTTTATGCGGAAAATTTTTATAAAACTATAAATTATGTTATTGTAATAACTTGGTTTTATAAAAATTATACATACTTATATGTATATATATGGTAGTTCCAATGGATTTGAACTGTCTCGAATTCTTTTCCGGATACGTGCCGTTTGTGTGTGTTGTTTTTGTTGTTCTTTTCTTCATTTCTAACAAAATGTACGCTTCTTTAAATTTTTAAACAGTTTTTGGGATGCAGCTAGTTATTTTTACAGAAATATGTACTATAAATAAAATGAAACACTACTATGACATAAACAACACCTAGATGTAAACCATAATCAAAAAATTAATTAATGTTGTGTTGTAGCCAAAACCACACAACATTTAAGTGTTGTAAACCATAATCGGGGCATATATCTCAGATAATGATTTCGGCAATATCTTAGAATTTTTCTAAATAGCAATATTTTAGAGCGCTTTAGCTTTGCTTTTAAGTTATTACTTCGAAAAAAAATTTGCGATGGAGTTGACAAGAGAAGCATCTATAATACCTGGACTTATGAGAATGTAGGATATTGATAATCATGACAATCATTTTAATTGAGATCAGAATGCATTAAGCGATAAAAAAATTATTTGAAATTATGCATAAATTATCAATCAACCGGTTGGTTGCTGTCTTTCAATGAAAGTTATAAATTTCTCATTAACGCAAGTACTAAAATTCCCAAAGATTAATCGAAGCCATAAATAAAATTAATTGGCGATCTCAGCTGAAACAATTCAGCGCAGTTAATAATAGAATTTTCGAAAATGGGCAATCTTAGCATATCGCTGGCTTAACATGCAAAGGCTCTAAGTCCACTTTTTTCAGAAATAGAGATTTTAATGCAGCAATGTGCAATAAGTAAAAATACATTGATTACAAAGAAAAAAATTACAGTTATCTCATTTGTTGTTGCTGTTTTGTAGTGATGAGCAAAAGCGCTAAGTCCAATTTATCACAAGAAAAAGCTCTAAGTCCCTATAAAAAGTACAGTTTAACCATTTCTGTCAAATTGTTCCAACACATGTATTAAAAAATCGAATAACTGTTTTATAATAATTAACGTATGCTAAATTTTGTTCAATATCAATGAGTCAGTATTGCAGCGATAGTATATCTTAACAGTGTTATTTTTTTTTTTTCAATTGAGCAAAAAATATTGGAAATTGGTCATACTCAAATGGAAGCTGATAGTGTACACTCTACGATTGAACGAGCCATGAAAAATAGAAATATTGATGTGCCTGCTGAATATACTGCGATATGTAAAGCAGCAAGGAAAAAACCTGAACCTTATGATGTTACTTATTTGGATCATTCATTTTTTTTAAATTTAACAATGTTCAATTTTGCAAAAATATTCGCCCTGGCCGTAGAAAAGGCGATCTCAGAGTAACGGACATTCGAGCAATACAATACACACCAAATGGTGAAATTAATTTTAAAGCAAGATTTCCTGATGAATGGAAAAATCTCCCCCAAAAAATAAATAGAAATGTAGTAGTAGCACTGGAGTGGTCAGATTTACACCAACTTCATCAAGAAAGAAGACATATAACGTCCAGAAAGTACGAAGACTTACAATTTCTAAAATCGACTTTGCCTATAAAACATCACAAATTTTATGACGATTTGCCACACGAATAAAAATAGTTGTCGCCAGTTCTCTTGCTTTTATACATAAATGTATGTACACAAGTTTAAATTAATAATATTTTTATAACAGCATTGAAATAAGATGAAATTGAAATGAATTTTATAATACTATAATTTAAACTGCAATAATAATGTTATTCATATTGCTGAATAAATTATGTTTCTTTTTCTACAATACTCAAAACAATCTTTACTTTTTTACATATTATTAGCTTTTTGAATAAAAACAATAAAAGAATCAAAAAAGTGCAATATTTTCATTGTAGTAAATAAGAAATACAATGAAGACAAGCTCTAAGAAAAAGAGCTAAGTCCATAAAAAAATACAAACTAAGCAATAGAAAAAGCTCTAAGTCCAAAAAATCGTTTATCTCGGCAAATACTTATTTTTTCATTTTGCATTTACGCACATAGAAATTAAACAAAAATACAAAAAAACAATTGCGTTTACAGAATTCAAAAATGTTTACGCAAAGAAAAGTTTGGTTGTTTTTTGTCTCTCCTGTAAAATATTAAAATATGGACTTAGAGCCTTTGCATGTTAAGCCAGCGATATATTCTTTTCCAGACCTAAGATTTATTGACCTTCATAAGATAAATTTAAAAAGTTGCGTTTATATATTCATACATAGACTTTGAATAATTTCTAACAATTTGAGAGCGTAACAAAAAGGATTACTTTTTTCAAAAGGATGCAATTTTTTTTTAATTTTGTGGCCCATATTAATTTGATCCCGCTAAATAATCAGTTATTTGGTAAAAGCCGTTCAATCTTAAAAATAATTTTTTAAATGTTGAGAAATAGCTGAATATATTTCGAGTGGACATTTTAGGAATTTTTCTTTCAAATTTTAAGTGAATTAATTTTATTTACCCTTTAATTGGTTATTAGACATGTCATAAAAGAATTATCTTCAAATATAATTCGCTGTAAGTGTTTGTGTAGTTCTAATTAGAAGTTACATGTTCAACTCTCCAAGTTAAAATTTTAAATCATTTAGTAAGTAAATAAAATCATAAGAAATTCCAGTGCAGTAATATCAATTACCTTACAAACATACTTGAAGCAATTAAAAAAGATGGTACACATGCAAAAAGTGCAATACTTGCAAAATTCTAATACGTAAAAATATTGGCGTGTGGCAATTTAAAAATATAGCATCTCATTCAATTTCTCATCATAAATAAAATTGTATAAAAAAATAATTATGTCATGAAATTGTATTTTCATAAAAATATGATAGGCAGGGAAACCAAAAACATGTTCTAAACATGTGGGTTATAAGCATTAAATATGCAATTCTGCTAGTGACCTCATCTGCTTAATACGGTAACGGGTATTTTATACGTTATTTTATATGTAAAGAAAATTTCATCCGGATCTATTTAACCGTTTCTTCATAGTTGAGTAACGTACATTAAAAATATATATTTAAATATATTTATTAATAAAGATAAAGCAGTTAAAAAGAAAAAAACAGGATTTAAGAATTTAACTGAATAAAGTTTATCAGGGGTGTCATAGAAACCAATGTTGTCATAATTCCTTTGGTGTCATGATCGTCATATATGTTATCGGTTTTATATTCGAACTAGAATTAATGTTGGTTTTAGGTGTCACAGAAACCAATGTTATCGGTTTTGTTATTGGAAATAAACCAAGCAGCTATCAGTTATCAGTATTCATTTTTACTTTTTGCATCAGGATGCTTTATGAAAATGGCATTTTATATTTATTGTAGAAATGATCTCTTGATCTACTTTTTTCATTGTTGTCCATTTCCAATTGGACCCACTGAGGACAAATGAACCGCTCCATAACTTTGAGTACATCACCTAAAATTGTTGATACTGTGCTTCTACCTAAACTTATGCTTAAATCGTTGCCAACTGATCTCTGATAAGATCCTTCCGCTAAAAACTGCAAAGAAGCAGTAAGTTGCAAAATAGAAAGAACTTTAGAATGTGACAATTGTCTCTTAATAGCATATTTGTTTAACCGAAATTAGCTTAAAAAAATGCACTTACGTTGTCTCCACAATCTCTCAGAATTTTCCGCGCCACCCTTTCTAAACGGTCTTCTTCTAACAACAAAAATGCTACAATTGCTTATGCCATTTTACTGTACTTATTGTGACTTATCCCTTGTTTAATTATTTAGCAAAATTAAATTACTTTTATTCACACATTTATACACTTTCATTGATATTTTAAATGAAACAATAAACTTTTTTTGATTTTCTGCAAAGACAAATTAAAAATTGTAAGCAAATAAACAAATGCAAGCAACAGCTGATTGGTACATTGGTTTTATTTAGATTCAAATTATCAAAACCAAGTTGGTTTCATGACACGAAATGAAACCAGCATTGGTTTACAAAAACGATAATTAGCAAAACCGACATAGTTTCTATGACACCCATGTATATCTTTATTGAACCTCATATTAAAAGTATATCCCGATGCCAGAATAAATTCTTTTTGGAGTGTATTTCACATATCAAATATAAAATTTTTGGTACAAATATGTAAGTGAAAATTATCATCGTAGTTTTTAAACCCGAGTGATCTGGAACTTAATTTCTTCATACTTTGTCAGCACTCTGTCAGCTTAAAGTAAACTATATATGTAAGTGAAATTGGCCTATAAATAGCTGAGACACATAAGCAAAGTACAATATTTTTTTTTGTGAATGACTCGGAATATTCTTGTTGATTTTGGTTTTCTTCTTCGTTCCTTTATTTTATTTTAATTTTAAAACCGTGTCGAATGTCGTAAATCGGTCAATTGTTTCGGATAGTATCGTTACCAAAGCAGTGTTTTTTTTTTTAATTTCTATGTAAAATTTATCAAACTTTGAAGTCGAGTTTTAATAAAATTTGTAGATGTACGGCTGTATTCATAAAAAAGTCTTATTGTAGATTAAAAGAACGCAATTGTAGTTTGTATTCATAAATGTAAAATAATATATTTTTAGCTATTGAGTGTTTTATATTTCTGTATGGCAATTAAAAATTTTTTTTTTCAATATTTTTGTTAGTGATGTTCAAAACATATGATAGATTAATAGCATCGTCAAGAAAAAATAAATGTTAACGACAATTTTACTTCTAAAAAGTATATATTTTAGGTTAAATATATTTTATAATATATCGAAAAGGAAATTGTATTGAAAAACTTATGAATTAACCTAAATTTTTCATAGACAATTCGAAAGTTATTCGGATACGATTTGCAAATAAATAAAATAAATTCAATTTATAAATTCAGTTTACATTTTTTTATAAACTCAATTTATTTTTCAATCTTAAGGTCTCTTAATTTTTTAATCGATATTTCGGTACTCATCGAGTACCATCTTCAGGATATTTGTTGATTTTATATAAAAATATTAACATTTGAAAAATAATGATTTTGTTTGTTTTTTATTTATTATCATATTTTTCAAATGTTAATATTTTAAAATTTATATTGAGTAGACGAATTAACTTTCATAAGCTGTGTATGTCTGTGTTGTAGCCATTTTATGGATTATTTTACTTCGCCGACGATTCTATTAAAATTACCGACGAAGAAGGGCGCTGTGATGTATATGAACATACTACACTAATGTACATCAGAAAAATTGAAATGTTGATATGATTTGACCTGAACAGGGATCGAACTGATGTTCACCCAAATCAAATTACTTAAACATAACGCAAATCAAGTTCTTCTAAATGCAAATCAATTTATTCTAAACGCAAATTAGTTTAATCTAAATACATATTAAACAGTTTATAGTTATATATATTTTAATTAATTAATATTCATAGTATAGAGAATCAGTATTATTAGATACTGTAGTTGGAAGTTATTAATGTATTTCACCAATGTGAAGCAACATTTTAATGCAATTATTTTTGTTTTTTTCCAAAGAAACAATATTTAAGATATAGGTCTGTATTTGCGGATCTATCCGTACTGAATCATTGAAAATGTCAGTGAAATGTCGCTGCGGATATTTGACAATGTCATACTGCATGTGTCGTGACATATGTACATAAATGCATATTAATATTAAAAGTCCTTTAAAATAATAAATTATATCGGCTGAAGATCGACAAACTGTGTGTTTTTTAAATAAATAAACCATTTTGTATTGTTTGCTCTCGTTTCAGGTTCGCAAAGCCGGTCAGTATGGCTTTGACCTTCAAGCACGTCAATTGCATGCTTCATGTTATACCGCTTCCAAAGTTGCTTTATCGAAATTCGATTCCAATGTGTACATGCCATATGACAAATTGGCAAAGAATTTAGACATTGTTAAGGGTCGTTTAAATCGTCCTTTGACATTATCCGAAAAAATTTTGTACTCTCATTTGGATGATCCCAAAAATCAAGATATCGTCCGCGGTACTTCATACTTACGTTTGCGACCCGATCGTGTTGCCATGCAAGATGCCACCGCCCAAATGGCTTTGTTGCAGTTCATTTCTTCTGGCTTGAAAAAGGTGGCTGTGCCATCCACTGTTCACTGTGATCACTTAATCGAAGCTCAAATTGGTGGCGTTAAGGATTTGGCCCGTGCCAAAGATTTGAACAAGGAGGTTTACAAATTCTTGGCTACTGCATGTGCTAAATACGGCTTGGGTTTCTGGAAGCCAGGCAGTGGTATTATTCATCAAATTATTTTGGAAAACTACGCTTTTCCCGGCTTGTTGATGATTGGTACTGACTCTCACACTCCTAATGGTGGTGGTCTTGGTGGTCTATGCATTGGAGTCGGTGGTGCCGACGCCGTCGATGTAATGGCCGACATTCCATGGGAATTGAAGTGTCCTAAGGTTATTGGTGTGAAGTTAACTGGCAAGATTAGTGGTTGGACTTCACCTAAGGATGTCATCTTGAAAGTGGCCGATATTTTGACTGTAAAGGGAGGCACTGGTGCCATCATTGAATACCACGGTAATGGTGTAGACTCGATTTCTTGCACTGGTATGGCAACTATATGCAACATGGGTGCTGAAATTGGCGCCACCACTTCAGTGTTCCCCTTCAATGATAGGATGGCTACTTACTTGAAAGCAACCGGTCGCTCTGGTATTGCTGACGAAGCCAAGAAATTCCAATCGAAGGTCTTATCCGCTGATAGCAGCTGTCAATATGATGAATTAATTGAAATTGACTTGAATACTTTGGAACCACATGTTAACGGGCCCTTCACACCAGATTTAGCCCATCCCATTAGTAAGTTGGGTACAAACGCGAAGAAGAACGGCTATCCTTTGGACATTAAGGTTGGTTTAATCGGTTCATGTACTAATTCCTCATATGAGGATATGGGTCGTTGTGCCAGTATTGCTACAAATGCAATGAAACATGGTCTGAAATCAAAGATACCCTTCAACGTAACTCCTGGATCTGAACAGATTCGTGCCACCATAGAACGTGATGGCATTTCGGAAGTTTTCGACAAATTTGGTGGTACCGTTTTGGCCAACGCCTGTGGTCCCTGCATCGGTCAATGGGATCGTAAGGATATAAAGAAAGGTGACAAGAACACCATTGTCACTTCATACAATCGTAACTTCACTGGTCGCAACGATGCCAACCCTGCCACCCATGCCTTTGTTACCAGGTAAGAAGAAGAATTTTTTTTATAAATGCCCTCCCGAAATTCAAGAAAAAATTTGATTAAATAGAGCTATGTATGATTGGTATACTCGTATACTACTTCATTAGAACGTGAGCTCTCCCTCTTGTCTAAATTTTCCATGACAAATAGATTTGGTAGAATTTCTTTGATATAACGTTATTCAATTTGTTTTCTTGTTGACATAGATCTATGACTTTAAATAACTCCATAAAAAGAAATACAAGGTGTCAAAACAGATGATATACAGGTCCATTTCCAATTAAAAAAAATTTAGACTAAACGTTAAGTAAATATCTTATATAGCAATTGTATTGCTTCATGTGTTTTACATCATGTGTTATGAAGACCACTACCAATTTGGACAGAAAGAACTCGGTCTTTATATCACAATTCTGGTAGGTACTCGTCAACTTTTGCCCACACTCACACATCGCTCTATTATTATTAATCATTTGAACGAATTGTTATTGGGTTGGTCAGTGCGTTTTGAGTAATCGATTGATCCAGTCAACTGAAATTATTCAGTTGACGGAATTAAATCAATATTCCAAGCTTATTTTGTAAATAAAATTAAATATTGAATATTTAAACTATGAAAAATCTTAAGAAAAATGAAGCGATTTATTAACCCTAAACTGTGGGCTTACAAACTACTTTTTTGCTTGTTGCGATTACTTACGTCAAATGAAAATCTTGTATGAATTTTGGGATACTCTTTAAAATTATCCAAGTTGTATTAAATTTACAAGGCCGACAACTAAAACAGCAAAAACCAACTTATGTATAAAGAATGTCTAAAGAGTGTATATCATGTTACCAGGTGTGTGCACTTCAACACATTTGTCAAAACTGTATGGATTTTCATGCCAGTTGTTTTTGCTGTTATAGTTGTTGCCCTAATGCGAACAACTTGTGAATTTAATACGACATGAAAGTAGTCTTATTATGTACGTACTCGCATATATGTTATTGTCGAAATTATGCGTACTCTTTGGCACCTACTTGTTGGGCTTAGAGAATAATTAGAACCAGTCAATAGACTAAACGTTATTTAGCAGTCAAGAGCCAATTTTTTGTGCCAAGTTGACATAATTTTAATAACAACTTACATAATAAGTGAAACATAAAAAAGATGAAGGATGCCAGTCATCTAGAAATAATTTTTAAATTTTAAATTTCTATAGTCCTGAATTAGTAACTGCCCTTTCAATTGCTGGTCGTTTGGACTTCAACCCTCTTACCGACGAGTTGACCGGTGCTGATGGAAAGAAATTCAAATTAGATTCTCCCTTTGGTGATGAATTGCCTTCTAAGGGATTCGATCCCGGTATGGATACCTATGATGCTCCACCACCTGTACGTTGTGAACAAAATGAGATCTATGTACTTGAATTTATTTATTAACTGAATGTTTATTTGTATTCAGAGTGGCGAGAATGTTAGCGTTGATGTTAGTCCTACAAGTCAGCGTTTGCAATTGCTGGCCCCCTTCGATAAATGGGATGGCAAAGACTACGTCGACTTGACCGTTCTCATCAAAGTTAAAGGCAAATGTACCACTGACCATATTTCCGCCGCTGGTCCCTGGCTAAAATATCGCGGTCATTTGGACAACATCTCTAACAATATGTTCATTGGTGCTACCAACTACGAAAATAATGAAATGAATAAAATTAAGAACCAACGCACTGGTCAGTGGGGTGCAGTACCCGACGTTGCACGTGATTACAAGGCCAATAACATCAGATGGGTAGCCGTTGGTGATGAAAACTACGGCGAAGGTTCATCTCGCGAACATGCCGCTTTGGAACCTCGTCATTTAGGTGGTCGTGCTATCATTGTCAAATCCTTTGCCCGCATCCACGAAACCAATTTAAAGAAGCAAGGTCTATTGCCTTTGACTTTCGCCAACCCTGCCGATTATGATAAGGTAAATTTACAATCCATGCACACTTCGTTAAAACTAAAGAAAAATTGCAATTAACGCGACGTATATTATATGTATGTATTTACAGGTTCAACCTACTAGTAAAATCTCTTTGTTGGGTCTTGCTAACTTGGCACCTGGCAAGCAAGTCGATTGTGAAATCAAAAATGGCGACAAAGTCGAGAAGATCAAATTGAATCACACCATGAACGAACAACAAATTGAATGGTTCAGAGCTGGCAGTGCCCTTAATCGCATGAAGGAAATTTCTGGCAACTAAACACATGCATGTAAAACTAATGCATGTTTTGAGTTTATCTGAAACACTACTTTATAGTTTCTTTTTTTTTTTTTTTTTGTCTTGCTTCTCCCGCCAATTTCAATATACATATACGTATGTTCGTTATATTTTTAGGTCTAAATAATTTAGTCATTTTGAATGATTGATTGATATACATACATAAAATCGTTTTATAATATTGTGAAAATGGAATCGAAATTCGATAGCATACACCTTTTATTTATATATTTACAACTTATTTTAAATGATAAAGTTTACGTTTAAATTTATTATTGTAAAATACAATAATTAAGTGAAAAGTCATAAACTGATTGCGAAATTATACACGATATAAACTAATATATACTTAATAAAATTTTTATTTAATATAAATAGAATAACATTTGAAGGAAATTTATCTTTTAAAATTTTTCGAAAGTTGCCAGGTCAACAAACGTGTGAAATAGTTATGATAAATAGTGAAATAGTTATTAAAAATTTTGTTAATTAATTCTACGCTCACAAATACTTCCGATACGATCGCGAATAATTTTGACGATTAATTTTTACTTATTACAAGCGTATCATAGAAATGTGTAGCTCAAGAGATTTGATTCAATATTAAATCGATATTAAACAAATGTTGAAATTTTGTTTTTATATCTCTACGAATTATGTTGTAAGTATTTAGAGTACGAAAAAAATTAATAATAAGTGTTCCCTCTTCCTCGATTGCCGTTTCAAATAAAAATAAATCTAATGTTAACTCCAGATTGAGAAAAATAAGTCGGCACATATATTCGTAAATGCAGTAGTGGTGAAAGTTTGCTTTTCTGTTGCAGCAGAGTACTGCATTTACGAACGCACCAATTGGTTTTCATAGTAGTTTACTGTGTGCAAACTGTCAAGCAGAGTCTACTATTACGTGTACAGTCACTTAAAATCGTACATCTGGTTGTCATTTGCTTATATTCTATTACACTGTGTGTAATTTTTTAAGTCGTGGCAAAATAACCATATACGGACACCACTACGTGATAAAAGACTAAAAAAAAGACCCGTGTCTCCCAATTTTTCCCAAAGTCATGCACTTTTTTTATGGGCCGCCAAAGATTTGGGGCCTCGGTATCATTTTCGCAAAAAAGTGATAATTTTCTCGGGCTCATATCTTGCAAACCGTTCCGAATGTCGATTTACTCTCTGAGGCAAACTTGTAGCTCTTGTCATAAAGAACAAAAATTGCGAACATATAAAATCAAAAAAACTTCACCTTCCAGATAAAAATCGCAAAAAACTTAAAAAAATTCGATTTTTTTACCTTTTTCTCTTGTTCAGGTCCATAGGTAGCAAACCATTCAAAATTCAAAGAAAAAATCAACTACAAAAATTTACCTAATATCTCAATAAACAAATTTCTACAACATATAAACTTCCTGGAATAATTCTGAACACCGTTTTTTATATAACTTTCACCGCGTCACTTTTTCCACTTTTGCGGCTACCTAAGCGCTACCTAAACGGTGTTCAGAATTATTCCCAGGAAGTTTATATGTTTTAGAAATTTGTTTATTGAGATCTTAGGTAAATTTTTGTAGTTGATTGTTTCCTTGAATTTTGAACGGTTTGCTACCTATGGACCTGAACAAGAGAAAAAGGTAAAAAAAATCGAATTTTTTTAAGTTTTTTGCGATTTTTATCTGGAAGGTGAAGTTTTTTTGATTTTATGTGTTCGCAATTTTTGTTCTTTATGACAAGAGCTACAAGTTTGCCTCAGAGAGTAAATCGAATTTGGAACGGTTTGAAGATATGAGCCCGAGAAAATGATCACTTTTTTGCGAAAATGATACCGAGGCCCCAAATCTTTGGCGGCCCATAAAAAAAAGTGCATGACTTTGGGGAAAATTGGGAGACACGGGTCTTTTTTTATTAGTCTTTTATCACGTAGTGGTGTCCGTATATTGTTATTTTTTTCGTGTTGCACTGTGCTATTGTTTTTTTTTAACAGTACTGAAGGCTAATTAACTTATTTGATACCGAATGAAATTTCAATACATCTCATTAGAACTCTGTTAGAACTTTCGATCGATACCGAATGCAGCAGCTTTTGCAAATAAAATTTAAATATTTAATTTTATTGTTATTAGATATGAATTTATTCTATACAAATAGGATAGAATGGAATAAAATATATTCATACTAATGTATTAAAAGATTATAGGCCCACTATGATTATATATTTTGCAATTTTCATACATACTTATATGATTGACTGTATATTTATACATATTTGTTTTTATATAAACATACGAGTTTGAGAATTTATTTATTTTATTTTATTATATGTTATTTATTATTTATTAGAATTTAATATGAAATAGAAGATAAAGTAGATTTTTAAAATTTTTGACTTATACCACTTTCAAAATCTAGGGCTCAAATATATTTGCAATAAAATAAAAACTGACTTGACTGAGAAACATCAGTTGTTTCGTTACACTACAGCACAAAATAAAAACTTATTGATTTTAAAAACACTTTTTTGGCTCTTCACGCGGATCCCTTGGATGATTGCTACGGACCCCCATTCGGAAACCGCTGGTCTAGACAATAATATTATTGAAAGTCCCATAGCCAATAGCTTCTTAAGCAAGATACCAGTAAAATGCCATTAATACACTTGGCCAATAATAGCACAACAAAATTTATCAAAAGTGTTCTAATCCAGCAGAAAGTTAATGGAATAACTGCTTGTGTAGAGTAGTACCTCCCATAAAAAGTAAAAGTTAGAAAAAGAACTCTAAAGGTGGCACATAGGCGAGACCGGTTTGTTTGCAAACCAAAATTGACGATGGATAACGTGAAATCATTTCAAATTCAAGCAAACCCCGTCGGAAGAAAAACGCAACTCTTAAAAACTTTACTACTACAGTCAGCCAGATATACGATAATATCTTTGTATTGAAGATACCCCACCACATGGTCTTATCATATATTGGTATAAAAAATAGACGACTTCTGTTGCGCCCATTTGGTATAAAAAATATATTTTCTAAATCAGCCAACAAATGAACGGGATATCTTTTTGCACACTTATTAATATCCTCCGGTATATAAGTACGAACATACTTACGTATATACCTAGACTCACAACTAATTTCTTAGTGTATCCTTTCAAGTAGCAACCGCCTGGTAGCTGGAAACCAACCAAGTTGTGGAATAAACTAATCATTTCCAATAGGTTTTAAAAATATAGAATTGATAACTATCCCACTGTTGCATGGATGCAATATATAAGAAAATACAGCTTAATGGGACTTTTGAGACTTACATAGTTTTCATACCTTGAAAGGGGTGCTCCACCGGCGTCTTGCAATTTGTTTTGAATGACTCGCACGCACTCATACATACTCGTATATACACACACACTACATTTATGACAACCGCCCGAACAGATTTATATATTCCATTTTACTAAATAATTTTAAGAAAATGTGATTTTTTTAATTTCATTTATTTTCAACACTATTTTACACAATTGTCTCTAAAATTCACTAACTTTTTCACGACCCGTCCGATGTGTAAAATTCAGTAACTTTTTCACGACTCATCCGAATAGTAAGACACGCGCGCACTTTTATAACTAAACTAATTCAATTCTTTATTTTGTTTAAACGAAAATGAATTAGAGGAAAATAGAGGAAAAGGAAATATGTGTAAAAGCTTTATAAAAGAAAAGCTTGCAGCAAAGTTTATTAAAACTATAAAAGGTTGTTAGATTGACTAAGTAACTAATGTACTCGTATGAAGTTTGATATTTAAATTCTGCTCCCACCGACTTCAGCCAGTTTTGAACTATGCAGCCTTTTAAAAAACATTGTTTTATCTTTCATAAAGCTTTTATACATATTTCCTTTTCCACTACTTTTTACTAATTCCTTTTAATATAAAACAAAATAAGGAAATGAATTAGTTTAGTTATAAAAGTGCGCGCGTGTCTTACACATCGGATGAGTCGTGAAAAAGTTACTGAATTTTAGAGACAATTCTGTAAAATAGTGTTGAAAATAAATTAAATAAAGAAAACAAATCATATTCTCTCAAAATTATTTAGGAAAATGGATCTGTTCATGTGTACGAGTATGTATGAGTGCGTGTGAGTCATTCAAAACAAATTGCAAGACGCCGGTGGAGCACCCCTTTCAAGGTATGAAAACTAAGTCTAAGAAGTCCTTTTAAGTTGTATTTTCCTATATATGGAATCCATGCAACAGTGGGATAGTATTATCAATTCTATATTTTTAAAACATATTAGAAACGATTATTTTATTTCACAACTTGAAATAGAAGTGAGTTTTGATTTACATATATTCATTATGCGGCAACTTTTCGTTTCCCTTAAAGAAGTATATTGTTGCACGGCTGCATTTACTAAAAAAGTGGAGGAATTTTGCTTGAGTTCTAGCCACCAGGCGATTACTAGTTGAAAGGAAACGCTTAGAAATTAATTATGAATGTAGGCACGTATTTTTGTACTCATATAAAAGAGGATCTAAGTAAGAATGCGAAAACCGCCTGTTTTTATATGTATATCGATTTCGCTTCCATTTGTGGGCCGATGTTGTTTTATATAAAATATATGCTCCAGAAAGTGGACCATGGGATAGGATACCTTCCATACAAGGTACTATTAAATTATCGTATATCTGGCTAACTATAATATTGAGAGTCCTTAGACTCAGTGAGTGTTGAACCTTCTACAACATAAGGATGATGATTTATCGTATTAGGACAGAAAAAATTTGACGGAATAATAATGAGTGAACAGATGAACATTGCATTATATATAATATTCGAACCATTAAAACATTTTTATGCAAAACAAAACAATAGGCCAATAAAAGCCACCAACACATGACCAAAAAATAGGGGAGAAGAGGTCAGAAACGAACAATTGCAGATTACTACGGGGATAGGGAAGAAATGAAATAGGAGATACGAAGATAGGGATGAGGACAGAAAGGGATGGTGATGAGAGAAGTCTATACAAGGTGTATTGAATACCACAAAGTCGAGCATACAATTGTCAAACTCCTTATAAGAAAGTTGACCGAAAAATATTTATATATTTTTTCCTATTGCCTGGGCTGTTCCATAGACCTTATAAATGGGTCGTGGCTAATGTAAAATATACTTTATTTTTCAATTTTCAAAGTAAAAAAAAAATTTTTAATTACAACAATTTTATGAAGGATATATCCCAAGGTGCCTTAAATAAGGTTTGGCAAGTAACACAATTGAGATACTGGAGTATTCGTCAAATATTGTTCACAATATCCATAATATATACAGTGGTGGAAGAAATAATAGGTGCACGAAAATGTTTCAAATGTTCGTTTTTATACTACAATAATAAAAATCAAAATAAGCATTGAATTATAGTCAAATGGAAAGCATTCTGTATGTCTTTTTTGACCATTTTAGATTTGGATCGAAACTACACAAGGAAATAAGACCTTGGAAATGATATGACCGTCTGCTATTTGCCCGAATGTCTGAATACAAATAGAAATTTAGCGCAATAAATTGTTTGGAGGTACTTTTGAAACAAAACGCTTCCATTTCCAATAAAGGAAATTACGTCCAGATGGACCTTATGAAGTGATTCTAGAACCGTCGTATATCAATAAATAGTTGTTTGAAAACAACACGATCCGTGATTGCATTATATATGACCTACATTCTACATTGTAAGTAAATTAGTATATGTAGTCCAACAATATTTAGAAGTATTTCTTTTTTACCGACTTCCAATTAAATGGCGGTGTAACCAATATGCACATTGCCAGGTTGTATTCTTAAAATCTAAAATGGCCGAGGTACTCAAAAAGCAGATTGTAACAAATATAAGGTGCATGAGCTATTCGACCTATAGCCTCATATAGGAAGTAGTGTGCCCAAAAAAAAATGTTTCCTCTGCACCCGTTACAGTTGTCCCAGAAAAATTATTAACACGCGCGAGAGTGGGACGCAACAAAAACGCCAAGCAACAAAACACAATCCTGATCCACGTTAAAAATAATGACGATAACGCGAGAGCTATTCCTCAAGTCAAGAGCTGCTTTGCGATTGCAGTGTTTTCTAAAAACAAAATTGTGCTGCCCTTATGACTAAATTAGAGGCGGTCATAGCTCAAGTCATTGGCCCAAATCACGTATGATAACATCTTCGTTGATCAAAAGTTCTGCGTGAGTGACCGTAATTGGAAATTTCTGAAATGAAAATTTATTAAATATAAATGCTGCATTAACTATTCCCAACAAATCATTAAAAATGTTAAATTTACTTTAAATTTTTATGATGGATATAAAATATGCTTTCGTTAATTTGACTTGATTTTTTTACATATTTCGCGACCATCGGCTTACATGATCTATATTAATTTTAATAGCACCCAAGCGAAAGTGACCAAAAATTATGTAAATTTTTTTCTTTCTTTTTATTTCTTCTAGTTGAATTAAAACATGCGCAAATAAATCGTTTAAGTCTACCATATAAGTATAGGGGAAGAGAAAGTGTTATGGAATATCAAATTAAAAACATACATATATTTCAAATTCAGAAGTTTGGCTTAATCGAACTTACATACTTCTTAGACAGGGTTAACACGCATCAAGTTTCCTTGCGCAAGTTTTGATTCAGCTTTGGAAAAGATAGAGAAAGTGTGTATAACTCTCTCTGTTTTTCTCCCAGCTTAAAAAAAAACTTGTGTGAAAAAATTGTCAATTGCGAGTCCCGTGAAATGCAAGTTTTGATTCAAATTGTACTCCTATTTCAAAATAAAACTTATTGTAATAAAAAATAATAACTTACTGTAATACCGGTTTCAAACAAGTCGAATTTTCTTGCTTAAGTTTTATTTCAGCTGGCACAAAGAACGGAAAATTGTTACATACTTGCTAATTGGAAACTTGAGCAAGAAAACTTGACGTGTGTGAACCAGGTATAAGATTAGTCTTTTCCACTGGGCAATTTTAATCGCACAATTCTTAGTTGAACTGGTTGAAAGATTGAGAAAGCATATGTTCCTCTCTATATCTTTCTCCCAACTGAATTAAAACTTGCGCAATTAAAATTGCTTGGTGCAAAAGGCGTGTGGGACTGGGAAATCTTACTTGCGCGTGTTTTAATTCAGCTGGGAGAAAAATATGAAGAATATATATTCTTGTCCATATATTTCACAGCTAAAATAAAACTTGCGTAAGTAAAAATATCCGATCTGAAAGCGGAGTATATTATTTAAACTTTATATTAGTCCCAGCTGAATTTCAACATGCGCAAAGTGAAATTACCCCCACTAATGGGGTCTCGCTGTTTATGAATATCGTGGATACGACTGAACGGATTTGGGTGAAGTTCTTTAATGCAATATAGTCATATCTTAAAAAATAAATAAATCGAGCTTGACAAAATGCGATTAAGCTTAATATAAAGTGTTAGATTTAGTTTCAGTAATTATTTAAAAAAAAATCTACATATAATGAGGATATTGATAATGTAGCATATGTTAGTACTTCATGTATATATATGTACTTATGTATGTATATATGTATGTTTTTTATTAACAGTTCTAAATTAAATTACAAAACATTAAACACAATAATAAAATGATAGAGAACGTCACACTAAATAACACACATCTTGTCAAAGATTGATAGAAATACTTGTTCACACACAATATAATTGAATAGTCCTACATACATAAGTTGAATTTAATAATTAAATAAATCAATACTTATAATCAAAATATTTATTGTAATAGCATAAAGTTAAGGCCGGATCCAAGGAAATGATGTCTGGTAGAGAAATTCGTTCCTGCATATTAATAACAATCATTTTCTCACAGAGATTAGCCCATAACGCACCATATTTATTGCGTATATGGCTGCAGTTTAGTTTTTGGCGCCTTAAAATCTTTATTAAATAAATCAGATCGTTTATATCGCGGGCCTGCGAAAAAGGATTGTGACCCGTACACATTTCATAAAGTATGCAACCTAAAGACCATATGTCGGACTTGTAGTCATATTTTTCACCACGAAAAACTTCGGGAGCGGAATAAAATGCTGTACCCATTATACTACTACCCGCTTTATTCGGAATGTGTATAAGAGAAATTCCGAAATCGGCAATTTTGATATGATTGTCCATGTCGACCAATAAGTTGGCCGGCTTAAGATCGCGATGAAAAACATGGCGTATGTGCAAATATTCAAGACCCATTACAATATCTAAGAAATAGCGTTTAATATTTTCATTGGAGAGTCCCACCGTACGTACTTTGTTGATCATATTCGCGAGCGTACCTTGTGGAGCGTATTCCATAATTATATTGACAGTTCCAGCATGAACAAACGAGTCAATGAATCGTATTATATTTGGATGACGTAATTGTGATATTATATAAATCTGTGACAAATAGGAGATGACATTGTTTTACATGTAAATGTTTATATGAAACTTGCCTCGTCCATTATCATTTTCATATCTTGTTTGGGATTGTGCACAATTATACGTTTTACGCAAACCATTCGGCTACCACGATATTTGCAAAGAAACACACGCCCAAAGGAGCCTGCTCCCAAAACTTTTATTGGTTTAATAGTTGGATCTCCCAAATCCATTTTGTTTTAATCAATATTATTTTTTTTTTTATAATGAACTTGTACGTTTCGATCACTGTATTTCAATTTATTACTAAAAGTATGTATACTATGTATTTATATAAATGTGTACATACATGTAGATATATACATATGTATATGCATATCCATACATATGTACATATATGCATATGCACATGGTAGGCCTGCTTTAATGCAACATAGACGTATCTGAAAAAACAACAAACTTAGCAAAATGCATTCAACGTTTTTAAAGTTTTTGCTTCCAAAGGAAAGAAAAGAAAGTTTTTAGTATAACATCGATTTTTGATATAATTGTGATTTTCTTCATACATATGTACATATAGAAGGGATATTGAGGAACGCCTGTTCCTGGCTAATTTAAAAATTTCAAGTTTTTGAGATATGACTATGTTGCATATAAGAATAACTTAATTTAAGTACATATCGATAGTTTTTGGTATAACTTGAGTTTAACTTATAACTTTCATATAAAAAGTGGAATAGTTTCTCATATATAAATCAAAAATGTTAATTTTTGAGATATGTCGTTGTTGCATTAAAGGAGCAATATATGCCCTATTTATTTTGAATATATTTACAGTGTCTTAAATAAGTTTCCTAATTTAATCGTACATGTATATAAAGGTTTTCGCTAAAAGTTTTTAAATACTCTTATTAAAGTAAAGTAAAAACATATTAAGGTCTTTTATGATAAACTAGGATATTTAGGATAAAATATTCATATACTTTTTCAAATTACTAAAAAAAATATTTAATGTGACCATAAAGTCTCTATGAGGTCTGTCTGTCTGGAGACTGAGGTGATATGTATTTAAAGTACGTGTGGACAATCACAATCGTTAAATATTTAATGTAGTCCAAAAAATCAATCAAAAATTGTAATAACATGCTGGCCAAGAAAAATAGGGGCAGTTTTTTGCCTCTGACAAAAAAAATACCTTTGGTCAACCTGATTTTGTATTATTGTATAGAGATTTTGTTTCTCAATATCTTCTTATTACATCGCCAACTTTAGATTTATGCCTGCCCACTACTTTTCAATATCCTTCATTACAACGACATGCTATCAGCTTTCTTAATTCCATAGGGTTGCCCGCATTATCAACTTATTTAAAAAACATGACAACCTCCTGTAAATAACAACAGTTACGACATTTAAAAACATGTTTTTATAAAAAAAAATTAATAAATTTTACATTTACATTTACAATAAATGCAAAATAATTGTTCGAGTTGTTTTTTGATGTAATTTCACATACATATGTCAGTACTAACACATTAGGCCCGATCCCACACCATACTCAACACGGAGCACTCCAATTTGCATTAAAACTGTTCCCGTACTGCAAGATTAACTAAATGAGAGTGATTTTGATAGAGTAAAATTCTTCACCTTTTTATATGAAACAGACCAGACATTTTTTGTGCTGATGTTTCGGTGATAAACAGTAACAAAGGAATTTTTGTAATGAACAAAAAATATAAGATAACATTATTTTGTGTTCAAAATAATTTTTATTTAAGAAAGATTTCTAGACAATCAACAAATTTTAATAAATACACATGTTCTTATTTTTAAACAACCACAATAATAAAATGTCAGATGTTTTTGTGTCAAAAAATTTGGTCTCTTAACGAGAGAAATTTTTCTTTACTTTTATTTTACCGAACTCTTCTCAAAAAGTGCGGGATCGGATTTATCATACATAATCTTAGTTCATCGTCATAAAGTAAAAAAAAGGCACGTGTATCCATTCTCGTTTTTGATCCACTGTATGTATATACATAAGTACATACAATGTACATACATACTATGTAAAAATGTACATATGCATGTATATAAGTATTCATGTAAAAGAATTTACAGTTGATAAGCAAAAATGCTTTTTAATCAAGAAGAGACCACTACCACGTAGAGTATCATTCGGCAATTGCTTTTTATATTTAGATAAATTTATTTTGGAGATATCGAAAGGTCCAGATTTCTTTAAAAGCTGCTTATATACTTATTTATGTATGTACATACGTCTGTTTTTCCATGTACAAAATTGTTTCAATATTTTAGCAAATGTTATACATATGGAACCGTGAGAAATAAATCTCTGCCAGATTACGTTGAGCATGGCATATTTTAGCCGCTTGTTATCCTTGTACCTCTGTGAACATTTATTACAAGGATCCTCTGTCGATAACTACATACATACATATGTATGTATGTTCCTTAGAGTACTTTCCCTTGAATTCTCCTTTCTTGCAGTGGGACTTTGCTTTCAACGGCAAGAACACAGATCGTTGAATTTTATTTTAGATCTCTTTGGTCAAGATCGCTCTTGTGTGTGTGTGTGATGGGTGGCACAATATATCGATAAAAATCAAGACTTAATATTATTTGTTAACAAAATGTTTTGTTTGTTGTGATTTTAGCTGTTCATATGCTGACATTTGTTTTAAAAATTAGTTGAGGAGAATGTTCCGAAATAATAAATTTCAATATTCAGTATTATTTGTTAACACTAAAATAAATTTAAAGATTAATATTTCAATTATAGAAACCGGCTACAGTGGCCTTTGATCATCACTGCGCAAACAAAAGAAGCGCAATGTTATGTGAAACGTTTTGGCTACATCGGCTACGTTCGTAAATGCAGTACTGCTCTGAAACAGTTAAAAATTACGGCATTCGATATCGAACGAAATTTAAAAAAAAAATTTTCTTGAATTGTATTGAAATTTCGATCGATATCGAATGCCGTAATTTGCCCCCCGTTCTGGTGTAGTCTTATAATAAAAGAGCATCATTTGATTTGTATCTGTATAGCGGAGAAAGTTTGCTTTTCTGTTGAAGCGCTGTACTGCATTTACGAACGTACCCATCGTTTTAGTTTTGCTTATATGCAGATTTACCTATTAGAAATTTTGCGCCTTATTTTAGATATTGCACCGTCTATTGAATAGTCTAGTTCAAAACGACAATAACGAAAAATGTGATGGAAATCGATCGGTTGAAAGTGGTGTAATGAGTTTTGATCAAAGTTCTAATTATTATCATCCGTAATACGTACCAGTTGTTAAAATGACGTTGTTTATTTTACTCTGCTTTCTATTTTGAAAGAGTAAAATGTATAATTAGTTGAAATATTCTCAAAATCGATAGAAATTCATGAAACCGATTTCAATTTTGAATATATTTAAATATAATTCAAATCGATTGTCATTACGAAACTATGAAAAAAAAGCTGTGCCGTTAACGCTCTCATTTTGTATATGTTTTAAAACTAAATTTTAGCATCGACCCAGAGCCTGAATAAAAATAAACATAAATTACGTACCTTAAGGTCGAACAAATTAATAAATATATACTTATATTTTTGAATTGTTTTGGCAAAGTTCTTTCATAATGTTTCTATTTTACCATCTCATCGGCGTTTTGATATTTTTTTACTCTAAAAAATCATTCTCAACACTGTTCGAAGTTCATTACATCTTTTGCTTTTTTATATATTTTGGTTTCTAATAAAATTACTAAACAAATACCCAAAAATAAGTCAGTTGGGTTAAGTTCAATCCGGATGTGCTCGACCAATTATTAGATAATTACTACGCTAACAAAAAATACAATTTGATAAAATTTATTTATTAGTTACTTGTTTATTCTTTTAAAATATGTTTTATTATATGTAGGCTTTAAATATATATAATTATGTTCACTTTTTAGAAATGCAGCACTTTTATCATACTTTGTATTCATTATTTTGATGCCTCAAATTCTTCATTGTTACCATTTACTTCCAATTTATTTGTTATTATTAATGTTTCAAATTTTACGATATAATATCTATATATCTTGCAATTATATTTATTATAATTTATTACTTTATATAATAAACTTTATGACCCTTCATAACAATTGAGTTTTGTTTATTATTTGTTATTTATTTGTTTTTTTTTTTTTTTTTGTTAATTATTTTTCATCTGTAATTTGTTAAAAAGGATTTTTAATATTATTTGTTTTATATATAAATTCTTTAATATTATTTTTGCAGACTTCTTTATTTAGTAAATATATAAATAAATTTCATTTTACACAAGTGTTTTAAATACGAAAAATTATAGGCCAGAAATAATTAAGAGAAAAGACAGCAGAGTTACACAAACAAACAAAAATGTATTTAACAAATAATTGTGAAAGGACGTGCGTATTTTTGTTTCTATTTAATTTACTAACATTATTTTCTCTCGAGAAAAAGAAATAAATTCATTTACTTTATTAATATTATGCCTTAGAGCAAAATAAGGAGAGATGTCGAACATTATGTGAAAAAAAAGATTTTACCCTTTTTTATAAATCTTGTTTTAAATAATTAAAATTTGATTACTTCAACTACATATGATAAACCGGATTTAAACGGAATTGATCCAACAATAATACCGATCAAGTCTAAAAATAAAGCAATATACAATAATCGGTTAAAATCGTTTAGTAGTTGTTAATAACAATATTATAGTGTGAATATCATTTTAGTCTATTATTTCAATTTCAATTACTATATTATTTTCATGATTTTAATTTTATGTTTTCTTTCAAATTGTAACAAATAAAAACAAACAGTTTTTTAATTGCAAATTAGAAATATAGCAATAATTCTTAATGACTGTTTATAAGTATGATTATTTGGTGATGTTGGTTTTTCACCAAATGTTTCAAACAAAAACAAAAAATACATTCAATTTGATTTCTTTCTATGCTGTTTGCTATTCTTGTTTATTTTATACAACATTTTTCAACATTGAATAATATTGGATTAAAATATTGCTGTTGCTTTATGTTGTCAACATTTGATATTGAGTCTGATGTGGATGCTGTTGTATTGTTGAAATTGTTGTGGCGGTGGTAGCGACAACGGCTGTAGCTGCAGCGACTGTTTGGAGAATGCGCACTTGATTCAATCATTCCCATTCTGTTGTACCCGGTGGTTTTGAAGTCAGATCATAAAGAATTCTCGAGATTCCATCTAATTTACAAATTTGTTGCACCATATTGCGAATTACCTAATTATTAATGTATAAATATGATAATAAAAATATATTAATTTTAATTTTTTTATAAATTTTCGAAACAAATTAATCCAACTTACGTTTAACGGTAACTGATCAGATCCTGGAATAACCGGCACTCCAGTCATAAAATCGTTGCTTAAAAATGGCCTCAAAACAATCGAACGACTGCATGAGGGTGTACGATTTATAGGATCTCTATCAAAGTGTATGGGTATTAGAACAACTGGCATTTGTGATATTTTACGATAAACTCCAGCTTGTTTAATGATCTGAAATTATTTGCAAATGATGTTTTTTATATCACCGTTCAAAGTTTGAATGTGTGAAATACTTATGCATACAAAAAAGCATACTTTTGCGCATATGCATGATATTTCGTATAATTAAACTTGATATCGAAACTAATTTTCGATTAAGATAATATATCATTGTATTGTCTCTCTTCCGTTCATATGTGATACAGAACTGTCAGAATATTTGTTTTCCTTACGGTCATATGAAAAAAATATTTACTCTAGCTTTAAAGTTCACATTATTTAACAAACATTTTAAGGTTAACAAAATCCTTTGTTAAGAAACATTATTATTCCTTAAATCATAAAATCCGGCCTTGTTGTACAAAAACGTTTACAATTTCATCAAATTAATCAACTATTTATCAACTATTTATCAACTATCATGACAGTAAAGCACAGAAAGCCTTTCATATTTGTTTTAATTATACGTACATTACAACATATTTAAAAAAATCCTGGTTTAAATTTAAATTTTTTCACGTTTCCTGGTGCTCACGCTAGTCCACCAACAAAATTTTTCATATATTGATGTCATAATTAACAACACAGTAACCCAATTTTATTACTAAAAATTGAGAAAGTAGAAATCCTTTCTTTTATGATTCGAAAGTATGTTTAAATATTCTTTCAATCAATCTCCGCGTAAGCTATTTAATTATGATTTTTTTATTTGTAAATAATTAGTACTGCATAAAACAATTTTGATAAAAAGTATTGTCATTGTTTTCACCAAGATGTGAACTTAATTTAACAATATATTTAATTTTAAAAATACATTTTCAAATACTTACGTCATTAACTATAGCATCTGCTTGTCTCAGTTGTTTAATCACATAGTTGTTAAGAGTGGTATGAGTGATATCCGTAATTTGATATTGGACCTGTTCGCCAAAGACATAGCAAATGCGGTTAACATTATGTAAAATACGCGGTATTAATTTAGCTAAGAATATCATATCATCCCAATTGGGTTCATGAGAACTTGAGAGTCCAATTACGTAACTATAGGTACGGGCGTCACCTTAAAGGGAAGCAGAAAATACAAAAAAAAATAAATAAATAAAATTCACTTGAATATCTTTAAATAAGATGCACCATGCTAATATGAATCAATACTTACCCTGAACTCCTACCGAACGTATAGGCAGCAAAGTGGCTTGTATTTGAGAATTGCTAGAAATACGCAAAAGTTCGTTTCGTTCAGTTTCTGTGGTGGCGCTGGTAACACGATTTATTAAAGCATGATTTTTTTCCAACTTATTTTTATAGTCAACTATAACACGGGCTATAACCTACAAAAGTAGGCACAAGGGAACATTTTTATTATTGAATATAGCGAATCATAACGAAAAGAAATAATTACCTGTGTTTCTGAATAATCTTTTTCAATAAATGGCTCTTCAGCACATAATATACGTATGGCTAAACCAGGTCCAGGGAATGGGTGTCTTTCGACTAAGTCAGCCGGTAAACCTAAATCGTAACCTAATTGTCTAACTTCGTCCTTGTGAAAATCGCTTAAAGGTTCTATTACACGTCCAGCACTACGAAGTTCTCTAAAAAGATACAATAGAATTTAGATATGAAAAAAGTTTGTAGTGTAGTACTTAATTACCTTATTAAATCGGTATCGTTGTGATGTGTTTTAATTTTGTCTGCTATCTTGCTGGCCGAACATGAAGCGGACTCAATTAAATCTGGCCTCAAAGTGCCCTGCGCTAACAATACTTCTTCGGGTTTTAGTTTCATTTCTGACACAATATCATTTGTAATTTTTACAAAGACATCTCCGATAATTTTTCTCTTCTCCTCGGGATTAATGGTCTGACAAAGCATAGGTGTCTCTACAATCGAGAATTGGCTGGGTCTTTTAATTTGTGTTGTACCCTTAAGAAATGTGTAAACTTCTTTGCGGACAATTAAATCAATACCTATGTCACGCAATGATTTTTCTACTTTTTCGCTTTCATCCTTACGCATGAAACCGTTGTCAACATGCACGGCTATAATTTGGCCGGGAAGTAAGGCATAACGCAATAGAGCGGCACATACAGTAGAATCAACCCCACCGCTAACAAGCAACTACATAAAAAACTTGTTCTAAATAACAAATTTCAATAGTTTCCAATGCTAATCTTACCAACACTTTATTGTTGCCAACTTTCTCCTTTATATATTTAACACATTCATCCTTGCGGTTAGTCATAGAGAAGCTCGGTGTTAAACCACAAATATCAAATAGGAAATTTTTAAACATTTGTTTTCCGCATGCTGTTAAATCAACCTCTGGATGGAATTGAACACCGTATAGTTTCATATTCTCATTATAAATGGCCGCTATTACGTCAGAAGACGATCTTGCGCCAACTTTAAACTTATCAGCAATGCGGTCCAAGCTATCGCCGTGTGTTAGAAGTACACATTGGTCGCGGTGCAAGCACCTAAAATGTTACAAAATTATTAATTATGGTTTACTATTCAGAAATTTATGTAGTATGTATTGAAAAAAGTCTTGTTAAACCACGTGTAGTTCAATTTGATAAACTTAACAATATTGAAGTGTTCATAGTTTTTCTTGTTCTTGAAGGATTGTATCAGCATTCCTTAAAGCTAATAAAATAAACGCTTTCTTTTCCTTCGCAATTTTCTCAATATTACATTTTGATTTTTTTTTTGTTGTATAATTTCAATTAGAAATTAAAAATAAAATTAAAAATAAAGAAATGCAGGCATATACCTAGCTAAGCCAACAACAAACAATATAATATTATAAAGAGTATATAATATTTAAATATGTATAATCTACTTACTTAAACAATGGACATGACGTGTCAACTTCAATATCCATCTGGCCATCTTCTCTTATACTTTTTCTTAGAACAGTGCCACCAAATTCTCTATTAAGCATTTGCATGCCATAACAGATACCCAATACAGGAATTTTTAATTTAAAAATATCGGGATCATATTTAGGAGCATCTTCGGCGTAGACGGAACAGGGCCCGCCAGAAATAATTATACCACGATATCCATACGAGCGTAAGGTTGCTGCCGGTATTTCCAAAGGCAAAATATCTGTTTCAACTAATAACTCACGTACTTTTCTATCAATAACCTAAATAAAATGATATGGGTGGAGTAAAATATACATAAATCTTTGGATGCTGTAAATAATTAAATTACTTTTCCGTATTGGGATCCCGCATCTAGAATGGCTACTTTATCATGGCGCAAACCGTTTTCCGCAGCAAGAAATTTGTTTGATACACTCATGTCTTTATTGTTGCAGCACTAAAAGAAATGAAATATAAAGAATTTTTATTTCAAAAATAAAAACAATTTACAAAAAAAATGTTTATTATCTGTCATGACAAAGAGTTGATTTAAAATATGTACATATATAATGGGTGATTTTTTAACCGTTTGGATTTTGAAAATTAAAGAATACACAGAAAATTTGCAAGTGAATAAAATATTTTTCCAGGGGCGATAAATAAATGCTTGCCATTCATTTACTTTTTAAAGATTATTTCAAGTAAATTTTGTCGCTGCAAAACGTGAGGTTAAGTGCTCACCAAAGTCGCCTCTAAATAGGTTCATGGTATCGCGTGCCGTGTAGCATCTGGCACCGTCTTGTTGAAACCACATATCAACCAAGACCAATTCTTAAATTTTGGGCCAAAAAAAAAAATGATAATCATCGCACTATACCTTGCGCCATTGACCGTAACGTTGCGATTTTCATAGTTCTTGAAGTACGGTCCAATGATGCCGCCAGAATACAAACCGCACCCAAAAGTGCATTTTTATGGTGCATCGGCAACTCTTGAACTGCCTATGGCCGTTCTTCAGACCAAATTCTGTAATTCTGTTTGTTGACGTGCCCATTGCGACAAAAATTAGCTTCGTCGCTGAAGACTATTTTTCGATAGAAAAATGGATCATCTTCACCCAACTTTCCTAAGATCCATTCACCCAACGACGTTGTCCTACGTCACCTGGCTTCAGTTCTTGCAACAGCTATATTTTGTATGCTTTCATACCGAGTGGTCGAATAACAGAAACCCAATTGTTAACAACGGCGGTGAATTGACATATTGCGATCTTCATTGACACTGGCCAATACAGCAGCAATATTTTTCTCGGTACGCACTCTTCGCATACGGCTTTGTGGATTAATGTCCAAAAAAGTGAAACTGGTTCGAATACCCTGTTCAGTGGTTCGATTATGACGACCATAAAATGGACGTAATTTATGAAACACATTTCTTACACGGTACGAATTTTGATAATAAAATTCAATGATTTGCAAGAGTCGTTCGTTTGTTAGTCTACTGACGGTGAAATGGCATTTTTGGCACTGCCATATGTCACAAATCTTTTTTTATAATAAAAAAATTTACACTGAAAACACAAATAGCAAAAAATCACCCGTTATATGCATGTATCTATGTACTATATGTAGTCGAAGGTGGAGAAAACTCCACAAGAAAATATTTTATTAGGAATATTTTAACGAAATCCTTGACTTGAATACGAATTTTTTTCGACTTTTATTTATTCGTTTGTATTTTAATAAATATTTATTCAGATCAATATCGAATTCTTTATGATAGTTATAAATTTATAACTGCATCTCAAGCTTAATAATAAATATTAAATGTTTTTTCTAAATAAGTAAAATATTTTACGTATAAACAAAAGTTATTTGTTTTCAAATTTAAATGCAAGGATTTTGCTGTGATTCGAAAACATGCTGTGCCAGAATTTATAAGAATTCAAACATATTTTTTTCGAAGATTGTTCGGGCTGATGGAAATGAGAGACTTACTTTCAACCTTTCGTTTGATATCAACATTTTTGATGAGATTTGCAGTAACATGAACCAGGCTAACCGTTCTAATTTGAGAAATTACAAAAATATGAAATCTTTTCTACTGATAGTTCGGTGCCAGCTGATCCTCTAGGTGGGATATTCTTCCATGACAGTAGCTATGGAAGTTGTCATGCCGACAGAAAGATACTATCTTCAATTACGGCGTCACTATTGGCAATAGAGCAGGCAATTATTTATGCTAAGAGTAACGAAGGAATTCCAGAAAATCGCATTACTCACTAACTGTAAATCAGGCTGTCAAGCATTCACCAAGAGCAGTAGTGACAACTTTTCGATTAGAAGAATTCATGAACTTATCCATAAAGCGGAATTTGGCGAAATTCTTTTACGTTACATACAAGACCATAACGATATCTTTGCAAATGGTGTGTCAGATAGAGCAGCAAATTAAACTTTTATACAAGAAAATTAACTATTAGTGATGGCATTAATGTAATTGAGGTTGGCCTCTTTCACGAATCATCCTTTGAATTTTAAAAATACTTGTGTTTGGACCACCCCTTACATATTGTATATGTATAAATATATGTCTGTATACACATAATAATATATTTTTAGGTAAACAAAACTTTATAACTTAAATACGTGCAGGTAGTATTTAAATAAAAGCCTTTACTCGATAATAGGCACATACAACAATTAGCCAAAAAAGTTTAGCTGCCGTTTCTCATGGAACTTCTTCTTAAATACCCAACATAAGGTACTACAAGTATAACAGCCACATACGAATCCTATAGAGCATATTTGGCATTTAGTAAAGAAAAAACATTACATAACATCAATGAAGGCAGATAGAAACACCCACAACAAACATCGAATTTAGTAGGAAACATGTGTCGATCCGTAAAAGCAGGCTTGATAGGTGAAATATAATTTATGTTCATCCTTGTTAAACATAATCAGCGATAAAAATTATGATTATTATTTTTTTAATAAAAAAGCAATATTTTTACTGCAAAGCTTGAGAATTGTGTGCTGCACTTAGACTTTTTTGATTCACTGTATATTGTTATGAAAATAAAAAATCATCATTAAAACTTGAAACTGCAGTTTTCGAAGTGTAAATGCACTTATAAAAAAACGAAAGCGTAAATATTTAAATTATGTGCATGTGCCGGAGAAAATTATTTTAGCATTCACGGGTAGTAAAGAAGCTGTTCAATTTATTGCAATAAATACAAACCGGCAATACTTTCAGGCAGATTCTAAGGAACATTGAACATACAAACAGCAAATAATAGGCATTTAAATGGGGTCACGAGTCAATAAAGATTATTAAACATTGAAAAATTAAATTTTCCTTTAAACTCTAAATTTATGTAACTTTACTTAAATATATATTAAGGACTTTCTTTTAAACAAATATAAAAATAAAATTAATGCAATATTATTTAGTGCAACGCCCACTATTAAAATTCAATTTTATACTTTATTTATAACTAATGCACTTTAATCATTTATGACACTATATTCTACATATTTTGTATGCAAACAGTTAAACATTTCGCCACCACAACTTTAACTTTACAAATTTTCGCAAAGATTTATTAAATTTTTCAGTCATATAATTTTTTACGCGACAAATAACAATATTTAAATAAAGACTTTGTCTTGTAAAGGAAAACAAAAAGGAAATGTCATCAGCTAATATAACCAATCTGTGTAAATTTGTGTGTGCATCTACCGAAAAAGAAATATGGAAAAGCTTTTATGTTTTTTAAAGTTGTTTTCTTTTTTCTTAACTTTTCACTATTATTATTATTCTCAATCTATAGCGTTCGACTTTTAAGCATAATAATAAATGAAAATGTAAAAGAAATTCCATACAAGTCTCATGACTGGGTCAATTTAGCAAACAACAACCATTTGAGCAAGCACACTGGCAGGCGGATAGACGGAATAGCAGTTTGACGTGGATTTGTATGCATATGTATAGACAGTAAACAGTAACAGTGGAAGGAGAAGAGCATAACACACAAAAATAAGCAGAGAAATAACGCAGTCACAGATTCATTACCAAATTCTCAACAATGGTACACCTTGCAATGTACATACATAAGTTTGTATGTATGTATGTGTTCGTATATACACATATGTAAAAGAAATTAAAATTTTTCAAAAATTATAAAGAAATGTCAAAAAAAATCTAAAATTTATTACGATAAATGTTAACAATGAAAATAAACAAAACATATCAAATGTAAACAATGAGAAATTCTATTGATTTTTTTTCGAACACTTCGATATGTACGTACTTATGTATGACGGCACATTCTGATAGATAGGGTATACATATGTACATACATATATAGAATGCAAACAGGTCAGTTGCCTAAAGTTCTTTGATAAAGGCATTTCACTTGACAAAAAAAAAACTGACACAATTAAGTTCCTTTTATGGCTTGGTGAGGCATAGCAAGTACTAAGTTCTCATAGATTTTTATATCCTTGCACGATTCAGTTTTCAGATTTCTGAATAGGTGGGACCAAAAAAAAATATAAACGATGTGCTGTATACTTATACTTGCCGAATATTCGAAATGTAAATTCAATGAACAATTGAGACGTCTTTTATGCTGTGCAGATGACAAATTTTTGTGTAAAATACATATAAGTCTGCGGATGCTCAACATTGATGCCATTTGAGATAAATTTTAATTCACCAAATATCACTATTAATATTTTAAACATGCAAAATATTATTAATTTTTTAGCTCACTTTTTTCGTTCTGATTAATTTTTTTTACATATGTACTTATATATGTATGTACATATATTTTTTTCATATCAAATGTCATTCCATTTGATAATTTACGCTAATTTACACCAGTCTAGTTACTGGTGCATTTCTTAAAGAAAAAAATCAATAAATGCACTTTATTAAGTATATTCGAAATATATTCCTATTAAAACTTTCAAAATTCGTGGTTGTCTTTTATTGATTTCTGTTATACTGCATACATATATAAAATTTATTTTTGCATGAATTTTGTTTCATGTAACTTCTTTTATTCGCTGATAGGAGGGATAACATTGAAGCTAGTGCGATAGCAAAACTGGTAGCATATGAAATTTCATTAGATTTCTTACATTTTTTATCACAACTGTCCCACTCTACCTTACATTGGGAAATAGCTAGTATCAGTCCAGTAATTTGAATATAAATCAAAATGATTTAAACAGAAACGCTAAGATCACTATCGCCCTGCTATCAAAATCAGATTTGGAAATATGAACACCTTAGGTTAAATTTTAAGAGTACAGACTTCTGCTACATCCCTTACTTATTAAATAGGGTAAATATAATTCAATAAAGATGCAACTTCTTCCCTCACATGCTTTAAAATAGCCTACATTCCCACGCCAGGAAGCCATTGTAAATACGTTGTGGTCATTCTTTGTAAGCCTGGTAGTCGTGAAAAGAAAGTCCCACGATATGTAAAAATGTCATGGTTTTGATGATCAATCAATCAATATGGAATCAATTGAGACCACACAAATGGTCATTTCTTTGGCCAAAAAAAGTAACTAAAATAAATTACTAGTTGAGTTTTTTATGGACAATATTTTTGATCCTTGAACTTGATAACGAATTTTAATACGAAAGATCTTGAAAATAATTAATAAGAATCATGCAAGTATTTGGACTATTTTTTATTGCATTCAACTATTAGATTATTTTATCATAATCATAAGTAATAATACTAATTATTTTTTGACTATCTGTAAATTTTTAAGAAGACAACAACCATTATGATTCCTTCTTAAGTGTAATTTAACTTATTACAAATCTCAACAACTATGCTTTCATCACACACTCTTCTAGAAAACGATTTTTTCTTCAACTGAAATTTTAACGATCTAAACTGTTTCGTTTATTAAAAAAAACCTACTTTGCGTTAAAGGTGTTTTTAAAAACATTTCTTAGGAATCTGAAAGCTATAACTCTTATCTGATCGATGCTATATACAGCTAAAATTTAATTTTGTATTAGTTTATTATTAGTATGATTTGACAGTGCATTTTCGTTGGAAAGCAAGAGATAAATGTATATACATACATAAGTACGTACATATGTATATATTCGTATTTAGATCAGGTTTAACAGGCAGGTTACAATTCACGATAAAGGTAATTTATAGTAAAAAATTATTTCAAACGATGCTGTCCAATAGAAAGAAGTCACACCATGTAAAAATACTTAAAAAAGGTAAAAATTCGGAAACTGCGAGAAATCTATATATATATATAAAATAGGATGTGTGTATGTATGCATGTAACGTAATGGCTCCAAAACGGCTGGGCCGATTTTGACGAAATTTTCAGGTAACCTTCAGAATACTCGGGCGGGTGACACTGTGAAGTCTGATTTCGGTCTGTGGGCGGAGGGGCGTGGCAAAATCCAATAATTCATAAAATGAGAACGGCTGGGCCGATTTAGGTAAAACTTTTTGTCAGTTGTTCGTATTTTCGAAAATCCCTCCGGAAAAGTCGGAAAATTGGAAAAATCGAAAATCGAGTTTTTGTATGAAATTTTGTTTGAAATTATTTCTTTTCAAATTAAAAAATATAAAGTTTGTCTGAAGGCTTAAAATTGGAGCGAGGCGAAGTTCGCCTGGTCCGCTAGTATAACATATTTCTGGAGATTTGATATGTTGTTGGATTTAAATTCTTTAGCACTTGCTTGCTTCAAGCTACTAAAAAAGTATTTTTATTCTTGTCTTTATACACATCTATTTAAACGTGTCTCATTCGAAGCACGGTATTAATTTTTAATCGTCATTTGCTCTCGGATCTAAAATATTTTAATTGGAATACATACATATCTATCTAGTTTAGACTAAAAGGTTATTTTTTTACATATAGAAGACATTTTAATACCAAATCAGCGATTTATGGAACACATTTCCATTTGTTAACAAGAAATACTGAACAGCTGAGTTATGTATAAAACAAGCACGTGCAATATGACCATGCCTTTTGCTAAACTCTGCATATCGAGAAATTAAATGGAAACAAATCATTCTCATTTTTTACCCAGAAGTATCGATGAATAAAAAACTATGGAAATGGCCTTGAATGCAAATTTTACTTAAAAGTACTCCTTAGCGAAGAATAAAATCGTGTTTTAATTGAAATTGATTCCAGTTCTTAATATTTCAGACTGACCTTTTTCTTTTCCAAGTTTTTCTGCAAATTCCGCTGTTTTAATTTTTCTTTCTTTAATATATCTGCCTTTAATGGAGTCCACAAAAATTTGCATAAATTTTTTTATTATTCCTTTCTTTGAAACTGGTCTGCAACTTTTGGATGGATTTTCTCTTTTCAATTTTTATTATATTGATTACTCCTTTAAATATTTATTTTTTCAGCACAACGTATTGTGTAAAAACACTTTATTTTAATATTTTCGACTTTTTGTTCGCCCAACAATGTGACATACCGAAAAGAATTACTTTATATCACAAAATAAATCGGCAATCAGTGAAAAATATATTTATGTACAAGACAAGAAGCCGATGAATCCCAATATCCAAAAGAAATTATGAATAAAAAATGCGAACAAGGTGAAAAGAAACAAAGTCCAAAAATATCCGTTCTTCTCATGAGTGAGAAGAGAGCAACTAGTGTATTGTATCAATGGCGCCCAAATATAAACGTCAAAATAAAAATGAGTTTTCAAGCACTGAAACATGGTTGCTTTCAAGTACACCAAATAATAAATATTGAATAGATATTATTATCCGATATGCAAAAATAATTTTGCCTAAACATATACAAGCATTATTATTTTTGAAACCGAAAATTACACCAATCTAAAATTGATAACGAAAATTTTAACGTATCAATGCAAAAAAGCACTTTAAATCAGCAAGGTTGATAAACTTTTATGAACAAATCAATTGCTAGTAATTTAACAAGTCCTGTTGCTTTAATTATTTCATATATACCAAAACTTTGTTTGGCAAAAAGATGCGTTGCAAAATGTTTTTTCTATAAATTGAAATTGCTATTACTATTCTTATGCTGTCATATGGGAAGACGATACATATCACAATATATTGATTTTTTTATTGTTTAATGCAAAACAAGAGTCTCGATATTGTGCAATCTTCGAATATGACTAACATAGCGGCAGTGCTATTGTACAATATAAAAAATTGTACATATGTTATGCAGGTATTATTTACAGCAGTGAAGCAACAAGTACTACTACACTTATTTTTTTCTACGACTTAAATTGGACCATAATATCTAACCATGTGTACCTAGCTTTTCGATAAATCATGCTATCGATGAAAAGGTCATCACCAACAATAAAAGCGCGAAAGTTGTTGTTTTTGTGTCTGTATTTAACTCTTGTGGAGATCGCTTTATGATATATCTCAGTTTTCTTTATGCAACTTTGACCAAAAAGACAAAAAATGAGTCCACAAGAAAAACATAACACAGATGAATCAATTGATGATGACGCTGAAATAATGGCTCTTGAAAAAATCCTTGCCGAGGCTGAAGAACTGGAAAATACTGATGAACAATCCAAAACCTCCCTTGTCAATAAAAAACGGCCTCAATTGGTAGAAGATAACACGTTTGCTGAAGCTTTTAGCTACGAAATAGACAATAAACTTGAGAGGGAAATTGAAAAGCAAGTTGCAAGTACGAGAGAGGAATTGGATTCATCCGACGATGAAGAAATCAAAAATTTCTTGGAACGTAAGTATAATGAATATGGCTGTGACATAAATAAAAAACTAAAGCAACAAAAACAAGCTGAAAAAGAGTCAAAAGCCGACTATGAAATAGATAAATGCTTGAGACAGGAAGAAAATAATAATAACTCTTGTGGAAATATTAAATCTTTACCAATGCACATTAAAAACCCACATAACCCCATCAAGAGACAATCTCTTATAAGTGACTCTTTTAAAAAGTTCCCAGAATCAAAATCAATGGCAAAAACTAGTGAAAACCAATTGAAAAAGCCTATACCAGCAACAGGAATCAGTAGTTCTGTTTATGCTGATCCTGTGTTTGGTTTGCGAATAATAAATCCTTTGATATCCAGCACTATGCTTACTGAACGAATGACAGGAAGAAAGCCGGTTGCATTTTCCGCAGTTGCTTTTCACACCCAAAGAGGCGACCTCTCTCAGGATTGGGTTATAGGCGGCATAATAGTGCACAAAAGCCCTGTGCAAATGACTAAAAAAGATCAACCATACTCTATATGGCGTTTATCTGACTTAAAAGGCGATATCAAGACACTGTCATTGTTTCTTTTCAAAGGAGCTCATAAAGATCTATGGAAAACTGCACAGGGCATGTGCATAGCAGTTTTGAATCCAACTATTTTTGAAAAGAGAGCAGATAGTAAAGATGTAGCATGTCTTTCGATTGACACAGCCAAAAAAGTAATGATACTTGGCCAGTCAAAAGACTTCGGTAGCTGCAAAGCTACTAAACGCAACGGAGAAGTGTGTAATGCCATTGTTAATTTAAGCGAGTGTGACAGTTGCATATTTCACATGAAGCAAGAGTTTGGAAAAATGTCTAAACGATCAGAATTGCAGTCCGCTAATGCTGGAAGGGGTCTAAATGAGTTGCGTAATAAGGTTCTGGGTAAAAGTGAAGTTTTTTATGGTGGTCAATCTTTCTCAGCTGTGCCAGCTAGAAAAAGTGCAAAATTAATACAGAAGGATAATTCAAGAATAAGTTCATTATCGGAATATGCGGTATCTCCTTTCGCTAGTAATGTCAATCATACATCCAAACTAAAGTCTATGGCGGTGTGCAATATTCCTTATGCCAAACGGGAGGGTCCCATATCACGAGTAGCCGGTAATGTGGAAGCATCGGCTAAACAGCGTTTAAAAGATTTAGAAAGATTAAAGATTTTGCAGGCGGAATCTCTAAGCGAATCTCCCAACTCGGAATCCAAAAATGTAATTGAGGTAAACAGAGGGCCCACAACACCTCAATCGCAGAAAGCAACCACACCGAGTTTGAGTTCAAATGTAAATGCGCCGTCACTTTCAACATCGTCTTCCACATCGGTAATACCGGAAAAATTTAAAAACCGTGGTTTCTCCTTTGCTTCTACCTCAAAATCGCCGCAATTGTCAAAAGACAATTTTTGTATAGAGGTGAATATTGGTGATCGAAAAGCTCAGTTGGCTAAAATGAAAGCTTTAGAAGTTTTAAAGAAAAAACCCATAGAAAAGGTAAATCCAAATTCCATACGTGGCACGAGAGATGGTAAACGACGTGCCATTGATGATCTCAATGAACAGTTTATGTCATATGAATTGAAAAAACAAAAACTTGATGAGGAACAAAAAGAAAAAGATCGTATGACACGTATACAACGAATTATGGAAGCATCTTCTTCACATACCAATTTAGTCGATGTACGCTTGCGTGAGGAAGAAGAAAAATATTTTAGCAAACTGGAGAAAAAGGAGGCATTAGAAGAAAAAATGTTGAACACTTTTAAAATGCCCTGCAAAGCAGTCATTTGTAAGATCTGCAAATACACAGCCTTTTCCGCATCAGATCGTTGTAAAGAAGAGCGTCATCCCCTGAAGGTAATCGATGCCGAGAAACGTTTCTTTCAGTGTAAAGATTGCGGCAATCGCACAGTATCTGTCTTTAAATTGCCGAAAGTCAGTTGCAAAAACTGCCAAGGTTCTCGTTGGGAGCGTTGTGCTATGATACGGGAACGCAAAGTGTGCGACGACACTGGCTTGTCGCTGCGTGGTGATGAAGAAATGTTTATTGGCTCTATATCGGGTAAAGCTAATTTAAATTTATCACTTCCTGATGACTAATTTATTATATTTGTCTCAAATACTAACAATAATTTGCTTTTTATGTTTTAAATTAAATGAAGCCCTTTCTAGAGTCAGTAAGAACAAATTTATAGAAACATGCATATATAATTTTATGTACACATTTTATATATATTTTTTGTATTCATTTGTTTTATAATATTTAATACTTATCAAAGTTTTATGAAACAAGTTTTATGTAAAACTAGGATTGATAAATTATTGCAAATAAGGTAGAAATAAAGCAAATTTTGAAAAATATTAATTTGAATAATTTTATTTTAAATTATATATCGGGATATTTTGTAACCTGCGTTTAAGTACAATTAAGAATGTATGTATTTTTTATTCACTGTATATTCAATGTATAGCTAAATATGCATGTAATCGTTTAAGGAATATTTTCGAAATAAATTTCAATTAAATTCTGAATTATGCAAAAATTTTGCGCATATGTCGAACGTGAAAATAAAATGCAATGCACTTCTGCTTCAATTATTTTTTAATTATTGAAAAAAAGTGCAAGAGCTGCTCTGTCCGATTTTTTTATATCCAGTATTGATTGTATAAAACTGCAGCAATACTAAAATCTGTAATATTAGTTCTTCAAAATCCACCCCAAAATATGTGTGGAATATATAGGCTAATTAGACATCGGGCTGCAGTTTTTAGTTGATAAACTCTTATCGGGCCATCAATTTAATTTAATACATTTTGAGAGGATGTAGGCTACGGATATATCTTATTATTCATATCTCTCTCTCTGCTTGGTTAACAAAAAGGGACCTATTAGGACTCAAGTGGGCCAGATGTGTCTGGGACTAACTGGCGGCCTGTGCAACTTAACACAAACTAATTAGAATCTCATGCAGTGCAACAAACAACTACAATTGAACAAATTGACAACTTGTAAAAATATAAAAAATAATAGTAATCAAAACGTCTTTAACAAACTGACCTTGGAATCAATTTCATTTTATATTTTCTGAAATTAAGTATGAATATTGAACTCTAAATATTTTTCGGAGGCGAAATATATATCTAGCTTGATCTCGTTTCCGGGAAATCTGTTTTCCCTGTGTTTTTAACCATTCCCCAGCAGAGGGCATAACTTAGCTGAAAAGTGTATGGGCAAAGAATGCTGTTGAATAAAATCACTAAGTCAAATTGTGCGTTAAACCATTATCCTCGACGGCATCGTCAACATAATTTTCGCCTCTGACACACTGCTTCAAGAATTTCATATACCAATCGTGTGAACGGTATATTTCCATTATTTTCCGTCACGTGATTTCTACGATGCTTTTGTATATTAAAGGAATCTTTATACGAATCTTCTTAACTGCTTAAGTTATCAATTATATTCACAATACGATGATTTTTTGCCCTAAAATGTAAGAAAAATTTTATATCACATAAATTTCAGAATATAAAAGCGTAAATATAAAAAGATAAAATTGATTATATTAACGTCCTCCAATTTGTTTTCCTTTCTCTGTTGTAGGTTCACACACATGACGCATACGCCTTGATTGCTGACATTTTGTTATCGAAGTATCATATGAGCAAATATTTTTTATATCTATGGGACACAAGCTAGATACTTCCCGCATTATAGTTGTAGACATTCATACTGCCACTGTCCGAACTTGTACCAGCCATTATTTTATCATCGAAACATACTTGAGAACGATTCATCGCGTGACCATATAAGTTCTGTTAATGCCGAAGCTATATAAATACTCTGTTCATGAGATCCATGCGACATAAAAATGTATTGATAAATCGCTGGTTTAGGGGCGAGATTCTTAAGTAATTTGGCAGAATGGCAAATATAGTTTTGAAGCAATTTTTTAATTACTGTGTTGCTTGCAAAATCAGTTTAATGTGTTCCTCAGTTGCTTTATTTTCTATTGTCAAGAAATTTAAAACAACATGAGCTTGCTTTAAGACTGCGACGTGAAGATATTTGGATTTCTGTTATCCAACCAGCGATTTTATTCGCCACAACTTAGACTTCACTCACCATATATTCAATTTTACCAAATATATAATATGAAAATTTATTGGGATAATGCATTAAACTATAATCCTTCATTGATTTATTGCTGCAGCCACAATGGCTGGGTTCTTTGAGATTCAGACCTACCCTGACTTGTTCAAATTTTGAGCTGCAACGCTGGTTTAGGTCAGTCACTGATTTACATTGGACCAGAAATGTTACCCATAGCCATACTATCGCCATCGCCCCATATTGTTTTAATAAATTTGCTAAAATTGTTTCCTACTCTGCTGTAACTGTTCGTCTCATCCCATAACCTCTCATGGTTACTACAGCACTTTCATTTAAGGCATTAACTGCTCTTCTACCATTATTAAAAGAATTTCTGTGATGTTACGAGCCTCCACATAACTCATTGAATCCAGTTGTGGTCCCATAAATTAATTTCTAATAGGAGCGGCATTGGATCATGCACATAAACGCTTGAAGCAAGACAATAGGTACGTAGTTCTTTAATTAGGGAAGACCCTGTAAATTCTTTTGCACAATCACATGCACGGACTTTGATGCCATGATTGTAGTGTCCAACTGCTGCCTTAACTTCACATTTACAGAGTTATTTAACGTAATTTCACATGCAAAAATATTTATAGAGATTATGCTCGGCAAAAAGTAATTTTGTAACATATTTTAAAAGAAAGTTACTTGAATTATACTACATTTACACCTACGCAAAATCTAGTACTTATGAGATTTTGAGGGAAATCTAGCTCTTTTCCACCAGATTTCCCATACAAAACAAAATCTACTTACGAACTAGATTTTAGCAAAATCTCACAAAATCTTCAAATACTGAATGATGCAACTGTGTATTTTTTGGTATTATACTGAAATATACAGCGCTGAATAAGAAAATTTTGACAATTGTAAGGAAAAAAAGCGCGATAGAAACAAAAGATTTGCGGTAACAAATGCTTCTGTTTTTCTTACGTAGCAATACCAGCTTCATTTGCATTTTTTTATATGTAGAGGTATAATATATTAAAATATTGTTTTTCCCTTCCATTTTTTGAACAAAATAAAATAAAAGTTTGGAGACAATTTTTTATTTATCTTTAGTCAGCTGTTTATTATGAAAATGAAATCCAATAATACGTCAAAAAGCAGTGGTCTAAACGGCAGAGATTTTCTTCGAGATTTCAGCTGAAATCTATTAGATTTTGCGTAGGTGTAAATGTAGTATTAGTTCCATTATTGTTTCTCCATTTTTTTTTGGTTGCAAATAGCACAGAGTACTTAACCAGAGTACTCAACTTTGACGTATAAAAAGGGTCCGAATCATATTTTGCATAAACTGTATAACGTGCATAAAGTTTGTGTGAAGAGTTATCTATTTAAAAACAACTAGATTAGCTCTCCCTTTCACACAAACTTTATGCATGTTTACAAAGTTGTCGAGTCTAGTTCTAGTTTATGGCAAATAGTACTGCATACTTTTTGTAACTACCTTTTTATTAAAAATTATTTAGTATTATGCAACTCTGGTAGATGGTTTGTTAGGGCACTGCTACACGTTCAATATATATTGAACTCGATCTAATATCGCGATATTTATTGAACGTGTAGCATGCAGTATTGATCCATATCGCAGAATGGCCTAAATTATGGAATCCAGATCGCGGATCGTGGATCGCGTGATAAATATTGAACGTGTAGCATTTTCATGATATTAGATCGCGATACGTTAATAAGAAGTGAAATAAAACATAAAATAAAAGCCGCAGTGCAAAAAATTTAATAAATAAAAAGTAAAGAATTTTATTACATTTGTGTAAAGTTTGTTTTAATAAATTTTAAAGGCAGAATATAGTAAAAGCGAGTGGATTCTGCCGGTGGAATCGGAATTTACAACCGAAACAATTATTTTGAAAAACTTTATTTTTAATTTGAAGCCATTGCCGGAGCAAGCAAAACAGGATTTTTTTTAGTTTTCTCGCGACATTTTTTAATAACCGATCTGCACTGCACAAAAATAACGTAAATACTGACGCGATAAATATTGAGCATGTAGCATACGCTCGTGATCCATCAATCCATTAAAATGGATCGAGATCCAAATATCACAATATATATTGAACGTGTAGCAGTGCCCTTAAGGTGAATTCACCCATTCGTACTGAACGAAATTTTTGTTGTTCTTCCGCATTAAAGGCCTGGTTAGCCGAACGTTCACGTTAGCTAATGTAAAGGTGAATTCACCCATTCGTTCTGAACGAAATTTTTGTTGTTGTTCCGCATTAAATTTACTCTCTTTCTCAAAATAGAGACGTCAAACTACATATAGAAAAAAAGCGTTCGGAACGTTCAGAACGAATGGGTGAATTCACCATAAGGGACGTTTATTTTTCGCATATGAAACCAATGCAAACGCTTATCCAAATTAAATGCCATGTTGACGGAACGGCTGAACCTGTATAAAATAGAATTTCATAACGTTTTTACGTGACATTTGTATACCAGTGATGGGACTATTATTTTGTTGAGTTGTATTGTGGCCCAAATTCTCTTTCCGGTACTTTTATTGATATATGTAAATTACTAAGAATCTAATACAACTTTAATAAAATTTTCGAATTTTCAAAGTCTAAAAATGTAATGTTGAGATAATAATGTGCATGAAGAGACTTAAAAAAAAGGAAATACAATTGAATGCAAATAAAATATTAGATTGAATTATAAATCCAATTATATATAACAGTTAATTATTTTGAATATAAAAGTTAATATACGCGTATAAACATACATATTTCTTATTTTGCCACTTGCATACTACATATCTTGAAAAATATTGCAAATTTGCAAGTCAAAAGTTTTGTTACGTTTACATTGTGAAGTGAGTACAAATTAATATACACATAATAAATATATGGATGTACGTATGTATGTTTATTCTTAAAATTTTAATTTTTACACGAACTTTTCAAAATATCAACTTGTTTCTTTCAAAAAAGTACTTAATATAATTTTGGTACATTATATGTATAAGCATGAATTACGGGAAAGTTTTCAAATACCATCTCTATTATGAACAGCTGACTGTATATTTATTGAAAAATTTACAAGAGAAATTTTGTTTGCGAGCTGGTTTAAAACATTAACAAATAAGTCTTCGAACTCCATTGAAAATTTTCTTTATTTAATTTTTTATAATAAACACAGGAATATTAATTTAGTTTTTTTAGAAAAAAAAAAATACACAAAGTAGCGTTGTACGTTTTCTTTTTATTTTGTTGACATTCGACACGTTTTAAAAGATTCATTAACCGCACAAACGTACGTACGCTAAAGAACGTTACGTTTTTCTAACTTCAATGTTCGGCTAACCGGGCCTTAAATTTACTCTCTTTCTCAAAATAGAGACGTCAAACTATATATAAAAAAAGCGTTCGGAACGTTCAGAACGAATGGTTGAATTCACCTTTACAAACAAATGTTTTCTTCACATTGTTTTGTTTTATTGGGGGTTTTCACACAAGACTAATTGTGCTGGCATAAAATCGCAGTTTGTTGGCTTTTTCGGTGAAGAGAGTGGTTTTGGTTGGCACCATAAGTTGGCACAATTTTTTCATCCAGCTTCAACCCCGCACAAGCAGAACAAAACTAACCCATACACACTTATGAAAACACAGGTTCTGCGAAATAAACAAAGAAAATACTAACACACACAAAGCTTTGTATTCTTACACAATTTTATGCCAGCATAATTAAGGTAGAATTAGCGAGCCGTAAATGTAGAAATGTAAATGTAGATGTATCAGCTGGTTGTTTCTATTATACGAAAAGCAATGCAAATGCTTACCCGACGGCAATGAAATGTAACAGTAACGTCTCAACCTGTTGAAAATAAAATTTCACGTAACCTCGTACGTGACAGATGTAGCCAGTGTTGGTAATTACAAAAGTAAACGAAAATGTGGCACAAAAACCCTTTTTTTTTAGTAATTTTTTGGGTTTTTGATATTTTAAGCTTTTAAACTGTGAATCTTCTTTGAATATAAAAAATATTTTATAAATTTAATTGTTTGTGTCAATTGTTCCTTAATGAAAAATAACAAGATATTTTTATAATAGTTTGTGTGCATTTGATGCAAATTTATTTATATAGCCAACAATCTATTGAGTTAGAATGACAGGTAGATAACGTGGCTTCAAAGAAAATAATATTAGAAATAAGAAGGTCAGACCCAAAGCAAAATAACCAAAATATGTAAACCAAATAATTAAAATAAGGATATGACTGTTTGAAGGTCAGACCCAAAGCAAAATAACAAAAATATAAAAACAAAATATACAGAACGAGGGTATAAATAGAAATGTAAATACTTTCGTTCCTCAGTTCATAAGTAAATCTCTCTCAAGTAATTATTTTTTATAAACTAAGATCGATGATTCTTAACTAGTGCGTATATTATTTTAGAAAATTGTAAAATAATACTATTTGTATATACGTACAACCTATAGTACGTTCATAATAAAAAAAAGTATAACAACAGTTAAAACAAAGATTGTAATATAAATAATTCTGATATAAATTACTTAATGTAAATATAAAAAATAAAGATGTTCAAAATTATATCATACTTTAAATTATTATATAGATGTAAATGCATGTATAAAACTTATTTTTTAAACTTTATTGATAGAAATACTAAAGTTATAACAATTTAATACTCAACAAAAATGTTTGTTACCATTCATATAATTTGGGTACTTTTTCTACAAATCGACAAATCATGCAAACACACTAAACTATCATCACTAATTCGAACGGCTTTTTGATTTCTCTTTATATTTTTTAAAGTGAACTTTATAGCTATATGCTTTCCATCAATGAAATCTTTTTCAATATCCTGATATTGATATGTTGTTGGCTTGCTTAGGTAAATTGGTGACAATATGCGCCACAACACATCGCATGTTTGCAACACTATGGATCGGATCGTCGACTTTCAAGCTTGTGACTCCAAGTTAGAGATTGTAATGAGCATCCATGACCCAAATACCTAAAATAAATTGTTATATACTATACATACACTGACTAAAATCGTTTCCTTACAGCAATGTTATTGAAAGTCTTTCTTCTGGACCAATTCATTGTTACAGCTTAGTAAGTTCATCACAAATCATAGCCAGTAATATCTTATCTTATATCTTGTTCCTTATCTTTTTTATGTTCGGAAAAATTTTTTATTTTAGCCCGGGACGATATAGTCTTTGTTTATGGGTCGCACGCCCACCTTCTTACCCTGCGTCTTTTCCTATTTTTATTGTGTCTGTACATTTTGCACAAATGTAGGAAATTAAAAAAAAAACAATTCTTCCCCATCCATTAGAATAAATTTATGTACACTAGAGCCCCGACTTGCGTCGTCCCGATTTGCGTCGTTTCGATTTGCGTCGCTTTTTAAAAACTGTAAAAATTCGATTTGCGTCGTTGCAATTTCAACTTGCGTCGATCCCAGTTGCGTCGTTTTGACCCCGATTTGCGTCGGTTCGATTTGCATCGTTTTGATTTCGATTTGCATCGTTTTGATTTCGATTTGCATCGTTTTGATTTCGATTTGAGTCGCTAAAAACTGTTAAATTGTTTACTGCACCATTGTGGATTACCATTTTTAGCATTTGTAGTGCCTGATATAGCATCTTTTCTGTCTTTTATCATTTTTACAACTTCTGGCCTGTACATTAAGAAGTTTTTAAATTGCGTGAAATAAGGGGAATTCCCTTTTCTTTGTTATATAAGTGATGCCAAGAACAACTGTCTGGTTATGGTAAGAATTTAGTGTGTTATTCGCCAGAATCCATTCAATTAAATGTTGTGTTGTTGATTTAGATTTATCATCTGAACAGAGCTCAATGTAAGCTAAATAAATTAAAATTTTTTAATGTATATACTTTTTATGAATATACTTATGTACATATGTAAATGAATTAAATTTTTATTATGTTTTTTCTTAATATATTGTTTTGTTATTTCTTTATAATAATTATAAACATTTGTTGAATTAATTGAAATAAATAAAAATGTATTCATACTTGTTTTTTATCAAAAATACAAAATTTTTTGCTTTGTTTTGAATATTTTCCCCAATAAATTAAATTTCAGTGCATCCAATAAATTAAATTTCAGTGCATTTATATAGAAAAAGGTGATTCGATTTGCGTCGTGTTTCTCCGGTCCCCATTAACGACGCAAGTCGGGGCTCTAGTGTACTCTGTTTTAATACACATTCAAATATGAAAAAAAACAACCCTTATTTGTTTGGTTATTTTAAAAATACATGACACGGTTTCTAGCGTTCTATAAGCACATCAACATTTACATTTACGATACATTTACATCTACGATTTCTACGGTCGGCTAAATGGGCCTTTAGTCTAGTGTGAATACGAAAGAACAAAAGTTGTGCGGATTAAAAATTAGTCTTGTCTGAAAACGCCGATTTACCTTTTCTCGAGAAAATTATTTTTAATAATGAAAATAAATCGACATAAGAAGTCCCATAAAACTTTAATGTTTTTTACAACACATTTTAGTTTTCATGAGCCGTATCAAGTTCTAGTTGATGCTACATTTTGTCAGGCAGCTTTAAAGGTAAGGGATATCTAATGAACAATCAGCCCTCCATCTTAGCAAATGCTGCGGCTGACGTAAAAATTATTATATATCTGTACTAATACATATGTATATAGGCATTAGCAACATTTAGTCTATAGGCGTTGTTGAATTTAAAAAAATGAAAAATTTTACTTCGATACATTACAGAATAAAGTTATTATTGAAGAACAAATAAAAAAATATTTCCAAACGCAAGTTAAACTACTGACAACGCAATGCATAATACTAGAGGCCGAATCTTTGGGAGCACCACTCACGGGAGCGACACAAATTGTGAAACAGTTTTTTGTTCACAAATGTGGGCATGAAGGAAAACCAGTGACTGCCGCAGAATGCATTAAACAAATGGTTAGAAAGTTGACAACATAGAAAGCAATTTTTATAACTTTTCCTTTATTTTAGACAAAAGATTCACGCTACATAGTTGCTAGCCAAGATCGTGCTTTGCAAGACAGCCTTCGTAAAGTACCTGGCCGTTGCTTATTGTATCTTCACAAAGCCGCACCTGTGTTGGAAGCCCCTTCGGATGCATCAAAAAAATGGGTGAACAAAAAGGCAACTAACCTTATGACTCCAGAGACCGAAAAGATCGATTACCTGAAACGAAAAGAGGGTTTAGTAAAAAATGATGCTGATCATCACAAATGTAAGCATAAAAGTCGAAAGAATCCCAACCCTCTGTCTTGTAAAAAGAGTAAAAAACAACCTTTCAATAAGCACCAATTGCGTAAAACTAATAGTGGGCAAGACCATAAAATTGATGCAAAAAGTAAAACCAATATGAAGACCAAGAGAAAACGTATTAAGTTGCCTGCCCATGTGAAGGAAGTATTGAAAAGTAATATGAAATAAAATAAAAATTTTTCTTGTATGTTTTGTAATTTAGAAGTTTATTGTAACACAAACGAACTAAACTCTAATTATTAAAATGAACTTGTATTTTTGCTACGTAGCAATCCGAGTCTAAAGGACCACAGATTGTGAACCCAAAGATATTTTTTTTATTATTTTATTTATTTATGGAAAGCAAACTTTCTCCGCTATGCCGATACAAATCAAACGATGATCTTTTAAAATGACCCGTATTTGAAATGCTTCAACTTAGCATTTAAGACTACCATAATTCAGTGATGCAGCGCAATACTGCATTTGCAAGCATACCCTTTTTACTCCAAAGGCCGCCTCAATCTTCTGAGAAAATTAAAAATTTTCATGAGTAATCTATGGCTGTAACTGCTGGACAATTTTATCTTAAAACAACAAATATATTCTTCCATTTATATGTGGATTTTAGTGAATAGAAATAGTTATCTCAAATCCGAGTATGATGTCAATGAAAATAAAACACTCGTGATGTATATTCATATGTATATAAAATTTATACATAAAAATTGCTCTATTTGAATTTTGCGATGCAATAATCACTGATTTTTATACAATGATTTAAAATGATTTCTTCGAGATATTTTATTATTTTTGAATTTCCAAATTCTGGACAGAAATTTGGTTACAATGTCGAATTTAAAAATACAAAATATATTTACTTTAATTATTATACGTATTTGAAAAAGCTTAATTAAGTCAATATGCAAGTGTTACATAGTATTTTTTTATAAACACTTTAATACTACATAAATTTATGGGTCTCAATTGAGAATGATCTGCCTATATACATTATGTACATATTCCAAAGTTTAAATTTTTCCTTCTCTTATTTTGTTCAAAGTATTCTGAGTCATAAATTGCTTCAGTATGAAGGCCAATAAAGTATAACGTGATACATAAGCCAGAAAATTTACAGGAAACAGACCACACCATACTAACTCCATTTTGTTTGCCAAGGCTGTAGCGAAAAGAAATCCACACCTTTCGATTGTTAACCGCTTCTGATTTTTAGTACTGAGGCCCACTTTATTATTTGGTTTAGCGGTGAAGGCTTCCTTTAAGAAATCTGTAGCAACTGGACCAGGATTGAAAATAGTTACATCCAGAGATGGGTGCTCCATAGACAAACATTGAAGATAGGCATTTAAAGCGTGTTTAGCACCACAATAGCTGGCTGAGAAAGGGACAGTTGTTAATCCTGCAACACTAGATGTCGCTGCTATATGACCGTTCCCACCGGCTTGCTCTATAAAGTAGTGTACGACCAAACGGCTCAGATGTAGCACGGAAAACACATCCAATTCGAAAAGTTCTCTGTCGACTTGTATATCAATATCTTCCCAATTGGCGCGTTGAGATCGGCCTGCATTATTTACTAAAATATCTAATTTACCGAAATTGTTCAACACGTCCAAAAGGCACTTGTAATGATTTTGGAAATTAAGCATATCCATAGGCAATACCAAAATATCTTTAGCAGATAGCAAGCCTTTGGCTTCTATCAGACATTCCTTTTTAACTTCCTCCAACTAGTCTTACACCATGTCGTGCAAGATTTAAAGCCAATCCTTTACCGATGCCACTCGATGCTCCAGTTATCCAAACTACTTGACCCCGTAAGCTGGAAATATTGTGGCCAAAACGGATTTTCAGCCAAAGTGATACGTTGCAGTCCAAGAAGATCCATAGAAGTAAATATATTAACCAGTAAAATAAAACAAGTAAACCAAACACTTCAAGGAAGTTCATAATACATCACTTTATCTTAGAAATAAAAAAAAAACAATTTTAATGTGTACTTTAAAATAGAGTGGACCATAGACCTTGTATCGAAAGTAAAAAATTTATTGCGTTAGAAAAATCAACAACGAAATGATGTAGTGAATAAAAACAGAGTTTATATTTTTTAACAATAGTAGGTGATCTTACTGGTGACTTTTTCAATTACCAAGAAGAGGGATAGCTACATCATTCGCAAAACGAGGCAAAAAAGTTATTAGGTGTTTTTTTGCATTGGGCCTTTTCACACAAGACTAATTATGCTGGCATAAAATTGCAGTTTGTCGGCATTTTCGGGGGAGAGTGGTTTTTGGTTGGCACAATTTTTTCATCCAGCTTCAACCCCGCACAAGCAGAACAAAACTAACACATACACACTTATGAAAACAGGTTCTGCGAAATAAACAAAGAAAATACTAACACACACAAAGCTTTGTGTACGTACAAAATTTTATGCCAGCATAATTAGTCTAGTGTGAATACGAAAGAACAAAAGTTGTGCGGATTAAAAATAGTCTTGTGTGAAAACCCCCATTGTTTTATTTTTTTTCACCTTAATGATGTGTCAAGGCGAAATGAATACTAGGTGGCCTTATTACTACTATATACAACCAAGGCGAATTGAATTCTAAATTTTTCAATAAACGTTTCGGGAGGAAATACAATAAAATTGTTACAATAATTATTATTTTTTTGCTAAACACGGTATATGTAATAGTGCAATATTAATGATCGGCTACTAAGTGTAGAGGATGAGCAAATGTTGCAAGTGATTTAAATATAACTGGAAACGATTTAGGTAAGTTCACTATTTAATAAAATTACCATCCACTTTTAAGTCTTTTTTTACTTCATTTATTTTTATAGGTGAACCAAACCTTGCAAACACCGCCCTCAATATATGTGGCCAATGACAACATTAGTGCTCCAAAGGCAAATATAAATTAAGAAGACGAAAAAATTCACTATTAATTTTTATTGAATTTCATTTATTTCCATTGTTTTTCATATGCATGTTAATTCATTGATATATTTCAATACTACTTTAAAAAATCCATAAATGTAATTAATTATTATCTTAAATATTTTAAAAGCTGCAACTCTCACTTGATTTTGTTTCGAAAACTTTAGGTTTTAGATGCTCTTGGTTGCATTTTGCATGCTTTGGTTATGCTGTAAAAGATTTTGTTACGGTTATTTCAAACGTATTTTAAAAGTCCTATGCAACGTCTACTTACGTGGAAAACGAAAGAGATGCTTGAAGATTTCTTTTAGGCACTGAGTTCAGGTTTCACATTAAAGCTTTGTTTTCGCTGTGAAAGACTGTTATGGTTAATTCAAACGTATATTTCAAAACCTATGTAATACTTACCATAGAAACGCTTAAAGATTCATTTTAAGCATTTCCTTGAAGCCCATAAGCCGCTGCTATGAACACGAAATAATGATCCACATCTCCAAGTGTATTTTATTTTATAAACTGCACACACACTCACGTTATTTTTATAGAAATACATTTTTTTCTTTTTTCTTCCAATTTTTAATACGAAACATTCAAAATAAAAGAGTTTTGACATTTGGGGTTTGAACAGAGCCAATTTTCATTAGAACAGCTGATAATCACCTGCGCTAATGAGGCCACCTGTTTTCAATTAGCCTTGATGTGTGTGAGCATGTACTCTAGATTTTCTAGTCTCCCGTCATACATGTATATATATATATATATATATATATATATATATATATATATATATATATATATATATATACAGTAGAATCCTAGAAAAGTTAACTCTCGTAAAAGTTAAACACGCGGATAAGTTAACAGTTTTTCATAATCCACGTGCAGCTCTAAAAAGTTAACTTTTCGGTTAACTTTTTAGAGCGTGTACGTACATACATATATACATACATACATACATCTAAAGTAAGTTTCTCGAAAGCAGTTGAAAGAAAAGAAACAAACAAGCATTGACTGCTTCTTTAAACCTCTATAAACTATTTTTATGCGAACAAAAAAAAAACTGAGCGGGACTGTAAAATTGAACACCCAGTACAAACTAAATCTAAGTTTCTTTTTTGTAATAATGAAAACTATTATATAAGTCTTTTAATAAAAATGTAACATTTGGTGTCTAAAAAAATTGTTTACATATTACATATATACTTTATTTATTCCCTTTTTCGACTAAAAAAACCGCTTAGAAAAGTTAAAAGTTCGAAAAAGTTAATACCCCTTCGGACATTTTTGTTAACTTTTTTAAGATTCTACTATATATATATATATATATATATATATATATATATATATATATATATATATATATATATATATATATATATGTAAGTACATATGTATATGTATAAGTATGGCCATAAACTAATTATGTATTCTATGGTATGGCTTGGTTATGATTGGCGGTACGGCCCTATGCTAAATCAAATAATCAAAATAAATAGAAGTTTTGACTATGAATTTGGCTTAACCTATATTGTATACGAAGCAGTGAGACCAAGGCATATTAATACGATGAATGTATTTGCTCTAAGTGAGCTCATAAAAATGTTTTTTGTACGCTTCAATTCAAATATTTCATCAAACAACCGTAACGCGGTATAGTTATTCCATTGACACATTCGAGAGTGAGACGCAAAACTCTGGAAGACGCGAGACTGTTCTACAGCCCTGAACTCCTTTGCGACTTATTGCCAATATTAATAGTTTATTGCTGATATTTATCACAAGGCGAATTAATTATACCAACTTTAAGTGGTAGTTTTTAATAGAATAGTAGAGGCTACAGAATCAACATTCTTGAACCTCTCAGTGACAACATGAAAGCAAATTTAGTTTCCCTGTGGCATCATCTTGTATTAAAGCGTCCAAGGCAATAAATTTGCTTGAATGAATGACCCTTTAGTTATCATAAGTGAAAGGATCGTTGAAGTCAAGGCGAATTGAAATTAAATTTATGTCAGTTCGGCTTGGCAAAATTTTAATATAAAAACTTTTTAAATAAAAATTTAATCAACTTCAGAAATAGAGGCTATAGGATTTTGAGTAAAATATTAATATGTACATGCATTGGCTACTGCAACTGTGTTTATTTCACATAACTAAAAACAATACAAATGTCATGTTCTCCGTTTAAAACAAAATTTAACTAAAATATGTTTTTTTAACCTAAAAATTAAGGTCCTTTAATTAGATGCATGCAAGAGCCCAGCTGATAGGTAGATGATTTTAAAATTTTTCTTATGTATATATGTATGTATATAAGGAGTTCGAAAATTGTTATTTCGGCTTTATTTTAATCAGTTCGACTTGCATAGAGCTTATAAATGGACCTTTCCTGATGATTTAGTTACCGCCAATGGAATGCAGGAACATACTCTGCTAAGCCAACAAAAAATTGAATGTTAGTTATTTTGGAGAATATTTTGAATAACAATTTTAATAAATACAATCCAATATTTTTACACTACCTTCATTCCAAGAAAACACTTTATTGTTTTAAGTCAAGTAAATAATATATTTCCAATATTCTCACATATTCTTGCAATTTGCTCTTTGGAAGCGTGTTCAGCTGCCAAAATAGCATTACCAACCGCTATAGTTTCCTTGACTGTTTTCGCTTTAATCCAAATGCGACCATTCAATCCTACAGCAATCTCAAAAGGCATTTCCTTTGTCAATGCCGCTAAAAGTGGACAGTCTTCTCTTAAAATTAAACGAGCCAAATTAAGACTGCAGTTGAATACGAATCCTTCTGAGAGCACTCCCAATTTTCCCTTTTTACCCAATGAATTCACACACACCAGTTCCGGTTCAAAATCCTTGCTGGCGACTATAAGTCGAGCATATACTAAATCCCCAGTATTGACGTCTGGTCTATTTTTCTTTGTCGCCTGTTCAAACGCCAAATAAGAAAGTGAGGCTTGTTCGCAACCACCTATATCGACACGGAAGATATCCCCAGCTTTGGCCGTTACGACACCTATCACAGCTTCACCTCTCACTGGCACATATCTTCTTTGATAGCTTTCCACCCAAAAGGTGTTTGGCTCTTTGTGTTGTAGTGTTCCCGCCTTACACGCCACAACTTGTTCATCTTGTCTTCGTAGACCGGGACCAAGAATGACTTTCTTTGTTTTAGCCATTTCTTCTGCGTCTGTTATGCGATCACCGGGCATTACAATTTCTGTCATTCTATTAACTTTTTATGCAAAATAGATGATATAAAGAAAAGTATATAAACGCACGTGAATATAAAGAAATTAAAACAAAAAAAGTAGACAACATAAGATAAATGTGATAGGCAATATTGCCTAATTTAATTAAATCGGGCGTAGCCAGATTTTTACAAGCTAAATATCCAACCGTAGGTGTAAAAAGAAGACCACACTTTTTGATTTCAAAAATGATTACGAAGATATTGCTAAGCGATTTTATAACTGTATCAGCAGTTCCTTTTAGAATTGTGGCAGCACCAAGTTTGTCAGCTAGTGAACGGAGTGAATCTGGCAACACGTTAGAACATAAAAGAAGAAGAAAACAAATATTAATTCCTCGCGTCGTCTTTGCTGCTACAACTTTGGACAATTCTCGCAACTTAATTTGAATTCTTTTATATCTCCAAACATTAAATAAAATAATAATAATTTTAAATAGTTTAAGAATAAAATAACGCGTTTACTTTACAATAAACTATATTGGTGACCCCGTGCTTGGAACAAATTACATCGAATACCAAAGTAGTGAAAATTTCAGCAGAAAAAATATTTTTCGTGGAAACAGCGCAGTCGCAGCTTTTTCGAAATTTTAACGTTTCAACGCTGCGATCAATTTTTTTTTCACAACGAACAAGATCAATCCGGCTTATGGATTCAAGCAAATACAACTTGAGAAGTAAGCAAACTGTTTCAATAGAAGAGACATCCGGCAGTGACGAAATTAAAATGTCTGAAATGGATAATATTATTGCTCAAATGAGGGACCTTCAACGAGAAGTGAATTTACTACGGGAGCAACGTGAGCATCCAAATGAAGCAGCAAAATCGAATCTTCAAAGGGTGCATATACCCAAATTCAATAAGCATAACCCACACCTTTGGTTTGCTCAGGTTGAAAGGTCGTTTGCCTTGTGTGACATTACATCAGATACAGACAAATTTGATTTTGTTTCGGTTCGTCTTGAAGACGATATCCTTTTATCTGTTGAGGATTTAATTACCAATCCGCCCGCAAACGACAAATTCAATGTTCTCAGGGAAAGATTAATTTCAAAATTTGCTGAGTCACCTGAATCCAAATTGCGCCGTTTATTACAAGGTGGAGAAACCGTGGGTATGAAACCGTCTGAAGTCTTGGCACACATGAAACGACTAGCGCCTGGTAAGTCCAACGAAGCGATAATCCGTACACTTTTTATTGGCCAGATGCCAGAATCGATTCGTCCACTTTTAAGTATATGGGAGCAAGACGATTTAGACAAATTGGCAAAAACGGCAGATAAAATGTTAGAGGCGAACAACAACATGGTAAGTGCCATATCACACAGTACCTCAAGTAGTGAAACGCAACTTTCGGTAAGTGCTATTAACCCTTCAATGGCCGATCTCATTAAATCGATAAATATTTTATCGGATAAGATTGATAAGATGAAAATACAATCGAGTCACAATAATTGTCGTAATCGTTCAAGATCTCGGAGTCGCTCACAATCGGGTCAGAATCCTTCCGAATCACAACTTTGCTGGTACCATGTAAAATTTGGAAAGAATGCTAAACGCTGTAAACCAAATTGCCCACATAACAATAATTCGGAAAACTAATTGAGCTGTCGTCAATCAACTCAATTGGCGACAGCGACAGCAATAATGGAATAATTTCGGAAAATCGGTTGCACGTATATGATAACTCGACGAAATCTTACTTTTTAATTGACTCAGGATCGGTGGTCTCAGTTATACCCCCATCATTAGTCAAGGCGAAACTTTTCCCCTCGAAAGTTAAACTTTTGGCAGCTAATCAGAGTGAAATCACAACCTATGGTCACTCGGTTTTTAAACTAGACCTAGGGTTACGTCGTGAGTTTAAGTGGCTATTCATTATTGCTGACGTTCAATCACCCATAATTGGTGCTGACTTTTTAATTCATTATAATTTGTTAATTGATCTCAAAACCAAACGACTAGTAGATGGTACAACCAAACTTGCTAGTAGTGGTAAAATTCGTAAAACGAAAGATTTTAGTATCTCAACAATTTCTTCAGAAACACCATTTGCAGCTTTACTCCAAGAGTACGTCAGCATTACGACAACAACTTTAACCCGAAAGGTCACAGGAGATTCAACCGTCGGACATCACATCGAAACAACTGGTAAGCCGGTAGCAGATCGCCCACGTAGATTATCTGGAGATAAATTAGCAGCCGCAAAAGCAGAAGTAGATTTTCTTTTGGAACAAGGTATATGCCGTATATCTAAGAGTCAATGGGCTAGTCCTATTCACATTGTGGCTAAAAAAACGGGTGGTTGGCGTGTATGTGGCGACTATCGAAAATTGAACGCTCAAACAGTTCCTGATCGCTATCCAATAGCTAATATCAACGACTTTGCTGAAAGACTATATGGTAAGTCCATTTTTACTACATTAGATCTAGTAAGAGCCTATTACCAAATTCCGATGGTCGAAGAGGATATCGAAAAAACAGCTCTTTGCACCCCGTTTGGTTTAATAGAATTTTTGTATATGCCGTTTGGACTACGAAACGCCACGCAAACGTTCCAAAGGTTTATGGACTCAGTTCTAAGAGGTTTGAACTTCGTTTATTGTTACATCGACGATATTATCATAATGTCAAATTCCATCGAAGAGCATAACCACCATCTGCGATTAGTTTTTGATCGTCTTCGTCAGCAGGGCTTAACAATCAATGTTAAGAAATGTCATTTTGGCCAAAATGAGGTCGAATTTTTGGGTTACACTATCAATAGCAGTGGTTGTCGACCTCCTAAAGATCGTGTTACTGCCATCGAAAATTACGCTAGACCCGAAACGATTTGTGAACTGCGAAGATTTCTGGGTATCATTAACTACTATCGCCGGTGCATCCCACATGCAGCTCAACTGCAAGCACCGCTTAATGGTTTTCTCACAGACTCTAGGAAAAATGATAAGAGAAAAATACCTTGGACACCAGAAGCCGAAAATGCCTTCGAAGCGTGTAAAAAAAGTATAAGTGAGGCTACTACGCTAGCGCATACTGCTCCAAACTCCGAACTGGCACTCATTTCGGACGCTTCTGATACAGCTATCGGAGCGGTTCTCGAGCAAAATTTTGATGGTTTATGGAGACCGCTAGGTTTTTTCTCCAGGAAATTGTCAAAGGCGGAAAGCAACTACAGCACATATGACAGGGAGTTACTTGCAATTTACGATTCCATTAAACATTTCCGTCATATGTTGGAGGCTCGTCATTTCGTCATTAAAACCGATCATCGACCACTGATTTATGCATTTTCACAGAAGCCAGAGAAAGCTTCCCCACGTCAATTGAGACATTTGGATTTTATATCGCAATTTACAACAGAGATAATACATTTGTCTGGTCCCAAGAATACTGTTGCTGATGCTTTATCTCGTTTAAATGCAATTTCGATGCCGTTAACAATATCTTACGAGGAACTACAATTATCACAAGAAACAGATGACGAATTGAAAACCTTACTGGAAGGTAACAATTCGTTAAAATTTCAAGTAGTCCACTTCGATTCTTCTTCAATCTATTGTGACATTTCGACCGGTTATGTACGACCTTACGTTCCAAATGAACTACGCCAACAAGTTTTCAATTCCATACATAATCTATCACATCCTGGTGGTAAAGCTACACTTCAAGAGATCCGAAAGAAATATGTTTGGCCTAGTATGAAAAAGCAAGTTATCAATTGGGTTCGTACTTGTTTATTATGCCAGAGAGCAAAGATAACTAAACATAATCGTTTAACACCGAACAAGATAGATGTACCTGATAATCGTTTTGACCACGTCCACCTGGATATTGTAATTATGCCAGTAATACAAGGTTTTAGATACTGCCTTACTATGATTGACAGGTTTTCGAGGTGGCCGGAATCAGTTCCCTTGAAAGACATGTCTGCTCAAACCGTTGCAACTGCTTTTTGGACTCATTGGATATCTAGATTCGGATGCCCAAGAACTATAACTACAGACCAAGGTACACAGTTTGAATCAGCTCTATTCAAATCATTGACTAATTTCATTGGATCTAAACGAGCCCGAACTACTGCATACCATCCGCAATCAAACGGTATGGTCGAACGTTGGCACAGAACATTTAAAACGGCTCTTATGTGCCACCCTAATACTTCATGGATTGATATACTGCCGACAGTATTACTTGGTTTAAGAACCTCTTTCAAAGAGGATATTCAGGCTTCTCCATCGGACTTATTATATGGAGGCCCATTACGTTTACCAAATGAATTTTTTGAGAATACTAACGATAACACTAATCCGGATGAATTTCTTAAAAAACTTCGCAACCATTTTAGTCTTCTACGACCTATACCAACAGCTCATCATAACAAAAGTAAAATGTTTGTTTTGAAAAATATTAATGATTGCACTCATGTATTTCTGCGCACTGATTCAGTCCGTGAACCACTTCAGACGCCCTACACAGGACCTTATGAGGTAGTTCAACGTTTATCCGATCGTTTATATACCATAAGAATTAAAGATAAAGATGTAAACGTCAGCGTTGACCGATTAAAACCAGCCTTTATCATCAATGATATTCAAGACAATTTTAAACACCAAAGACCTCAAGACTCTAAGTCAAAGCAGCTTACCACATCACGACAACTTGAAACTTCAATCAACAATGATCCTGAAATTACCACTGACGAAAGTGCATCGTTCCCAGCAGTCCCTGACTTAGTCACTGGAGAGGGAGTGGATGTGGCAGCACCAAGTTTGTCAGCTAGTGAACGGAGTGAATCTGGCAACACGTTAGAACATAAAAGAAGAAGAAAACAAATATTAATTCCTCGCGTCGTCTTTGCTGCTACAACTTTGGACAATTCTCGCAACTTAATTTGAATTCTTTTATATCTCCAAACATTAAATAAAATAATAATAATTTTAAATAGTTTAAGAATAAAATAACGCGTTTACTTTACAATAAACTATAGAATTAACAAATTATTCATAAAAAAGTTAAAGATGAGCGAAATTTTAATATTTTTAAAAGAAAAATTATAATTTTTATAAAAAATATCCCATAAAGTTTTTATAAATGTGAATTGTCAATACATATATATATATATATATATATATATATATATATATATATATATATATATATATATATATATATATATATATATATATATATATATATATATATATATATATATATATATATTGTGTAAAAGTACAATTTGTAAAGAGAACCGAAAAGTATGATAATACTACTATTAAATAAATAAAAAAAAAAAAAATCAACACATCCTAATAAAACAAGATTTATGTATGTATGTATATAGCTCAATACTGTTTGCATGTTGTTGCGTTTTAATATACTTATGTTCAAGGAAGTCGAACAATACCTTTACGTGGTTGGAATCTTAAAATAAGCGCTTATTAAAATTTTTTTAAGCAAAGATTTATTGGAATAGGTCGAAGTATATATATATATATATATATATATATATATATATATATATATATATATATATATATATATATATATATATATATGTATGTATATATATATATATATATATATATATATATATATATATATATATATATATATGTATATATATATATATGTATATATATATATATGTATATGTATATATATATATATATATATATATATATATACACATATATATATATATATATATATATATATATATATATATATACGTGTATATATATATATATATATATATATATATATATATATATGTATATATCAGTGTTGCCAGTGAAATTTCGAGAAGGATACATTTTAGTTTCCAAAAAGATACATTTTGAAAAAAAAATTGAAAATCCATGTTTAACGTTTAACATTTATTAACATAACATTCTTATTTCATATTCAATTTTTTTCATTAACCATCCATTGTACTCTTTTATTAACAGCCATTTATCATTAAAATTGTACATTGTCTTTTTTGGAGAAATTATAACGAAATGCCATTAATTCCATATAGAAACATATGTATATACATAAAATTTATTTAATATGTAAAATTCACTCACTCATTTTGTTTATATGTACATACATAACTCACTCATTTTGTTTATATGTACATACATAAATATATATAATGTATCTATATTTTTTGACCTCTTTTATAATAATCCGTTTTTTAATTTTCAAGCTTAAGGTCTTTTATTTTTTTAAAAAAATTAATTAAAAATAACTATCAATATTTCGATACTCAATGAGTATATATATATATATATATATATATATATATATATATATATATATATATATATATATATATATATATATATATATATATATATATATATATATATATATATATATATATATATATATATATATATACCTTCTGCTTGCTGGTATACAGTTCGAAACGAGAAGAAAATTGTTTTACTCATATTTCCTATTACAGAAATGTTATAACTCTTGGCCGTGAATTATTCGTCAGCTGAAGCAAAAACTATTGTTCAGACAATTATTTACAGAATTTTTTGAATTTTGTTAAGGTGCGTTTTTGTATGTTTTTCAGTTTGTTCCGTTCATCGTAGTATAAAAATTGTGGCAACACTTATTTGCTCTCTAAACCAAAGTGTCAAAGAGTATGCTCTCTGGAAGTAAAGAATAAATACCGGCAGTATCTTCCATATAACCTTGCTTAAGGTCAACTATCAAAACAAACCATGAAAATACAGAATTTTAACTTCCAACTTTGAAAAACAATAGTCAAATAAAAGTCGTTTTTCAAAATATATTGAAAATACGGAATTTCTCCTCCCAACAACTAAAGTTTTGTATATAAATTGGAAAAGAGATATATAATTGCATGTAAGTGGGGTACATTCATATGTTTTGTGAATAATAAAGAGAAAATCAATTAATGTTATTTCATGGGGGCAAGAACATTGATGTTATGTTGTACGGCTGCTTTCGTTAACGTCACACCACTATCGCATTTGTACAAAAGGCGCTGTGGCAGAAGTGCGACAGCAATGTTAAAAACTGTGTTGTTTGCAATTACACGTAAATGCTCAGTATCAGTCGTGAAAGAGTCGTTGTTGGATTTGAAACAGCTCAAATTTAGTTCTGTCAATTCACTACAAACAAAAAGATTCAAGTAAGTTTAAAATAAAAAAAATGGTGGAAAATAGATATGTATGTATATATGTATATGCATACAGATATTTTTTTGTGTCTTATTTTCATTGAAAATAACTTCAGCCGGTATTAATAAACAATTTGCTTTTGTCAAAAAAAACTGGGTAAAATCTATTAGTGGATTCTTCAAACAAAATTGAGTAAGGAATACTTCATATTATTTGTGCAACTCTTCTAAAAAGGGCTGTTAGATAACATCCTTCATGTACGTATATATATTTTTAACTTTTTGACGTTATTTCTGGAAAGTTATGCAAAACGAACCATACATATTTATGTACATACATACTTATGTTAAAATTAAACAGTCACCGTTTGCTGAAATGTTCTCAAACCATATGACCTCTAGCTTAACCGTAGAGGTCATCTCTTAAATTTCTCGTTGTGTTCTTAACTTTTGTGTGTATTTATTTATTTGCTTGTATTCAATATTATTATAATATTTCAATTGAAAATTTTATCCGATTCTATAAAACGATTTTCTTTGTACGTATAAAATTTAGAATTGTTCATTCATTACGTTTAAGCTTTTATTTAGTTTTCTTCCATTCTATGTTTCTTGAGATTTTCCTTCTGCTGAGATCATTTTATTTCCTTCTTTGCTGCTTACCGCATTACCTCAAAGAAAAATAGAAGAAAAGAAATTTAAAACAGCGGTTGTGCATTTCACAATTGAAGAAAAGGGAATTGTAAAAGTGCACATGCTGCCAGACTTCTTTCGGATATTACTGGACCTTCAAAAATATAGACGTTGCATCAATAAAATTGTCAGTTGCCACTCACCCTCATTCCAGCTACTTTTAAGTCAAAATTGCGAAAGTCAATTACAATTTGATGTTGGAGTCAAAATTGATTATAGGGAGAAATGTTTCTCTTGTGAAGAGATGAACTACGATATGCAATAGCGATATGTTATGATCGGCAAATGGCGACGCAGTGTACAAAAAACTGAAAGGCGGTATCACCCCGTGGCAGAAATGTTTCTTGAATCGTTTTCAACTAAATCTTTTATCCTGGAGGTGACTGAGTCAACTTGTTCTTCGAACGACCCTAATAGGTACTCTACTAGAGTGCGAGTATACCTTATATTTAATGCATATTAGAAAATTTACTTTGGCGATATACATACATATGTATGTATATGTTCATATGTACATTGTAATTTCCATCCACATATGTACGTATATTTTTTTGTGAGTAAAAGTATATTTTTACATTGAATAGGCTATTATATAAAATACTGGGAATTATTTATATATTCTACGAAATGACCAGCCAGAAATTAAAAAAAAAACATTTTAGCACAAAAATGAAATACATGGAGTATTTTGAAGAATTTTTCAAAATTTGCCATTGTAGATAGTTACCTAAATATAGGATTTTTGATAATAGAATATTCTCAATTTCATGTATTTCTTTTCTTTATAGCTGCAATATGCCAATCAAAACAATTCACGCACGTCAAATCTTCGATTCTCGTGGTAATCCCACCGTTGAAGTCGACCTTACCACTGAATTGGGTCTCTTCCGTGCTGCCGTTCCATCTGGTGCTTCCACCGGTGTTCACGAAGCTTTGGAATTACGTGATAACGACAAGAAGAATTATCACGGCAAGAGTGTTTACCAAGCCGTTGGACATGTCAACAAAACCTTGGCTCCCGAACTCATTAAGGCCAATTTGGAAGTGACGGAACAAGAAGCCATCGATAACTTCATGTTGAAATTGGACGGTACTGAAAACAAGAATAAATTCGGTGCCAACGCTATTTTAGGCATTTCCCTGGCTGTCTGTAAAGCTGGTGCTGCTAAAAAGGGTGTGCCATTGTACAAGCATATTGCTGATTTGGCTGGTAACAAGGACATTATTTTGCCGGTACCCGCCTTTAATGTAATTAACGGTGGTAGCCATGCTGGCAACAAATTAGCTATGCAAGAATTCATGATTCTGCCAACCGGCGCTAGCAGTTTCACTGAAGCCATGAAGATCGGTTCTGAAGTTTACCATCACTTGAAGAAGGTAATTAAGGATAAATTCGGCTTGGATGCCACAGCTGTTGGTGATGAAGGTGGTTTCGCTCCCAATATTCAATCAAATAAGGAAGCTTTGTGCCTTATCAGCGACGCTATCGCTTTGGGTGGTTACACTGGCAAGGTTGAAATTGGAATGGATGTTGCCGCTTCTGAATTCTTCAAGGACGGTCTTTATGATCTGGATTTCAAAAACGCCAATAGCGACAAATCCAAATGGATTTCACCAGAAAAGTTGGCTGATCTGTACCAAGAATTCATCAAGGACTTCCCAATTGTATCTATTGAAGACCCCTTCGATCAAGACGATTGGGATGCCTGGTCTAAATTTACTGCCGCTACTAAAATTCAAATTGTAGGTGATGATTTGCTTGTCACTAATCCAAAACGTATTCAAACTGCCGTTGAAAAGAAGGCGTGCAACTGCTTGCTGTTGAAGGTAAATCAAATTGGTACTGTTACCGAATCTATCAAGGCCCATTTGTTGGCAAAACAGAATGGGTGGGGTACCATGGTCTCCCATCGATCTGGTGAGACTGAAGATTCGTTCATTGCTGATTTGTCTGTTGGTTTGTCTGCTGGTCAAATTAAGACTGGTGCTCCTTGCCGCTCTGAAAGGTTGGCCAAATACAATCAAATCCTCCGCATCGAAGAGGAATTGGGAGGAGGAGCTAAATTTGCCGGTAAATCATTCAGAAAACCACAATAAATTGTTGAACAATAAGCACAACTCATCGTTATTACAAATCTATTCCAACATCTGAAACAAAAGAAATTTGCTAACTTCTGGCCTAAGTTGAGCTTGGTTATAAATAAAAAATATTTTTTTTAATTTAACAAGGTTAGAAATTTCAAAATTTTAATTTTCTTTCATTTAGTGTCGTAATACTTCAAATTTGCTTAAATTTCCAAAATTGTTAGCGGTATTATCCAACTCTTGTTTAGTGCCCACACAAGGAAATTATTAAACGAATCAGGAACTTTAAATTTAATATATTTATTATATTTTTAATTCTGAACTATCGGTGTTTATCCAAATACACATTAATATTATAAAATCATTTTATATATACATACATATATGCAGTTATACACAAAGAGAATATATCTAGTTCGCTGTTGTCAAAATTAATTAAAAAAAGAGATCGCGACAGATTGCGACCGTTTCTTTAACAAAAATGTTTAAATTCTAATCAGTAGATTTAAGTTTTTATCATATGTTCTGCAGCAATTAATAATAATAAAAAACAAAATATAAAAACTTGCGTTGAAATTTTTGAAAAATTTTATTTGAAGCATTTAAAACTACAATGTTCTTTTAGAATATTCCTGTATTTTTAAGTATCTAATACCATAGTTTTACACAAGCGAAATTCAACTTTTAAAATCTTCTGGACTAAATCATGAATATTGGCAAGGAATACAATCCACGCGATAGAAAAAAGGAGGGTGAATCGATTCAGCTGTTTTGCATACTGACATTTAATTTTTATAATTGCACTCGTTGAAACAAACATCTAGTTTTTTTAATAAAATAATTCAAAATGCATACTGTGTGCTTGTGAGAAAATATCTGTCGAAAGTAGAGAACGTTCAGAACGAATGGGTGAATTCACCTTTAGTTCTTACAATGCATGTAATATCTAAGTTGGCTTCTATCAAAGTCAATAAGTAGTAAACTTTTGTTTATTTTGCTTAAGGATATTGAAACCTTTTCTTTTTGTTTACATTTAAGTAAATTAATGATATTATTTGACCTTTATTTTGGTTAGTTAATTTATTGAATTATTTTGAAGAATACATATATTTATTTTTATTTATTCAATATTTTACACACTGTGGGGGTCTTCTTCAGGAAATTTCTAAAAATATATTCTGTTTAAAAAAAGATCTACAACTCAAAAATAATTCAATAAATTAATAAATATTTAGTTATATTTTTGTAAAAACAAAATTTAAGGAATTAGCAATATTTTTTTCCACTTTTACATTCAAATTATCCCGCCGAAATTTCTCCCCTTCAGGATTACAATTCGGGAAAAATTTTTGCTAACGATTGGGCTGTTATTTTATATTATATTTATCTGGCATCACTAATTTGTTTTTGGTAACTCTCCACTGGTAACTCTATTTCCTGCAGTTGATTTATCAGTTCCTCTTTAAACGTTTTAGGGAATGTACTGTGAGTGCGTAACAAAAAATTGCAATTTAATGTTGTCTGCTTAGTATTTTGGTATAATAAATCTATAAAAAAGAATTTTATATGATCCAACAGGCAAATTCGGGGTTTGTCCTTAAACTTTAAACAAAGTATTATAAAAGTCTAGAGTGATGGTGTGAATAATTGTAATTTTAACAAGTGAAATGTCCATCTCTTTCGCACTTAATCGATATTAAGAAAGGTAATATTCTAGAGAGCTAAGGATCATATATATGTATGTATGTACATATACTTATATGTATATGTTTCTGGTAAGTTACTTTTAGCGAATTTTTTAGTATTTCTTATTTTATTATAAAATTGTTCTTAAAATGTTTAATGCGGATTTCATGTAATTGTGGTGATGCTTTTTTTTCAAAAGAATGTGTAGTGGCAAATACATGATACTTGCATGCAGGTGCAATCAAGTGATGGTGCCAGCGTCGTACTACTTGTTGAACTATATATATATATATATATATATATATATATATATATATATATATATATATATATATATATATCTTATATATAGTATATATATATATATATACTATACTATACTATATATATATATATATATATATATATATATATATATATATATATATATATATATATATATATATATATGTATATATAAATATAACTGTTCAAGAAGCAAGAACAACGTGGGACAAAAGAATAAAATATGGGTCGACAAAAGATTTTCCTGGGGGAACTTTCAATAATAATATATGTAGAATAATTGCTTTAATAATTTGTTTTTTAATTTTTAAGCTTAAGGTCTTTCATTTTTTTAAACAATTCAATTAAAAAATAACAATCAATATTTCGATACTCATTGAGTATCATCTTCAGGACAATTCTGAAGATGATACTCAATGAGTATCGAAATATTGATTGTTATTTTTGAATTGAATTGTTAAAAAAATAAAAGACCTTATGCTTAAAAATTAAAAAACAAATTATTATAGAAAAAAGGTCAAAAAATATAGATACATTATTATAAATTGCTTTAGTTGGAACATCCAAGTGGTAACTTCAATATGACTTTTATCTACTTGGAGCCATTTTGTTGATTTAGCCTTTGCTAATTATGGTTTTTCAAAGTTTGGAAGCACTTAAAATGGGTGCTGCGGTTCCAAGTGTATGCTTGAAACCAATTTTCTATATTGCAGCTTAGCAAGGCAGAATAGAATTTTGTATTTGTCGTAGTTTACCTCCTACGTCTGGTCTGCCCCTTATATCAACAACAATTAGCAAAATGTTGGTCTTAAGATAGTCTATACGTCTTATGTTTCGCTTGTACTTATTCCAGCTCATCAATAGGTCTCTAACTATATTCTTAAAAGTTTAAAAATTTTTATGTTTATATACAGAAGTATTATTTGTAATGCTAACCAAAAGGCTAGCGAAACATCGAAAACAAATACTTGTATATAAAACTAAATAATTATAAAGGTCAAAAAAATTAAAATATTTATATATTTTACAAATATATGATTTTTATAAGTATTACGTAATTCTTAACCAAAATGTATCATGTACATAATTATTTTTAAATTTTAAATGGTTAATGATTTTTAATTTTATGCAGATCTAAGATACGGAATAAAAGCAAATTAAACTCTCAATGATTTTGATGTATTAAAAAACTAATTAAGGGGCATCAGTTTTCAAGGCGAATAACAAAATTTTGTTTTTAGTTTAAATTCTCAAACAAGAACTCGTAGTATTGCTTCAATTGTCCGTTTGATAAGTTTCAAGCTTCTAAATTCAACTTAGAAAAAATTAAACGAACATGTTTTTTGATCTTTTGCAAGGAATATTTGAATTTCTCTGGAGTTTGCTACCATTTGGCAAGTTAATGTGTATTAAAAAAGATGAATACTATAATTAAAAGAATTTTTTTATTACTAGGTGGTGGAAGTAATAACAATAATGCTGATAATTCTGAAGAATAATAATTTAAACCTAAATTTATTTATTTTCACTGCAACTATACCAATTTGTTTATTAAAAAAATCGTGTTGTGTGTTATTTAAAAAAATTCATAGTTTATGATTTATATAATTTTATATAGTATATCTTTTTGTTTTATATAAGATTTATACACTTTTTTGTTTGTAAATTAAAAAAAAACATGCATGAAATATGTGTAAAATAACGAATAAAATCAATAAGTTTTTTTTGGGCATTAAAACAATTTTAATTAACTTTTCGTTATAGATTTGCCATTAAAATAGCTTATGCTTCTTCTTTAACTCTTGTTTCTTCCATGCGGGCAGTTCATCAAATTCCCAAAATGACATATTGAACAGTGATACAAAATCATCATGTGTCAAATGGACCTGTAAGGAGAATGAAAAAAAGTTAATTAGGAAATTATATTTACAAAAAAAAAAAAAATTGACAATTTTGTTCGGATAAATAATTAATTAATTGGGAAGTATATCTCCCAAAATAATTAATTTCAATATTAAGTATTTGTGTTTTTGTTTTCAAAGCAAATTTTGGAACAAAATTTTCTTTTATGTTTATAAATTCAGGCAGTGAAAACAAAACACATTTTGATGATACTGAAAAGGAAACTCTATTAGAGGATCTGTTTGCCATGATGTATAGCTAACGCTCGTATATTTTTTTGGACCAAAAGCAGTACATTTCACTGAAATTTTTTTAGAAATGCAGTAAATCGATTTGGATAAACAGTACTTTTCGCAGTATATATTTTATTCAATATATAAAAAAATAACAAGCATTTCCATGATCTGAATCATTTCCATCAGAATCAGCTTTTGTGGTTGTTTTGTATTTGTTTTTGTATTTGTCGTTTGAAGCAATTGGAATAAGCAATGCCGGCTTCGTTTTGAAGTAATTGTAGAAATCAACGCACTTGTACTTCAAATTACATTTGACGGTCAGAATCGTCTTCAATGTTTGCACATCTAATCGGGTTTTGTCTGACGTCCAAGTTATGTTCACTGCAGAGAAAATTCGTTCCACTGATGCTGAAGTTCCTGGAAAACATAAAATATATTCAACGATCGTGGCCAATTCTTTGAATTCGCAATCGGCGTTTTTGAGATGAATAAATATCTCCACCCACCGATCCACAATCGAAACATTGCCTTCTCTCCATTGCATAATTTTGTCACTCGTACAATAGATTTTGATATATCGAAATTGGGTGTGTAAATCTACCGCATTTTATTGGTATTGTACAAATTGTATTCGCCCAACTTGTTCATAACGGCTTCGACTTCATTCCATGTTGGTGTTTCTTGCAATGCTGCCCACGCAAAAATTTTCAGCTAGCGACGAATCAGAGGAGAATGCTTATTTTTAAAGTAAACAATAATTTTGCATGAATTCGCCGTTCGCCGTTTTTATTTCTATTATGTATCGAAAAACAGTATTTTGAGGGAGAAAAGCAGTACGCAGTTTTTGATGTCGAAAAACAGTACAATACTGCGAAAAACAGTACATATACGAACCTTATGTATAGCCTTTCAGACTTAAATATTTTTGGTTAATATTTATGATGAAATGAAACTAAAATTTTATGTATTGTCAAAGCAACTTCATTTGATCAGTGGATCAGCTTAGATCCAACTTTCCCAAACAGCTTTTATGAAATGTATTTTTCTATCGCTCAGCCTTAAACAAAATTATAGACGAGTAGAACGTATCGTATACCCGATTGTATGGCCTTATACACCATGTAGGAACTACGGCAACTTGTATATATACATACCCGGTTACTTTAAGCAAGAGGTCAATATTTTCAATAAGAAAAAGTAAACAGTTTTTAAAACTTTCTAATTAATTGAACTTATATATTATTCAGATATAATGTATTTTTAGCATTTTGTTAGTCAAATATAATTTGGGAAGTATCGAAATACTACATTATTATACGCACTCCAGTGTTCGAAATTCGAAAAATTTTTACAATATAATGCCCCTATTGCGGTTCACCACTCAACTCAGTTTGGTCGTGTGAGAGTCAACCCAACTTATGCACAACCAAACTCATTTTAGTTATTGCGATACACAACTGTTTTTAGTTGAGTTTGTCATAAAATTGCCAACCTAAAATATCGAATTGCCAACTTTAAATATCACGTTTGACAAGTGAAATTTGAAGAAAATTAAACTGAGTGTTGTGGGAATAAAAAGTGTAAAATATTTTATTTATGTATTGTGAAACAATTTGTTAATTGAGTCTTAAAAGGTTAAAAAAAAAGAATTCTGTACATATATTTAAAAACTTGTAATTCTTAAAAAAATAATACCACGTGTGAATTTTAATATATAAAAAAATAAGATGAAATTTATCTACAACAGCAAAAAATAAAATATTAATTTTTAAATTTATTCTTAAGTTTTTCTATTTTTAATTTATCGCACTCCACCTTAAGATTGTCGAGATCAGTAGCCTCATTTGCTTGTCGTTCCAACAATGCAATTTTTTTTCTAATTTTTTAATGTTTGCAGTGGATGCTGCAACGCCAAAAACTTGGCCAGATGGTGCCGCTTGCTCTTGCAAAGACAAGAGTTGTGAAACAGTATCATCAAGGCTATTTAATGGTGCCGCTTCCTCTTGCAAAGACAAGAGTTGTGAAACAGTATCCTCAAGGCTATTTAATGGGATTTCTTATGATGGGCCTCAACCTGTCGCCTGAGTGTTTCTTTTATTGTTTGCAAGTTTTTTCTTAATGCTTGCTTTATAGTGGATTCAAACCTGTGAAAGATTATAATTATATTAAGAATATTGTAATTGTTCAATATTATTTTACTGACACACTTACACGTTGCCATTCTTGAGATGTTCTTGTCGGTGGTCCCAAACTATTTAATTCTACAGCAAACTCTTCACATAACTCCTTGCACGTATTTTCCGTTGCACCAAAATTTGGTTTTCCGCGAGCAATTTCCGGATTCCTGTCCATAATCTGAACAAGCCGCTCAAATTGGACTTTCGTTGTTATTTTCAGACTAATAAAAGTGTTTAAAAATTGTGAAAAAATTATTACAAAAATTGATACTTACGATCTCTCCATTTTGATTTAAATTTTCACCGCTTTTAAAAAAATTTCACTCTAACTGACAATGAGACAACTACAATTAAGCAGTTGTGTGTATTCAACGTTTTTTACGACCAAACTTTTACAAAGTTGAGAACGGCAATACCACGAAAAAACAGATACACAACTGAATAGTCAACTGGAAGTTTAGTTGAGAACGGCAATGCGAAATCACCTAAGACGACCAAACTGACACAAAAGTGGTGAACCGCAATAGGGGCATAAGTTACTTTCAATCAAAACTAAACTTCAAATATTTGCAAACATATACCACATGACATTTTTGTGTTAGTAACAATTTTAAATGCTTTTAACTCGTAAGATACTGACCAAATTTTAATAAAATATGTACATATTGTGGAAATTTATTTCAAACCATATCTTTATGATAGAAATCTATACCAAAGTTTGGGCGTAAAAAGGGGCAAAAGCTTTCGTTTCACGACATTTTACTAAATCAAATTATATGTTGTCATTTGAAGAGGTTTCTTTATTCACTGCAATGAAAGCTGATGGACACACGGGAAGAAAATAATAATGCATTTGCCTGCACTTTTAGCTTTCGATATTGAAAATAACACAAAACTATTTCATAGTTAGAAGAAAAATTATAATAAAATTTTTGTGCAGAATAAGATAAACATTTTCTCCATAGAGATATTCCCATTAAGTATAGATTATTCTAGTGAACAAAAACAAATTTTTGCTAAGTGACTGTCGCTAGAGCTTAAAATAAAGATTATTAAAATAGATCTGCATTACTTTGTTTCTAAGAGTCAATATTATGATTTTAAAAATTTGTATTATTTTTAATCCATCAGAAACTGCTGATCAGCGAAAGAAAAAATAATTTTACGTGTTCTGGTGGTCTAATAAGCTTTCTAAGTAAAAAACTAATTTAGTAGTTATCTAAGCTTTGTTTTTTTGAAAGTTTTCGGGATCACCTAGAAAAAGTAGCTTGCTTTAGCTTAGAAAATAAAGAAGTAAAATTTATAAAATAATAGTTTATAAGAAGCCATGTCATCGTTTTGCATTTCTTTCTCTACTAGCCTCATTGGTCCAAAGCAAAGAATATTCGAATCATTTCGTTTATATAAAAATGTTACGAAATAGTCCTCTATTGCTTTTAAGAATAAAAAATAATAAAACCGTTTAACCGAAATTAAATATTCTTAACTGTAGCTTTTAATTATTTTAATTTCAAGGCTCTTTGGAAATCTACTTTAGTAAAAATTATATACTACAGTAATATTGGTATAGAGGGTGTTGGAGTTTTTGAAATACATTTCATTCTGAATAAAACTTTTGAATCTACAGGTTATGGGCCCAGAAGCTTAAATTGAAAAAAAAAAATATTAACAAATAAAATAAATTTAAATTGTCAAGGTGATTTTAAATTGTATGAAGATGAGTTCTTCAATGCTACAGATAGACAAATTGGATGTTGGAAACTACGACACATGGTGCGTCCAAATGAAGTGCGTATTGGTCCATTCAGAATTATGGTCTATTGCAAATGGAACTGTTAAGAAACCAGAAGGCAGTAATGAAGCTGTATTATGGAACCAGAAAGATGAGAAACCCCTTGCCTTGATTATGCTTTCTGTAAAGACGTCACAACTGAGCTACGTTAAAAATTGTAAGACAGCCCTCGAAGCGTGGAAGAAACTAGAAGAAGTCTACAAGCCTAGCGGCCCGTTGAGGAAAGTAAGCCTTTATAAAAAGTTATTAAATCTCCAAAAGTATGACACGGCAACAATGACCGAATATATAAACTCTTTCACGGAAGCATCAGAAAAGCTAGCAGAGGTTGGTATTGAAATAGCTGAAGAATTGTTGGTAATAATGTTGTTATCAAGCCTGCCAAAGGAGTTTGAGAACTTCGTCATCGCAATTGAAACACGTGATGTTTTACCTACATTGGATGTGCTCAAGTTGAAGCTCACAGAAGAAGGCAATCGCAGAATTCAGCACGAAGCTGGTGATGAAAATCCAGTAGTTATTCAACAGGCTTTCTCGGCGCAGTCAAAGCCACACATAAAAAACAACAACAATGGCCGTAAATTTAAATGTTTTAATTGTGGCAAACGGGGACATTTTGCGAAGGATTGTAGAAGTGCAACCGTAAAAGGAGGTGAAACAAAAGACAGAAATCACACTCGTTCGTTTGCAATGCTTGCAGCAGGCAACAGTGACACATTCAATAAAGATACTTTGTGCGTCGACAGCGGTGCTACGTCACATATGTGCTGCAAACGACAGTTATTTTCAAATTTCGTTGAAACGAAGGAAAAAATTGTACTTGCATGCGATAGTTACATAGAAGCAGAAGGTAAAGGAGACGTAAAAATAAAAACACAAAATGGCGACATAATTTTACGCGACGTGCTTTATGTTCCATCAATGGTAGGAAATTTTATATCTGTTGGTAAAGCCACGGAAAATAATTTTAAAGTGCAGTTTGAAAAAGATTCAGCAAAAATACGCGATAAATATGGTGAAGTTGTGTTAACTGCAAATAAAAGATCTAATTTATTTATAGTTTCAGAATACCTTCATTCAAATTTTCAATTATTAAATGATGTTGCTTTACGTTGGCACAACAGATATGGCCACCTTAATTTTAAGAGCCTTGGTGATTTAGTAAAAGAGAATGCTGTTAAGGGTATTGATGTAAACGAATTTCCAAAAGATGCGAAATGTACAACATGTATGAAATCAAAAATATGTTCGCTACCGTTTCCAAGGACTGGCAATAGAGTTGATAATTTATTGGAATTAATCCATACGGACGTCTGTGGTCCCATGAATAATCCATCATTAGCAGGATCTCGTTATTTTGTTTCATTCATCGATGATCACTCCAGATTGATATTTACATATATATTTTATGAAGAACAAAAGCGAAGTTTTCGAAAAATTTAAAATTTTTAAATCATTTGTGGAGAAACAACTAGGTCGAAATATTAAATGCTTAAGAAGTGATAACGGCAGAGAATACGTAAATACCCAGTTTGACAAATTTTTACAGGAAAATGGTATACAAAGGCAGTTAACAGTCCCGTACACTCCGCAGCAAAATGGTATTGCAGAACGTGCCAATAGAACAATTATTGAAATGGCAAGAAGCATGATTATCCATTCAGGAGTTGATGAAGTGCTTTGGGCGGAAGCTGTTAATACTGCCGTCTACATTAGAAATCGTTCAATCACAAAAGTATTAAAAAACAAGACGCCTTTCGAAGTATGGTTTGGAAGAAAACCAAATGTTTCACATTTTCGTATTTTTGGTTCAAACGTTGTGGCTTTAGATAAAACCAAAATTAACAAATTTCTACAACTGCAAAAGCATACCGATTGTATGACATGGAGAAAAGAAAAATTGTTGACAAGCGCGATGTTATATTTTGTGAAAATAGTTTTAAATCAAAGGAGCAAGTAGATTTCACGGACTTGACAAGCGCTCAAAGTTGTATAACACCCGAAATAGAAGGAATTGATGATAAAGTGAAAGACATTTCAGGTGATGGTGGGTCTGATGAATATGAGTCCAGTTCCGAGATTGGTTTTTTCGGTTTTGAGTCTGAAGATGAAAGTCAAGAGCAACATATTGATAAGCGAAGTAATGCTCGGGGCAGACCGAAAATAATTCGATCAGGAAAAGTTGGTCGGCCGAGGAAAGTACAGAACAGAATAAATTACGCAAATGAAATAAAAATTCCTCAAACATTTCGAGATGCAGTTGCATGTAAATATTCAGAAAAGTGGAAAGATGCGATGAATAGCGAATACAACTCACTACAAGAAAATAACACATGGTGTTTAGTTGACCTCCCTCCTGGTAAGAAAGCCATTGGAAGTAAATGGGTGTACAATGTAAAAAGAAATGAAGAAGGTAATGTGACACGTTTTAAGGCGCGCTTAGTAGCAAAGGGTTGTAGTCAACATTTTGGGGTGGATTATAATGAAACTTTTTCCCCAGTATTGCGGTATTCAAGTGTAAGAATGCTTTTTGCTTTAGCTGCAGAAAAGAAACTTTATTTACACCATATTGACATATCAACAGCTTATTTAAATAGCAAATTGAATGAAGAAGTTTATATGAAGCAGCCAGACGGATTTGTGGACGAAAAATATCCTGATCAAGTATTACGTCTAAAGAAAGCAATTTATGGTTTGAAGCAATCAGGTCGCTCGTGGAATGCAACACTTGATGAAGCAATCCGAAATATGGGATTTGTAGCTTGTCCTAGTGAACCCTGTATCTATACAAAAAATAAAAATGGAAAATTTAATATTGTTGCAGTTTATGTCGATGACATTTTAATTGCCTGTTCAAAAAAATGATTTAGCAAATATTAAAGGTATGATTTCGAAAAAATTCAAGTTAGTGGATAACGGAAATGTAAAACAATTTCTGGGAATGGAAATCGAACGTGTAGGAGATACTGGTCAGATAAGCGTTGGTCAAATCCAATACATCAATCAAATTTTAGAGGAATATGGTATGGTGAATACCAGATCAGCATCTACACCGCTGGATCCAGGCTTTCAGATTTCCTGTGATACCGCAAATTGTGAGAAAATAGATGCAAATTGGTATCAATCACTGATTGGGACTTTAATGTATTTGGCAATATGTACAAGACCAGATATTTTGCATTCAGTATGTAAACTTGCGCGAAGAAATCAGGATCCACATGTAGAGCATGGGAAAGCTGTTAAACATATATTGCGGTATTTGCGATCTACAAAGCATCTTAGATTGCAATATTTCAAAACAAATGAGCCACCAGTAGGTTTCGTTGATGCGGATTGGGCCAGTTGTACAGAGGACAGAAGGTCTTATACAGGCTTTGCGTTTTTCATGGCTGGGTGTGCTTTCAGCTGGGAAAGTAAGAAACAATCAAATATTGCGCTCAGTAGCACAGAGGCCGAGTTCGTAGCTTTGTCCACAGCAAGTAAAGAGGCGATCTACTTGAAAAGACTTCTAAAAGAAATTGGTTTTTATCCAGATGACAATGCAATGGTGATTTATGGTGACAACATCGGCGCACAACACTTAGCGAAAAATCATGTTTTTCACGGAAGATGCAAACACATTGATGTTAAGTATCAACATATTAGAGAAATCATCAAAGCGAATCAAATTGAACTGCGTTACATACTAACTAATGATATGACTGCTGATATATTGACTAAAAATGTAAACAAGGTTACACATGAGAAATTTGTAAAATCCTTAGGATTAAAATAAATTATTTTATTAATTTATGTAGTGAATTTGAAATATATGTTATATGCAGAATTGAAGGGGCGTGTTGGAGTTTTTCCCTTTGATACAACTCTGTCAATAACTTTATATTTCCTTTTATACTGTATTCGTACATATACTTTATACATAATTGCTTAACAGCGTAACTTTTGAAATACATTTCATTCTGAATAAAACTTTTGAATCTACAGAGGGGACTAATTCGTGCAAGGGCACGAATCAATACAGAGTGATCCCCTCGATTGATGAGTTCTTATTAATATTTTGGTATGTTCTTTGAGTTATGTAGCCCATCTTCCATACCAGCAAAATCGCACTTCTTCATAAGTTTACGTTTTGTACCGCGCGCTGATGTTATTTTCAAAAATTTGTATTACCATTTTCAAACCATAATATGATCGATTTTGTCACATAGCACTGATCTGCCAATGATTTTAAAGTAAAGCATTCATCGAGCTTTTGTATAAATTCGCATTTAGTATTAAATGTTAAAAAAAATTGCAAAATTGAAATATAAAGAGCACAGGCTATTACTGCCAAGTTGTTGTCAATCAAGCACACAATTGCTGTATATAATACATGGAGGTGTATTATAACTTGTCCTTATTTAGGATAACAAAATGGAAAACATGCAAACAGTGACAGATTTGTTTTATTATAGAACAACCACTTTTTTGTACTTATGTATATTGTGTTTATTATATGCAATATCAGGCAACAATGCGAAGTTCTCTCTATAAAGCACTCATCAGATCGAAATTTCCCTGTACAGAGTACTACTCGATCGAGTAGTTCTCTTAACCCTGGGTTCCTCCTACTCCGAGTCTACCATTGCATTCTTAATTTAAAAATAAATAAATAAAAACACGTCAGGCCAAATTAGCTAAACAAAATAAATAACTAACATAATTACGATTAAACCTGGCCAAGAACAACAACAACATAATGAAGTAGATATTTTTTAACTTTTAATAGACTTCAAGAATAAAAGAAGGAACTTCTATATTAGCCTGTATGTTTTTTTGTATACTTAACGATCTTTTCGTCTTTTTTGGAGCGATTTTGAAATTCTGTCATCAAAGATCTCGGAACGTAACGAACATATTATATATATTGACTCTTTAGAAGCATTTTTAAAATCGTTTCAGTTTTTTGTTAAAAAGTTATTTATACATGTACATATTTCGAATTGTAAAATGAATCTGAATTCAAAGTCTGGCCTATATCCATTACATTTGTTTCGTACAATTTGTAAGTTAAAAAAGTAAAATTATATCTATAATAATTTACTTACTTCTCGTTTTAGGGGATTAATTTCTGCTGGCAGTAAATCCATTTCCTGTTGTAAAACAGCTATGGGATATTTTTGATGACAATCAAAATCCTTTTGATTGTTTAATAAGGCAGGATGGACTTTTCCATTAGCATCACCATTAGAGAGCAGCCCATTTCCGTTTACGTTAGATGAACTAGAAGTGTTCGAGAACGTCTGTCTTCTCATTTCATAAGTATTATAACTCTAAAATAAATTGAAAATCGTCAGTTTAACAGAATAACATAATTACTTAGGAGAATATATTTTTATCACTTACATTCCATAACTGGTGATTCCAGTTGTCAAAGAATCCTTTAAAGACATTTGGTTCATCCTGCTGTCTCACCACAGCAATAGCAGTTGTGGGTCTCCTAGCTATCGGTACAGTTTCCAAATACTGTTGTGCTATATTAAGGTATTGGTGTCTGTCGTATGAAGTAACATATTTTCCCAGCCACACATATGTTATAATGCCTGCGTCCAGAATGTACGTGCATTCAGGCGATAAGTCAGATTGTTCGTAGCCCAACACTTCCTCGCTAAAGAATTTATTACGTAGAGACCAAACCAAAAAAAGTTGTGTCTGTAGACGGGGTTTATTAGGCAAATTGTTCGTATATTGTGGGGTACTAGTGCCATTCGAACTTGATGGTGAAAAACTGCCAGTTGTGCTACTTGAACTGCCATTACTCTTGGTACAGGAACTATTGGAGTTACTCAAACCATTGGTAATAAGATTTTGGTTCATAAAGTTGTTAACTGAACGCCAAAACTCTTTAGGTTCTTTACCCTCCAGCACCAAAGAACTTTCCCCTAGAATAGTGCCAATGTTCTTGGCTACTTCACGAGCATCGCCAGTAGATGATTGACCACACCACACCCAAACATGATGCGATTTGATGACATAACATTCTTTGGAAGACATTGATGTGAGTGGATAAATTTCCACCGCCTTTGAGTTGTAGGAGGAGTCCCCGTAAATTTTCAATATTAAATTTTCGTTGTCGGTCCCATTAACGCCATTGTTGTTTTGGAATTGTAGTATATTTTTTTCATTTGATAAAATAATCAACTTTCCTTGGAACATTTGTAAAAAGTGTGGGGTTTCGTCGAATTCCATCATTTGTAGAAGCATACTTTTTGAATTTGTCTTTTCAAACAAATTTTTGGCGAAATTCTCTGCTTTAGTGCAAATATCTCCTGTTGATTCCGAGCCATTCCACTGATATATGATCTCCTTTATGCCCACGTTTTCATTGTCTATCGAATTCATAGAACAGCTCTGTAAAGAAATAATTAGTAACACGTTCAACCACGAAAAGGAAATTACGTCTTAACTAACCGCAACAGTATATTGGATGACATATGACTGATTTGTTATTAAAAATACAGCTTTGGTTTCTGGCATTTCCATTATTTCATCCTTGTTAATACGATAAATTTTACGCTCACCAGAGCCATCATCTATCAACTGAGTTTCTGCAGCCATTTTGGGTCTTTGGCATAAAGTCATTGAATCAAATTTACCTAAAAGAGTTGACACGGCTTTTGGTGAGCACGAGGTATCATGGCCCTCTGAGTGCCAAGAAGGAAACAATCTTTTGAATTCAACCGGTTCATGTCCCTCTATAACCCTAATTACAGGAGTGCTGTAGGGATATTTTTTCTAAAAACCATAATATTTTTCAAATCATGTTTCTTAATTTATACTCAAATATGTATAAATATTTGTAAAACACTCACCTTTTTAACAAATGCTCTACCGTTACCCATAGCACCAGTTTTATCCGGCTGCGAGGCTTGGCTACCCACCCATAACCAAACACCCTGCGAAGAACCATCCAAAACATAAGCTGTGCTAGAATCATTAAAATCCTCTTGGTTCGGTATGACCACATCCAATTGATCCAAATGTAAGCGATTGTTGCGATGACAACATTTATAAATTTTCAATTTATTGCACACTTGTTTCTCTGGCGCCTGGCTAATTTGCGATACCATTCTCTGATTGAGGGGTAAAAATGTGTTCCATTCGTTTTTGCGATTTTCTGGCATGGACTGTTCATATCCATCATCAACAATGGTTATATTTTCAATATTCGCTTGCCATTTGCTAGCTAGTTCCATGGCATTAGTCCGTTCCACATTACTGCTGGAACGGCCGATCCAGACGTACAAATGATTAACTGTATTCAAAAGCATAATGTAATCGGCACCAAAATGTTCCCAAGAAATATTTTTCATTTCAACACAGTGCAACCATTTGCGGCCATATACTTTATACAAACGATTGGGATCGGTAGAATTTAAAAGTGCTCCAGATTTTATACTGGAAAGAAACATTTAACACTCATACAATTGACAAATGAAATGAGAAAGGTACTCATATCAAATACAATTCCAAAAATGGACATTTTCAAACATTTAATCTTTATTATATACTCTGGTATATAATTAATATAAAAAATACTTTTTCTAACTTTTCTTCAAAGAGTACCTTTTTAAAAATCTTATTACAAAAAAATATCTGAAGGATTTAAAAAAAATATTTCATTAAATTAAAAAGACCTGCTGTCAGAATAGTCATCTTTTCATCTGTTTTTTTAATTTCTCTTGAAAAAGTACGCCTACACTTTTGAAAATTTCATTTTCAAAAAGTACATTTTAAACAATTTTTTTTAAAATATATTTTTTTAATTTTAATATTATATTGTTTGTTGTTGGCTTAGCTAGGTATATGCCTGCATTTCATTGGCGCTAACCAAATCATCAGTACCCTTTAGCCAAATCATGATTGAAAGCATTCAAAGCTCGTATACTTAAGCCACAGACTACAAACACTATATGAGAATTCAAATAGAACTCATCATATTTTTCTATTTGTAATCAACAAAAACACAAAAGTATAAATAGCTTTAGAATGCTTTTGTACAATCACAACACAACAAACAATTATAATTGACTTGCGTCTTTTTGTTTTTTTTAATATTTTCTTTAAAACAGTATTTGTATCTTTCCGAGATTTCTTTTAGAAAAGTAACTAGTTCCAGATAATATTTTTGATTTCCATTTAAAAATGTACCTTATTAAACATTTCCTTTAAAGTACCATTTGTTTAATTTTCCTTTAAGAGTGAGTGTTTCTTTTAAAAAAATTCCTTTGAAAATTTTTGTTTTACACATTTTCCTCTTAAAAAAGAAAATTTTTAAAATTTTTCTCTACAAAATATAGCGTTTCTAATAACTTTCTTAAAATAGTAGTTTCATAAAATTTGTGTCTTTTAAAAACGTACTTTAAAAATTGAAAAGTCAAAAGGGTGAACATTATTTCCAAGAAGTATTTTTAATTTTTTTTTCATATTTTATGCAAATATTGTTGGCGAAGAAGAAACTTACGTTATGCCTTTTTTAAAATACGATAAAAATCTGGGACTTTCATTATTTGGAGTTTCTCGATATTCGGTAGCCACATTGCCAAAGTAAGAATCCAACTCTTGTATTTTATGAGCCACATTGGATCGTTTTTGCTCGGAAACATTTTCACCCAGCCAAAAGTGTATGAAACGTTCTAAGTTGATAGAATATTTCACATCACGGGTCTGAAAATCAATAAATGTTTTAAAAGTTACTTACGATTAGAAACAATGAAAAGTGAAAAACTTACTATAGTTTCCTGATTAACAAATGTCCCCGTTGGGCCACAGGCATATATTATATAGGCGCAATCATCTAAAAATGTACCATATTGGGATTTCGGTTCCGCCTCCAAGCGGTCTTCGTCAATTTTCCAAACATGAAAGCAGATGGCAGTTTTCGGTATTCGACGAAAAGATGCGTCTACTTTAACATCGGCTATAGAGTTTGGACGAACGTCCTGAAAAGCGAAATGGAAAGGAAGAATAAATGGTATAGAATGTCGTAAATATTTATATGTATGACTATATGTATATAAGTATGTATATTGTAAAACATATACGTAGACTTAAATACTTCTTTTATGCCTGTTAATTATTTAGAAAAGAAAAAATTAAATGGAACATTTTTGGCATAAGGTGAATTGTCTTAATATTTCCGATACAGTGAAGAGGCTCGAATTTACACTATTTTCACATTACCAGATGTAGATCTTATTAGCTTCTGTCGATGTGATACGGACACAGCCCGCACCTCGATAAGCATTCTCTGAACTCTTATAGACAAATACAGAATATTATGTTTGATTAAATACTGCATGTTGCACTTAAGATCTAATAATCCTTATTTAAACATATGAACATAATCCGAAGAAGTGTACGGCGACGTTGAAAATTTTGTAATAGTCTATTAATTTTACATTCTACTTATTCAATATCTTTTGAAATCGAAATTTTCTTTCGAATTTAGTAGTACAGGCCCTTTATATACATATTTCATACATAACTTTAGTCATGATCAACAAGTTTATAATTTCGGTCATTTTTAAAAATTTGCAATATAGTTGGATATTTAAATAAAACCAGCAAAAATGATATTTTCCCCCCATTTATATTGTTTTTTAGTGAAAAGCAATTAAGCCGAATTTTTCACAAAGAAAAATCACGAAAATCACAATAATCCACTTGAGTGATTGATTTTTTTTATTGCTAAACTAATAAAAAAAGAAAAAAATTAAAAACACAATATAAAAACCAATTTTTTCATCTACTATGTAAGTATGTCGACTTTTCCGGCACGTGAAATTATGAAAGTAAGCGTGTTTTTCACAGACTGATGGTTATACCAAGATACAGATTTTGTATTAGGATTGATATGTTCTACTCTATATGGGTATTTCTAATTGTCAGAAGTGAAATGAGAAACATTTATTTAACTTCATTGAACACAAGTGCCAAAATGCAGGGTATAAAAATATTCATGAAAGATGTGATATGAAACGGCGCAATTAATTAATTTGTTGTCACTTGAAGCGTGAATTTGTTGGCTTTTCTTCTTGTGGCAAATACCTGTGTTTCTTTTTTTTAATAAATAATGAGACTGTGTACTTTGATATAAAACATTTTATTTTCTAATTAACACTATTTTTTTCGACCTTTTTTGTTTTAATATATATAATTTTTATTATCAAGCGTTGTCATATATGTTCAAATCGAAAAAGTTGACTTACATACAAATTTCGGACTGTAGTAGGGGAAAAACATACACATGACAGTAGACTCGGCACTCAAAGAATATTTTTGATTATACAGGATTAACACACTGACATTTATGTATATATTTGGAACTACGAATATTAACCATCCACCATTTGAAAAGAAAATAAAATGTATAATTTTTATAATCAAGCGTTAGGTCTTCTTTTAAAAAATAATAATTTTATTCAATATTTCGACGCCTCTTTGGGCGTCTTCTTAAAAAAATTTCCTGAAGAAGACGCCCAAAGAGGCGTCGAAATATTGAATAAAATTATTATTTAAAAAAAAGACCTAACGCTTGATTATAAAAATTATACATTTTATTTTCTTTTCAAATGGTGGATGGTTAATATTCGTAGTTCCAAAAATATATACATAAATGTCAGTGTGTTAATCCTGTATAATCAAAAATATTCTTTGAGTGCCGAGTCTACTGTCATGTGTATGTTTTTCCCCTACTACAGTCCGAAATTTGTATGTAAGTCAACTTTTTCGATTTGAACATATATGACAATGAAATGCAACGAAAAAGCTCATGTGTTAAGAGAAAAACTAAATAGTGTTTCATATTTGTCAGAAAATTCAAATTTGATTTACTGTTAACAGAGCTTTAACAACGATAAAAAATTGATAATGGATCTGGACATGAATAAATTTCAACTTAAAAAAAATATTTGAAAAATGCTTTTATTTATTATACATTGTTACACCGTGTTACAAATTCTATTGTTTTTGTTGCCAAAAAAAAAAAAACACTATATATCCATTAATTTGTAGAAAAACCTTATAATCAAATGGTGCACTTGGTTTTTCAATTCCTCATCTTTTGTCCGTTCTTGAGGGATTCTAAATTTTTCAACAATAGTATGTAAACAGACAAGAGGAAATGAAAAACTTATTAATTAGTCTTACTACATTTGTTTTTTTTTAGATCACTGGATGTATCAAATAATTTAAGTGAAAAAAGTTGAAGATCAACTGCACACAGATTTGAAAGATCTACTTGGAAAGAATTTTTCTTACGCTTCCTTCAAATTCTGTATTTGAACATTTTATAATCATTGTAATCATGAAATTTCAATATAAAAGTTATTTAAATACTTAATATTGAAAATTAATTTTTTTTTTGGATATTCTCCCCAACTAATTGTTAAGACAATTAAGTGCTTTAAAAAATATAATTTGGTTGTTGTGGCTTTAGATGTTCATATGCCAATATTTCTTTGGTTGCGGAAGCAAATCGTAAGTGAATTTTAAGCAGTTTGAAAATATTGAACTTCATGATTATGAAAAAAAAAAAATTAAAAATCACATACAATATGAGAATTCTCTATCGCTTATGAATATTACAAAATGCATAATCATAGTAGTAACCTGAGTTTATTTTATATTTCTTGCACCATATAAACAATTAAACACCTTTTGGGTGTTGATGATTATATTTTACTAAACCAAATCGTCAGTGAACTCTAAGCAGTTTGATGTCTTTTGTAATAATCATATGTGATTAATTATTCTGATATTGTGTTTGATTTATGTGGCATAAACATACGAGGTTGAATGTTTTTAAACTGCTTAAAGTTCACTGACGATTTGGTTTAGCGTTCAATGAAATGTCGGCATATGAACAACTAAAGCCACAAAAAAGAAAAGATTGTATAAAATTTTTTGTAAAGATTTTTTGATGAAAACTTTTAATAAAGATATATTTTTAAAAGCTTTTTTTTAAATATTTCCTTATTTAAAAAAAATTGTACAGTGACCTTCAATTTTATCAGGCGGCAATATTGTTAAAAATATTAAATTTTAATTTGAAGAATTTTTTTGATAATCATTTCTAAATAACCGAAAATACCTTTAAAAAGGACAAAGGATAACGAAATAAGATGCAAAGAACGCGGTTTGACTAACTTTTGCTTCGCGATTAATGGGTGTGTAGTGGTTTTCCTACTAAAAAAATGCTGCCACACAGTGTTGTTGATAGTAACAGCAATAATAAATTTATTTCATACTAAATGTTTTTATAATCGCTTTAGGATTATTTTAGGATTATTGCACTTGAAATATTTATACATGAACTTAAAAAAAGTAAATTTAGTTTAAAATGAAAAAGTAACATACATAATTAATTAAATATATGTACTTACTTTTAAACAAAGTAACGAATTGTAAGTAAGTATGTGTATGTGCACAAAATACTCAACCAACTGAACAAACATGCCACACCACTTTCTAGAAGTGGCACTAATGAAATCAAAAACAAAAATGCTTCACAAAAAATTGCAATACAAAAAAAAAATTTTTGTTAATATTCAACAGTTTTCACTATCGTTCGCCATGTCGTTGAAATTATAATAAAGTGTGTAATTAAAAGTTTTCTAACTCAAATGTAGGCTCGTAAATAAGCCGTTTAAATACTACAAGATTTAACCGAAGCTTCTTCTTCGGTTTGATATGTATGTTGGATGGACAGATGTTGCAAGCTGTGCAATGTGATCAAATCAAACATGTGTTACAATAGATTGGAAAATACAAGCATAAATTGCAATATTGTAAGGTGATGTTAGGTTACCATATTATATATATAGAACAAATGGGCGCACTCAGATCTTTTGATCCAGAAGTAGTGCGAACTCATATCATTTCCAATGATTTTAACATGGAATTCACAATTGCAAGATGTTTTCCTTTCATAAGATGTAAATGAAAAGGATTCTTAGGATAATTCTTATTCACACGATGCAATTTTTTTGATAGAACTTGAACTAGGGTGTTTTATTCCATCAGGCCGTGTTTAAATAGCCCCCATCACATCATTAAGAGAAGCAGTGAGAATAAGTTTTTTGCTTCCAAAGAGGCAACAAAATTGTAGAGTGTTTGATTCGATAATGTGATAAGGAAAGAGTGCAAGTTTCGATCATTCCCAGTGACTTGTCATTACGTTAAATCTTGCCAATAGTCACAATAACCCATATCGTGAATAAAAGGCGAACAAAAGCTTCATGCGAATTATTTAACAGGAACAAAAATCAGTGAACAATTTAATAAAATAGCGCACAAAATCCTTTGGAAAAGGGAACAGATTTCACGTGAAATTGTGCTCCCGGTAAGAGCGACTATTTGTTTTTATTAGAAAGCACTAGTCTCATATAAAAATAATTTATTTATTTAAGTTTTCTTGTTACGAAAATCACTAGCATTTTTCATTGGTCATAAACATATATATATATACATGGCGGCATGAAGTAACTTTCCAGGCGATAACTCCCAAAAAAGGGAAATTTTTGACGGCATCATTTCGTTTCTATTATTTATTATGAAATAACACCCCAAAAATTGTTGACGGCTTATTTCGTTTTTCGATTAAAGTAAATTTTCTCCTCTACGGTATGGCAAAACAGAGAAAAAAAATCATTGCTCCCGGCCAAACAGCAGCAACGCAAAAATGCTTTAGAAAACAAAGCCAATTTCGGACATGCCATAGGGGAGGAAATTTTCAAACGCGGCCGAAAGCCTTTGGAAAGCGCAGCCAATCTTTGGCCTACCATAGAAAAGAAAATTCTTGCGCCCTGCCAAACGCCTGCCTCGTGGTTTTAGAATTTTTAATGTATATATTAGGGATGATTTCATTTTTAAAATTGTTGTTTTATTTCATTTATAAGTCTCTACGAAAGGAGTGTTATTTAACTTTTGTTTGGGGTTTTATTGCATTTCGTTGGGTGTTATTTGACATAAAATAATGCTCCAAAATTTTGAAGATTTATTTTACTCTTTTGGAATAATTTACTAGGGAGTTATTTTATCCTTCCTATATAGATACATATGTATATATATGTGGATACTTTTCAGTTGCACAAGCAAGATGTGGCGAAAATATCCGAAAATTAAAATGAAAATTTCAGACATTAAGAAAGCATGTATCTAAGTAATTCTTTTCAGTGCTGTCATAGTTCAGATTAATTTCGAAATGTTGATTTTGGTTTAATATAGTAATTGTTCATCGTGTCAGTTATAATTTTTAATAATAACATCGTCAAATCGATAATTTTAATATGTAAAATATATGTTTTTTTCTTGCAACATAAACAAACATTTTTGATTTGTAGCCACTTAAAATATTCAAAATTTTACATTTAAAATTCCTTCAGTTTGGACAAAAGAACGGCTCTCCTTGTAAAACTATCAAAATACCTATTCCCTTCCCTTCTAAAAGACAATATTAGGCCATGTATAACTAATTGTTGCTCCATTCCACATATAGCGTAATTTTAAATCAAAATTCTTTGTTTTCCTCTATGTCATTACGAGTACAATTTAGCGGCGTGTGTTACATATAAATTTCTTAACTATATGAGCGTAGACACCACTGGCCTCCTTTTGGATAGTAACAGTGAACGTCACAAAGGTTACATATTTTGGGTCTCAAAGAACATGTCACTTGCCCAAGTTTAACTTTTCTAAATCGCCAAAGTCAATATAACACATGTCATCGCTCAAATTCAGCAGAATCTATGCACTAGACTTTGAAAATTTAATTATTTCATGAATGATGGCAGGCTACCACCTTGGGTGGTGATAGTCCATTAAACGATATCTCATATTCCATACGTAATAGTACGTTTAAGCAAAAATGTTTGGCCTATATGGACCAATTTACCCAAATTGGAATGGTGTAGTCATGGAAGGTTAGGTTAGGTTAGGTTAGGTTAGGTTAGGTTGATTGGAGGGGTGTGATAGCTCATGTCATACGACATACACTTAAGCCAGTGAAGGCTTGTTGTGCGCTCCCTTTAATTATCAGACACAAACTGCTAGAGTTCTGCGGCAGGATTCGAACCTGGAACCTTCGCGCTACGAGTCTAGTACACTACCTACTAGTCTACGAAGGTCAGTTTGTAGTCATGGAAAATATCGTTTAGAAACAGGTATTTATTATGTAATCATTATTCTGTGTGTGATCCATACTTCACCCGTTCTCCACTGTGGATTATACTTTACATGCCTGTATGGACTAGGCGCGCTTGGACCTCTTCCACAGAGCTTTTTCTATACCATTTTAGCAACGCTCCTCTCTTTATGGTAAGCCCTACGACACCTATGAGGCTCCTAACTTTACCATATTGTGATGTTGGAAAATTAATGATATATCACATTTTCCCATTACATGCTCTCATTTTTATATGGCAGCTCTCAAATCAGTTTACGGCCGACAGTAACGGTTTTTGTAACTCTGCCTTTAACAAAGTTGAAATGTGTCACAAAACCATTTTGAAGAATTGCATGTGTATTATTTATATCAGAAAAAAGTAACAACAATCATTTCTGTTTAAAACCATTTGATTTTGTTTGACAAACATTGGTGGCACAAAGAAAATAGAATACACGTCTAAATGCAAAAGCAAATGCCGGTCTAAAGAGACAAAATGATTCCCTACAGCTGTTTGAAACATGGGAATGTAAATGTTTAGTATGTTATTTCCAAAAAAGGTGTGAAAATTTAAATAGAATTTAGTTTTGCTTTATGGAAGTGAAGTTAGATTTTAAAATCTGTTATCATAGACACGAACTTGCGTATTTAATAGGGTTTCGTTGGGATGAAAACACGGCCCCATAAATTTCGGCTTATGCCTTTATAAAACTAATTTTTAAAGGATATCAGTGCAACGTGGGCAGCTAAAGTGAATAAAGGCACACTTGTACATCGTAAGAACCTAAAAGAGTTTAAGTTGGAATGGTGTTTTTGTAGAGTTTCACGTCAACGTGAGAATAGAGATTTTTGCTCAAAGTGATCCTACGCACCTTTAACAGGCGAGTTCTGTAATTTTTTTCGCAGTTTAAAATTGCTCAAAATTAGAACTCAATTCTATTATAGTTTTATTATAAAAAATATTTTGATGCGAATCGAGTTAGCAATCACCGGAATGATGTATAAGAATATATTGAATTATATTTTATAGAAATATCGTTTCTGAAGGTTTAATAATTTCGATCATTAGATGGACTTTAAGCACCTTAAGAGTATTAAAATACTTTGTTGACGATTTTCTGCAAAATGAAATATTTAAGCTCTTAGGAATAAATATATTCTTACTATACGTGTACTCGTATGTCATATTGACCACTTGTACTTGTGTAGAGTGTAGAGAAGAAAACAAAATAGATCAGTTGCTCGACAAGTGCAATTATTTTGACATTGTTTTGCTGTGTGTTCAATCATCTTATAAAATTGACCATAAAAATAGATCATTTGACTTTCTAAAGGATTTCAAAAGACAACGAGTTAAACAGTTAAAAAAGAACGGCATATGTCTCTAATGATCAACAAGACTTCAAATTATATAGATAATTACCACTGAACTGATCTCCATGATTGTTTGTTGTTTATTTATTGATACTTGAAAGCTTTGATTTTTAGCTTAGTTATACAATTTTCTTTTCCAAATGGCAGTGGGTGTTGATCTGTCAAGAGCTTTGGCGTTTGCTTTTCGTTGTCACTGGCAACAGATTGTAGCATGTGTTGTATATTTTGGTGACAAACTGATTAGGTGTTGCTTATTTCTTTTTCAATATTTTTTCATGCAGTTATTAAGTGAAACTGTTTTCTATTTTTTAAACTTATTTCTTTGCTTTTAATTACGATTTCAGGTAAAAGTTTTAATTTTCTTTTTAGCCGACAGTTAAACTACAAATTTTGCATTATATTTTTTTATTTTTTTGCGATTTTGAATTTAAAGAAATGGTTAAGTTTTGTATAGAAAAAATAAAAATTTTCTTAATGACACTTGAAATTTTATTTTGTAGAAATAAAAAGGAAATTAACTTTGAAATATGTTTGTATGTATATCCATATAATTTTAAATTAAGAGTTGATTTTGTAAGGCAAAGTGATTTTCAAAACGTAAAAATAACGCAGTTATAATCGGTTACTTTTTAATTGAAATTCGCAACTGTCTTAGGTTTTTATTTTCTTTGCTTCACCGGATTTATTTCTAAGCGCACGTCGTTCATGTTTCACCTCTCGAGTCAAACTGTTTCAACAACAACGAAAAAAGTTGTTTAGTTGAGCTGTATGCAACTAACAACAACTTTTCTTCACTGCTGCTGCCGCAAACAGCAGCAAATTGTCTTTTAGTCTTCTATTACAGCAACAAAACGTTGCTGTTGACTCTTCCATGCAATTTTTTCAATAGTAATTGTTTTAAATTTTTTTTGCATTACGAGTATTATTTTTTGTTTTTGCTTATCTCCACGTCTATTAGTGTGAGTTTGAATACCAAATGTTGGTTGCAACATGAATAAAATTATCAAAACATCCGCGAAGTTGCGGCTTCTGTTTTTTGTTTCATTTATTTATTCATTGTTCGATTTTTTTTTCTACTTGTGTCATTGTTAAAAATTTTGAAAGTATAAATTGATTTCGTATTAGTAAATTATACCGTTGAATTTAAGAATATACTTCTGTGCTAATAGATATAATGTTTGGAAGGTCATATGTTTGTTGGGTAACAGTGTCAAAAAAACTTTGAAAGACGTCTGCTCTGGGAGTAGTGCAAATTTGGAACGTTTCTCATAATTTTAACATGGGATTGCCATTGCAAAAAGCTTTATATTTTCATTCCTATTCATTGGATTTGAAGTCATCTTTACAATGTTAAAATGAATGCGCAGTAAAAATCATTTAAATAATTCTTAAGGAACGACATTTTAATTGCTTCTAAAGTAACTATAATTGAACTTTTCGACTTTTCAAAGAGTAAATATGACAAAATCTTAAACAAATATGCAAATTGCTCAACATTTTGTGCAAATTCGTTCCACTTTTTCAGAATAATATTTTTTTTACTTCAACACACAATAGAGAACCGGTGAAGATGAAATCATTTGCAATGATTCCAATTTGATCACTTTCTGGCTCTACTTTATTTACATTTTCATAACTTCTTTGGAAGTTCTTTTTTGCAGATTCTCTAGAAAAAACTCTTAACCTCGCAGCCACAAAAATGTTTATATGTGTTTATATGAATATAAATGTATGTGAGAGCTTCGTGTATTGTGCAAATGTGGTTGAGGTGTTGCGTCGTCCTGTTGAAACAACATGCCGTTCGTGGTTGTTGGTAATCACTTACTTTTAGCGATCGCCATTGACGGCGATGGCCTGGCCAAAGTCGTTCTCAAAGAAATATGGACTGATGACACATCCGGCCCAAAATCCATACCCAGCAGTGACTCTTTCAGGATGCATTGGACGCTCTTGGAGCTCATGTGTACTGGTATCGTACCAACAATGACAATTTCGTTTGCTGACGTACCCATTTGTCTAGAAATGGAAGACGATTATGTCGATCGTAAAATGAGCGAAGTGCGCGGAACGTTGCCCGAACAGAATACCCATTTTGATAACACAGTTTTATCATTTGCACGTGTTGTTGAACATTATATCCGTCCAAGGTGATTTGATAAAACAAACTGAATAAAAAGCATCCAATTTGACAGATGTAGTTTCAACACTATGGACCTCTCAAACTCGTAAGTTCCATTGGAATTCCCTTTATGTACGTACTTTCTCATGCTTAGTTTTTGGCAAATAAGTTGCACCTCCAATTGTGAATATTGTATTGTCCAAAGTTGCAAAGCAAATTTTTTATGCTTTCTAGTAACAGTGTTTGATTTATAATTTAATATCTGTTAATTTTGAAAATATTATTATTAGCACCATTTCACCCTGTTGAGTGTTAATAAAATGAAAGCCAAGAAATATTTAATAAAGATCGGGCGAATGTTCAACATCATAATTGAACCAAGTAAATTTGTATTAAATTGCATATATTTATGTAAGTGTGTATATTTTCGTTAATATAAAACAATAGAAAAAATATATTGGAAGCATAAACAAATAGTTTTAATATTTACACAACGAGTTAATACATTTTTTTTCCATTAAATCTGGGAAAAGCTCTTCAAACTTCACACCCGATATCGTTGTGTGCTGCTGATTCAGCACAACAAAACTCCGATTGGCGTTAATGCTACAAGCTTATTACTTTTCTTTTGCAACATAAGAAAACATTGCAGTAACTATTGTGGCATTTTCTTGGGGTGATGGTAATTGATTGTTATTTGACTTGTGGTCGAAATAAAGAGAGGTTTCGGTGTGAGTTTGTAGCTGTTAATTTAAAGAAATAAATACATTTCATTCATCAAATTGAATTTTGGAGTTTGTTTTTTTTTAATATTTCAATTGATTTTTTATCAATTGTGTTAAATTTTTATTATGGCCATTGAAGGTTTTTAAACAAATACAATTTTTTATGACAGTAGAAAGAACTAATATTTTTTCCTAATTCCGGCAGTTTAACATTTGTTGTTTTAAATTATAAGCAGCAACTCACTATGAGGCGATTTATCACCAAACATAGCGATTTTTGAATTCTTTAGATGACAAAAAATTTCTGTCTTGCGACGTGGCGACTTTTAAGAGACGGTGGCAAAATATTTGGCAAATTTTCGGTTTTATTCAATGGTACTTATTTTGTCTTATGGGGCTGCTATTAAATGCTTTGATGCAATGAATGGAGTGAAATATTATATTTCGTTAATATCAATCTCAAAAAATTATAAGAATAGTCAAAGCGTTTACAAGAAAATATGTGACGAAAATAATTTCCTATTTTTGATATTTCAAAAGCGATTGTTAATAAAATGTATCATTTAAGCCATTAATTCCAGTCTGATCACATGGAAATAAGAAGCACATGCGAAAAATTATCCTCTACAATACTAGATTTTTATAAAAAAGTGTATACCTTAATATTTAAATGGTGATGAAATATAGACTCCAGTTGTCAAAGTTGTGCTACATTAATTTACAAGGACTATTTTAAAAATGACCACACCAGCAAATGTCCTTGAGCTTTAACTTAAGTATATTCAGCTTTGGTTATAAGAAAACAGGAATAGCAGCCAAAAATTTAGACAGAAAATGAAAAAAGGAAATTTTTTTTGACACATTTAAAATGTAACAAAAACTATGACCTGACTCTTGCGATGACCTGTATTAAGTAGATGATGTTTATTATTAAAGACAATTCAGGATATTTGTTAATGAATTTTAAATATCGCCATTCTAGCGCCTCATTATCCCAGTCGACTATTTTGTTCCAAAATGTTTGTTAGTTGTGGATTTGATATCCAGAGAATACTTCGCTCCTCTATAACGCGTGTACATACTTCTATATTAATATGGAAATAATGCTTGAAAGTCATTTATTGAATAACAGTATAAAAAACTTTGAAAGAAGTAGTGCAAGGTACTTAAAATGTTATTCGTCACTGAGTTTATTACGAATTCGCATTTAAGCAATTTTTAAGGGAAGACATTTTCATTGCTTCTAAAGTATCTAAAATTTAATTTTTTGACTTCTCAACGAGTAAATATAAATAAAGAAATCTTGATGAAAAATGTAAATTACTTTACATTTTGTGCAAATTCGTTCCACTTTTTCGGAATAATTTTTTATGAAAAAAATTATTAACTTTTTTAAATTACATGAAAATATTGAGACAATTACTTTCACAAATTTGTTACTTTTAACACAATTTTGTATGAAATTATTTTCTTGGCAAAATTCGTTCCACTTTTTGGAAAGTTTTTTTTTATAAAAAATTATTAACTTTTTCAACTTTTTACTTTAACACACTTTTTTGGGTAATTATTTTCTTGGCATGAAATATATACCTTTCTGAGCATGTTGCATATAGCTTCCATTTAGTAAATAGATATCACAATAAAGAACCCGTGAAAATGAAATCATTTGGAATGATTCCAATTTGATCACTTTTACTATAACTACTTTTTCATAACTTCTTTGGAAGTTTTCTTTTTTGCTGACTCTCTAGAACAAAACTCACAGCCACTTTTCTAGTATGTACGAATATGTGTAAATATGTATATGTACATATGCATATTTAAGCATTATCCCAGAGGACTTTTTTCTTCCACTTCGCTATAACGTGTAAAGGTCATTTTTTTGCTATGATGTGAAATTCAGTCAAACTTTAGTTATTAATTTGTAATTGGAAATCACAAGCGGCCCCTATCAAAAATAAGACTCAAAATCTACTTTATAAAAATTCTGGTTTAAATCATAAAAATACAAAAAATCATACTGCCATCATCATGTTTTTTAATTCTCCGGCAAAATTATCGAAATACTAATTAAGGCTGCTTGTGTTTCAGGTGAATATTTCTAATATTTTACAAGTAAAGTTGCCTATTATTTTTTTCTCGAAAAAAAAAAAAATACACTCAAAAGTAAAATGAAATCATCGGTACTTAAAAAAACCAAAGTGGTGCCAAAAGTGCGTAAGTACGGTTTTACTTGACTAAAGAATGAATTTGGGATTAACTTTGGGTAAAAACAAAAAACTATGTTCAGGAAAAACTAATTTGGTTAAAGACAAAACCAGATTTGTGGTTTATAATCCAAGCGATTATGTGCTGGAACAGACTTGATTTAACCAATTTCAATACGTAAATTTTTATATCCTTCTACATACATATATATCCAACCCCCTCAGCGCATGTTCATAAGCAAAAACCTTTTTTAGCTCAACTACAACAACATCTTAAATATTTATTACACAATGTCAATACACATATACAAGGTCGCGCAAAGTGATGTCATAATATTAACTGTCTGCCATTTTGTTATAAATGACAAAAAGTTCAGTTTTCATAGAATGTTTATTTGTAAGTGTAAAAGTGATCGCTCAAATGGCCCCCACCCGAGTTGATGCATAACTGCGCTCATTCATCTGGCTGCGAATTGGCGATTTATTCTCCAATGTTACTTTCAGCTTTCAAGACGAAGTTTGTGGTTTGTTCTAGTAAACTCGGGATCTTAAAAGGCCCCAAAAGAAGAAAAATGTGCCACAAAAACGCAGAGTTTTTGTTGTTAACATAATCACTTAAGTGGAAATGGGATTCGTCGTTCTTTTTTGACTTTTGATACGAAATCATCCTCTTCTTTCATCAACGTTAACAGAGTATGATAGTAAGTTAACCTTGCCCGACGGTCAGTAGACAGCAATTTGTGTAAAGTGTGCACTTAGTTGGGGACCCATTTTTAAATCTTTCACCAAAATTCGTTGCAACGAACGTCTGCTGATGCTCAATTGTGTGCATCGTCGTTTCTTTGATGTACATATGTTTATTCTCTCTGAAGACGTCGGCAGCAGCAGCGATGCTCTCGGTCTAACGAGCAATACGAGGCCGGAAACTTCTTGCAACATCTGTAGTGGACCGGGTGCTCAGCTATATGAAATTTTTAAATCTTTTACCAAAATTCGTTGCAACGAACGTCTGCTGATGCCCAATTGTGTGCATCGTCGTTTCTTTGATGTATGTTTATTCTCTCTGAAGACGTCGGTAGCAGCAGCGAAGCTCTCGGTCTAACGAGCAATACGAGGCCGGAAACTTCTTGCAACATCTGTAGTGGACCGAGTTTGCTCAGCCATATGAAATAACTATGACTTTTTGTACTTGATTTAAAAGTTACAAGGTACGATTTAGAGTTATTTGTACTAAAATTTTTAAGAACGATTTTGACTAAAAGTAAGAACAAAAAACTTTTTACAGCGAGTTTTTTCTTTCTTTGTAGACTTTTTGTTAATATTCAAGTATTATTATTTTCTTATATTTTGGTTTTTTTTTTGGGAATACTAATTAAAATTAATTTTTTTATATTCACATATTTTTTTGAAGTATTTAATAATTTGCAGTTTTTTTATACATTTTTTTTTTTTTTTTTTTTTTTTTTTTTGGTAATAAAGGGTTTTGAAAAATTTTCAAACTTCGTTCACAAAAATTTAATTTTTTCAATTTCAGTTCACTAGTGAACATTTTAAAAAAGGTCGACTATTTAATTTTTGTTGTTGTTATGCGTTGTGGGCTTAACTGTACATCATGATCAGTATACTGCAGCCATTACATTTCAGAATACATTCAAACTCAAAAACCCAAAAATACAATATGAGAATTCCATGAAATTCCATCATATTCTTCTAGTTATGAAAATAGTGGCTCATAGGTGAACTTTTGTAAGTTTTAACAATAATTAAAATTTGGATTTTTCCTGGGACCGTAAATAACAGTTATCGATATCAAAAAATTATTTTATAACAGTTATTTTGTCAATTTAAAAAGAAAAATCTAAAACAGTTATCTTCAACGTAAAAATAAAGGGTTGGATGAAACTCCTAAAAATAGAGTTTTATTTTGCCGTCTTAAAATAAATCTCATCTGAGGAGTTTTATTTTAAAACTCATTTGGGGAGTTTTATTTTTCTCTCTCGAAAATTAAACTCAGTTTATGTAAATTGAGGATGAAAAAAGAGGTTTCTTTGAAATTGATAATTTTTGTCCAAGGCCCTTATAGATTAATAAACCTCCTTTTGAGTTCTGGGACGAAAAAGAATATCCGTACTTATGTATATATCCGTACTCATATAAATTGGCAACAACCGTGCAGTGTGTTCCTGCAACCCAGGTAAGAGTGGTATTGAGTGACTTACGTTCAAATATTTATGTTCGTTAAATTAAACAAATAAATTATATCAGATAGACGCAATAAAAAAGAGGCTTAAAAAAAGAAAATAAACAAAATGAGTTTTATTTTAGAGGGAAAAAATAAAACTCCTCAAAAGAAAATAAACAAAATCAGTTTTATTATATAGGGAAAAAATAAAACTCCTTAAAAAAGTTTCATTTTATGTCTGGTTGAACCTTCGTAGTGAACGGACGTATTAGCGGAGTTTTTTCTTACATACTAAACAAACAAAAACTACAAAAAAAATATTCGTAATAAGTACTGATTTGTAATAAGTACTCATTTTGTGAAATTTGCTTTATTTGCACTAATAATATTTTTCATATCATCTGAAACAACAAAAAAAAAAAACAAAAAACACAAACAAAGTGACTGAGGAATACTCTGCATGAGTACCTCAAAAACAAAAAATTGTGAAGTGAGTTCTAACGGCAGAAATGCCTATTTTACTGTGAGTTCTGAAGCTCTTAATGCGAACAATAAAAATAAAAAAATTGATGATAGTCTTTTTCTAACGGCAAAGCCAATCTTACGTGAGCGATCAAATTCGCTTACTCCGATGCCAAGTAGTGATTCTATAACATTACCGCTGCCTAGTACATCTTTATTTAAATCAGCGCCATTATCCGCTCCGGGCTCGTGTTCATCACTTAACCCAGTTATCACTATAGACGATAATATTCAGAAACCTAAAGTGCCTGTCGGAATGGACAGATATATAACAGTAGTTAAGCGCGGGCGAAGCCCAAATTCATCTAAAATCTCATCTGTTCCGAAGATATCCAGGGATAACGACGCCGCCTTAGCTAACCGACAAAACCGTTTTAAAATATTGCAAGAAGACAACGACAAACCCGAAGTGTCCTCGAAAAAACCTCCAAACCGCCACCAATCTATTTGAGGGAAAAGAATTCGAACAGACTTATTACAAAATTAATCTCGGCCATCGGTGAAAAGGCATTTCACATTGTTCCAATAAAACGTGGTAACATTGATGAGACAAAAGTTCAAATATACGATGAAAAAGACTTCCGCAAAATGGTCACTGAATTTGAGAAATATAATACAAGTTTTTACACGTTCCAGCTTAAGAGCGCTAAAGGCCTACAGGTCGTACTGAAGGGCATAGATTCTTACGTTGTCCCTGCTGAAATAAAAGATGCTCTCACCCTCCAAAGATTCAAGGTAAAAAATGTCTCCAACATAATAAACAGGGAAAAGATCCTCCAACCTTTATTTCGCGTTGAACTGGAGCCTAATGATATTAAATTGAAGAAAAATGAGACACATCCCATTTACAACTTAAAATATCTCTTATACCGGAAAATCACAGTAGAAGAACCACACAAGCGTTCAGGACCCGTACAGTGCCATAATTGTTAAGAATATGGCCACACTAAAACTTACTGTAAATTACCTACTGTTTGTGTTGTGTGCGGTGAATTGCATGATACTGCTATTTGTAATAAGTCGAAAGATCAAAAAGAAAAAAAGTGCAGCAATTGTGGAGGTAATCACACTGCTAACTACAGGGGATGTCCTGTATACTCTTTCGTTAAAAAGGCTATGAGTCAAAAGCCTAAAGTAGTCCCAGCGCAAACAGGAAATACGTTCTCCACCACTTATCCTGTAATGGCCCAACCAATCACTACTCAAGTATCGTATGTTGACGCTGTGAAGATCAACTCTGTTCCCATGCAAAAAGTGTCACCACCAAATAATTCAACGAATGCAAACGCAAGCTTTAATTTTAGTCGCCTCGAAAGTACTATTGATAATTTGGTGCAAACTATAAACAACTTTACAACAAATATGACTAGCATGATGCAAGAAATGCTGCGAATGCAGAACACTCTGCTTCTAGCATTAGTTAACAAGCCATGAACACGTTAAAGTTATGTTTCTGGAACGCAAACGGCATTCGCCAACATAAAAATGAACTAGAGCACTTCCTCACGGTGAAGAATATTGATATAATGTTGGTATCTGAGACTCATTTGACTTCGAGAAGCCTTTTTAAAATGAGTGGCTACACTTTATATGATACAAAGGACCCGAGAGGAAGAGCATGCGGAGGATCAGCAGTTCTAATAAAGTCAAGACTCAAGCACTATATTCTTGAGAACACTTGTGAAGACCATCTACAAGCAACGAATATTTGTATCGAAAATTTTTGTTCAAATCTCGTGATATCATCCATTTACTCCCCTCCCAGATCTTCAATCACTGAGGATCAATACGAGGATTTTTATAAAACTATTGGCCCTTGTTTCGTAGCAGCTGGAGACTACAATGCAAAACATACGTTCTGGGGATCGCGTCTTATTACACCTAGAGGTCGAGCATTGTTCAACACAATTTCAAAAATGGGTTTGGATGTCATTTCTAGCGGGGAGCCCACTTACTGGCCTACTGACTTACAAAAAATTCCGGATGTTATAGATTTTGGGGTCATGAAAAATATCCCTAGGGATTTAATTCATGTTGAAGCTTCACATGATCTCTCCTCCGATCACTCTCCCACGATCGTTACAATTTGTAGCCCACTAAGAAGTGACTTACCTCACCCATATGTGAAGATAATAAATCGTGTTAATTGGCTGGGGTTCAAAAAATATCTCAGTAGTCATTGTACGGAAAACATCAGGCTTAGAACTCCCGATGATATTGAACTTAACATTGCCAATCTTACCGAGAATATTAAACAGGCTGCTAAACATGCCACTACCTCCCATCCGCAGACTGGGTTTAATAGAATTTATTCTGCGGATATTGAACGTCTCGTATGTGAAAAAAGAAGAGCTAGAAGGGAATGGCAACAGCACAGATCGCCCCAACATAAAATCAGACTTAGATAATGCACTAAACGACTCCAAGAGTTGCTTGCATCTGAAAAATCTGCTTCTCTTAAGAACTATCTGGAAGGTCTCGATGTCACAGCAGCATCTAATTACTCCTTGTGGCGCGCAGCTAAAAAACTTAAAACACCCGTTGAGTCTAAACCACCCCTGCGCACTTCTACCGGAGGTTGGGCAAGAACTAATACTGAAAAAGGTAACATATTTGCTGGACATTTAAAACACGTATTTACCCCAAACACACGTACTGGTGCTGTTGATTTTCCGAGTGTAGTTGCTCTGCCCCCTCGACCCATAAAGTTTAAGATGCGTGATGTACAAAAACTAATTGCTGAAACCAACCCGAAGAAAGCTCCGGGTATTGATGGAATTAGTAACAAGATGCTGATGCAGTTGCCTCGTGTTGGTATTAGAACCCTGTTGTTTATTTTTAATGGCATTTTACGACTGGAGTATTATCCACACGGCTGGAAACTTGCCACGATCAAAATGATTCCAAAGGCGGGCAAAGATCTTACCAAGGCTGAGTCATATAGGCCAATAAGTTTATTGTCAACAATTTCAAAACTCTTTGAAAAGCTGCTAATGACTAAATTGTCCCCAATTCTAACTAATAATGGGTGTATACCGGATCATCAATTTGGGTTTAGAAGTCAGCATAGCACCATTGAACAAACTCATAGATTGGTTCATTTTATAAGAAGAACATTTGAAGAAAAGTAGTATTGTTCTTCCCTCTTTATTGATGTTTCTCAAGCATTTGATAAAGTGTGGCACGAAGGCCTGATTTTGAAATTGAAGACATATCTACCAATTAACATAGTAAATCTTCTGCAAAGTTACATTTTTGCCCGGAAGTTCACTGTTGTGGAAGGAGACTTTATGAGTGTGCCCGAAACTATCTCCTCCGGTGTGCCACAGGGGAGTATATTGGGGCCAGTTTTGTATTTGATTTATACCTGTGATATGCCTTTGAGCAGTAATATCCTCACTTCTACATTTGCCGATGATACAGCCTGCCTTAGTATGCATGAAAACCCTCACGAGGCTACCCGTTATCTCCAGGAATATATTAACCTGTTGGAACCGTGGTTGAACTTATGGAGAATAAAAGTAAATGAACAAAAGTGTGTTCATATCACATTTACGCTACGAAGAGACACTTGTTCCCCCATTCGAATCAACAATCAAGTTGTTCCTCAACATTCACAGGTGAAATACCTTGGTATACATCTTGACCGACGGCTTACATGGAAACACCACATTGACTCTAAGCTAACACAAATGAAGCTTAAATTAACCCAGATACACTGGCTGATTGGTAGAAATTCTACCCTCAGTCTAGATTGTAAACTTTTAATATACAAGTCGCTTTTGAAACCCATATGGTGTTACGGAATTCAGCTATGGGGCACTGCTTCAGCTTCCAATGTAGAGAGAATCCAACGAATGCAAAACAAAATTTTAAGGTTAATAACATCGGCTCCATGGTACATGAAAAATTCAATTTTACATCGTGATTTAAATATGCCACTTGTGACCGCTGAAATTGCAAAATATGCAGGCAAATATTTAACGAAACTAGAGTCCCATCCTAATCCCCTTGCTCGTAACATCTTGAACTTTACTGGACACATCCGACTAAAAAAGAGGGATACTACGTCTTTAGTACGCAACACTCCAGATAAAACTTTTTAAAAATATATTTATGCTAAATTTATGCTAAATACGATTCTTATGTATCAATAATTTTTTATCACTAAGTTTATGTCTGACACTGGTTGGGCCTAATAATTATTTATATATTTAAGATTTGAATACTTATTGTTAGTTCAGATGTGAAGATACAATAAATAAATATAAGCGTGCAAAAAAAAAAAAGAATTTTATGACGGCAAAATAAAACCCTCTTTTTAAGAGTTTCATCTCATCTTTAATTTTTCCGTTGAAAAATAACTCTTAACTGTGGAGATGAGATCGTTTTTTAAGCTCTCTATAGATTCTGAAAGAGTTTGCCCTATTGATATATGACAGTATAGGTCTCCGTTGACTACAACACAGGGAGTTTTTGAGTTTAATTTTTTTTTTCGATAAATGTTATTGACGGTCCCTGATTTTTTCCAATTCAAGTAATTTGATTAATTTTTATAAACTATAGGGTTTTTTTGTAAATATGAAATTTTTTTAACTTAAATTTAGAATTTTATACAATTTTCCGTATTTTATGTACATTAGAACTTTGTTGCCGAATTGGAATCCTTTTAATTATATATATATATATATATATATATATATATATATATATATATATATATATATATATATATATATATATATATGTATATATATATATATATATATATATATATATATATATATATATATATATATATATATATATATAAAGGGTCATCCAAATGTGACGCCTAGATGTCAGCACTATATAATTTATACACGTGACATCTTTTCAAATGACATAAGCCATTTTGTTTTATTAGAAGGTAGTACAGTTTTAACCATGGACAGGTACACATTGCAACAACGCGTTTACATCGTTCAAAGGGCCATTTTTTCTTCGAAGATGATGCTGGAAATGCTGTTACTGTGAATGCTGAGCGATACCAATCAATGTTGAGAGACTTTTTATGGACACAGTTGAATCATATTGATGTGTTTGACGTCTATTTCCAGCAAGACGGTGCTACATGTCACACAACTCGAGAAAACATTACGCTTTTGCGATCAAAATTTCCTCAACGTGTAATTTCACGAAATGCAGATTTCAATTGGCCTCCAAGGTCATGATGTCTGCAGACGCAGTCATGGTGGACATTTGAATGATATTCTATTCCACTTATAATTGTAATGGATCATACTTTTAATAAAAAAACAGCTTGAAAAAATTGCAAATAGTTTGTGTTTTATTTCAAAGAAACATGTAGGCGCGTTTTTTGGATGACCCTTTATATATATATATATATATATATATATATATATATATATTTTTTTTTTTTTTTATTATATTATATTAAAAATTTTAAAATTTTGATGTTTTTAATAATTTAATAAAATAGCCGAGTCCCTGGATAAAGTGAACAAAAAATTCACGAAACGTCGGGAAAATATGAAATAGATAACTTTTTAAATTTATTGTCATAAAAACATATAAGGGTGCATACACAGTGGCCGCTTATTTCCGAGCCGAGCCGACTGACGCTTATTGCGAGAACCAGTGTGAGAAAACTGATACTATACAAATTAGTACAAATAAGCGCGAACAGGTCATAGTGGGCGCCGAGCTGGTCAGAGCGCAAAGCTGATTGAGTGCGAGAAAAGAGTTCCAAAGCGTATATCAGCCCCGAAAACATTATTTATGTTATGTTGTCATAATTTCAAACAAAAACAAAAATTTATGAAAAAGTAAATAAAACATGCAATCAAAAAATTTAGAAAAAAATAATAATAATAATTAAAAATTAAATAAAAATTAAACAAAAAAATAAAAATTCAAATAAATAATATAAATTAAATAAAATTATAAAAAAATTAAAAAAACATAAACAAAATTAAAAAAAAAAATGTATTAAAAGAAGTAAATAAAATATACATATAAAAAATTAAAAAACAATAAAAATAAAATAAAAATTATAAAAAAACGCATAAAACACAAATAATAGATAAAATATCAGATAGATAAAATAAACGTCAGTCGGCTCGGCTCGGCAAGAAGCGGCCACTTAGGCCTGACTGACCTTCGTAGACTAGTAGGTAGTGTACTAGACTCGTAGTGCGAAGGTCCAAGGTTCGAATCCTGCCGCAGAACTCTGGCAGTTTGTGTTTAATAATTAAAGGGAGCGCACAACAAGCCTTCACTGGCTTAAGTGTATGTCGTATGACATGGGCTATCATACCCCTCCAATCAACCTAACCTAACCTAACCTAGGCCTGATTAGCTAAAAAAACAAGAAACTAACGCAAGAAAAATATTATTTTGTCATAGTGCAGACATTTATAAACATATTTGGCTGATATTCAATTGTAAAGTTTCGACCCAGAATATATAATTATACTATATTTCTGTTCCAATCCTCCTGTATTCAACACAGTTGTAAAAAATATTTGTAACATTATGCCGGGTGGGTGATTGCATTAGCAATTTGGTGGTAACATGTATTTTTTAAATTTTTTTAATTTCTTATAGCAAATAAAAAAATCAATGAACAATTGTATGCTTCAATTAATTTTGTTATTAAATCGATGTAAAAAATTCTGGTTTTGTTGCAAAAATTCCAAAATGATTGTTCTGTCTATGACTCTTACCATGATAATAGAGCAATTTGATAGATTGCAATAAAAGCTTAAGCGAAAGCACAAAGAAAAAACCCAACATACATATGCACACACACACATACAGACACACACCTTTCATTGCAATAACAGTTGCTTTTTAAATTATTCTGTAAATGTGGTTTGACTTAGATTTGAAAAAAATGTTTAGCAAGTTTTTTTCCTTCAGAGAAAGAAAAAAAAAATACTCGTAAATCATTAAAATCAACAAGATTAATGTTGTTTTTATGTGAATCTTTTCACCTTAAATAAAATACAAAAGAAACAGCTTTCAACATTTAAACAATTTTATTATTTTCATTATTTACAAACGTTTCGGAGTTATGAAAGGTGTTTTAGTTAATAGATTCATTCATATTTTATTTAATAAGCAGCGGTTTTCTTTCCTTCGTAACTAAACATACGATTATATTTAAGCCACAAGATAAAGGCTAAAAGCCTCTTAAAAATTTCTTTGTGAGCAAAAACTTCAAATTTATGATTTGTGGTAAAACAAAATGTTAATAATAATAAAAATGTTGGCTTTCATAGTTAGAAATCATGCAATAGTTTTTCTTAAACACATACACACATATTTTTTCATGCTTTATTGAATAATTTTTGCATACCTTTCAGATTTTCATTTCAATTTTATTCAAATTAACACGGTGTTACCTTTGCGGATCAGCATCTTCACTTTACTCGTTTTCATTTTCTTTTTTGCGAATTAGTTTCTTGCAATAAAACCTAAGCTTTTACTAGTGGGAAGAAAAGCTAACAACAATTGATTTAATTAAACTTCTTTTTTTCTTTTGCTATTGAAAAATGAAAGTAGTCAATGAACATTTTCATGTCGTGCTTTTTTGTGGTAATTTTGAAATAGTTTTAATTCTTTGAGTGAGTTTCATTACAAAAATAATCGTCTGTTTAATGTGTATAATTGGAACAGCATTCAGCAATTGACATTTTCTCATACAATGCAGGTTTGGAGTAGAGCTGCTCGAATATGGAGCTTAATTCGGGGCATAGTTATATGAAATTTTTTCAATTAACTGATTGCAAGTAGATAAAGAAGATCTAAATTGTAATCTTTTGAAGCGTTATTTAAATGTCCGTATGTCTGCAACTATTATTATTGAGACTTTAAAAGTAGATTATAATAACTGTCAAATAAAGATGAAAACATATGTAACAAACTTAAAATGTATTGTTTGTTGTTGGCTTAGTAGAAGATATGCCTGCATCATCATCAATACGTATTTTTGAAAAGCATTCAAACTTATAAATTAACACTATACGAGAATTCTTGTGATTTTAGAAAACTATTATACAAACAGAAAACAACAAACGATTATAATCGGCTTGCGAGTTTATATTTTTCTTAAATTTTTATACAATTGATCATGCTTCTGGTGATAATCAATTTGTTTATGGGGCAAAATGAAAAATAAGAATTCTCATACAGTATTAGTAGATTTTTTTTATAAGTATATGAGTTTGAATGCTTTTCAAAGAAGATTTGGCTAAAGAGTACTGCTAAGCCAATAACAAACGAGAAATTTTTTAAATACTTATTTTAAAGAATATCTCAAATAACGATAGTATTATTGTAATTAACGTTTATCACAATATTGTGTATAATATCGCTCCATGCTTATAAGGTTAAGCTTGGCAGAAATATGTTCTAAGACCTTTCACAAAAGCTAAACTTCTTGCGAATTACCAGCTGTGGATGAGGATTTTGGTCAAGAAATATTTCCCTCGATTTCCTGAACTTTTATATGCATTTGCTTTTATATTAATAAAAAAATCGCTAGAAGCTCCTTCTCTGGAGTTGCGCTCCCTGATCCGTGTTAACTAAATAATAAAAGAGAAGTTTTAATAAAATTTGAAAATTTTAACCATCTTAAAAATCTCGAACGTTATTATACACCAAGAGAATTTTTCTTTTTATTATTTATATAAAAGAAGAGATATTAATTTTTTTTATTGAATTTTTATCTGCGTACAAAATGAAATCATTATTCATTAACTTATCTTTGTATAAAGTTTTTATGACAAAATCACAAACAGAAATTAATTAAAATATTGTTTTGAGTATTTGCGTGTACGTTGATGGAAATTCAAATAATCATAGAATATTTGTTAATGTGCACTATCTAATATTATTGGTATATTTTTCTGGGAAACAGTTAAACAATTTTTAGATATATTTTTAGGCCATATTTTTGGATGGACCTCCTACGGGGGTGATCCCAACCCATGCATTGACATTGTATTAGAGCTAGGAATATACTCGTAGGTTATATGAAGGGGTATAAATGGAGTGGTATCTGTGGACATAAGATTTGAACCTCTGCTCATTAAAAGTGACTGGAAACAACTCTTCATGCAGTTTATTGCACTTGCAACTTGTCCGGCTAGGTTCGTGTTTCCGAAGCAAGTTCCCTAATCTCATTAGAACATTGAAGTAGGTTAGGTTAGGTTAGGTTGAGTGGAGGGGTGTGATAGCCCATGTCATACGACATACACTTAAGCCAGTGAAGGCTTGTTGTGCGCTCTCTTTCAAACTGCCAGAGTTCTGCGGCAGGATTCGAACCTGAGACCTTCGCACTACGAGTCTAGTACACTACCTACTAGTCTACGAAGGTCATTGAAGTAACGATAAGGCAACAAAGGCTTGCTTAAGATTATCCACAAAAATTATAAGTGAAACATTTCGGACCCACGTGAGCTAAATTCAATCTTTCTTCTTAGACTTGAAAGGGCATTTTATTTAACATTTATACAGACTCATGTTTTATTTTATTATGCATATACGAGTATGTAAATGATAGTAGTATTGATTTGTTGAATTTATCATTTAGACGAGGCCGTATTATCTTAACTTCATTTAACGTGGCATCGGAATTTCTGTGGCATTGTAAGTAAATTTACAATATAAATGTTTTCAACGTTGTGATTTAACAAAATCTATTTTGATTTGAATATCCCTGACATAATTTTATTGTTTGTAACAACAACAACAACAACAAAATAAAAAAATCTTGCAATATTTTATGAAAGATACCTCCCAAAAATTTTAACCTTAAGTTGAAGTTAACTTTTTCATGTTTCATTTGATTATCTTCTTTTATATGTAAATATTTATTTATATAATTGGAAAATATATTTTATTTTTAATTGAATAAAACACTCGTGTCAGCATATTTTGAGTTTTTAGTGGCCTATTTTTATGTTTTTAATGACATTTAAAATGCATGATTTCCTCTGCTTATATTTTACAGACAAAGAAAAAAATGGGAGGTTTTTTTATTATCAATTCCATTCATATCTATCAAAAAAACACTTGCGCAGTCGCAATTAATTACTAAGCCAAATTATGTTAATCTTAATACAACAACATTTAACAAAGATTTTATTATACAAAATTTGAGATGCTCGTATAATAGCGCTTAGGTAACCGCAAAAGTGAAAAAAGTGACGCGCTACCTAAACGGTGTTCAGAATTATTCCCAGGAAGTTTATATGTTGTAGAAATTTGTTTATTGAGATCTTAGGTAAATTTTTGTAGTTGATTGTTTCCTTGAATTTTGAACGGTTTGCTACCTATGGACCTGAACAATAGAAAAAGGTAAAAAAATGGAATTTTTTTAAGTTTTTTGCGATTTTTATCTGGAAGGTGAAGTTTTTTTGATTTTATATGTTCGCAATTTTTGTTCTTTATGACAAGAGCTACAAGTTTGCATCAGAGAGTAAATCGAAACTCGGAACGGTTTGCAAGATATGAGCCCGAGAAAATTATCACTTTTTTGCGAAAATGATACCGAGGCCCTAAATCTTTGGCGGCCCATAAAAAAAAAGTGCATGACTTTGGGAAAAATTGGGAGACAAGGGTCTTTTTTTTAGTCTTTTATCACGTAGTGGTGTCCGTATATGGTTATTTTGCCACGACTTAAAAAATTACACACAGTGTAATAATAATAAAAATGTTTTTATGTAGATTTAAAAAAATATGAAAGTATTTGTTTTTATAAGAAAGTGGATTTTCAAAATCGAGAACAGATTTTCGCGGATTTGTGGCATTAATTTAGATTTTATGTGAAAATTTCGTTAACTTGGCAAAAAAATGCAGTAATGGTTTTTGGGATGAAATGAAAATGTCCTTCCTTAAGAGCGATATCTTTTTTTCACTAGAATGAATTTGGAAATTTTAATACAGCAAAAAAAAAAAAAACATGTGGCATAAATACTTGCCTTGCAATATGCTGTTCAGTTTGTTATTAATTTCCAAAGTCTCCAGAGAGGCTCTAGACTCTGCACTTGAGCGGTCAAAAAATATTATTTACATGGCAAACTGGGAGATATAAAGTTTCAATTTTTTTTGATTTGGTTTGTTATTCATTAATAAACCCCATTAGGAAAAAATATTGGGGAAGATATTTTAAGACTGTATTTAAACAATGCATTTTTTCATAAAATTTGTTGCATGAAACTTTATCTATTTGCCAAAGAATATTGCAATGCGAAGCAATTGACTGTAAACATTATTTTTTATTTATCATGGTGGAGTCTTTAATATTTGTATGCCCCATAGAGGAGAAAATCCTTCCTCGGCATAAAAGTCCAATAATGATGCATAAATGTTTTGCAAAGCGAAGGCAATTTTTGACATGCCGCAGAGGAGAAGACCTTGAGTCCTGTCTCAATCAAGTAACGTAGAGATGCTTTAAAAATGAGAAAAGAAGAGAAGAAAAGATTTGAGTCCGGCCGAAGGTCCAACTGGAACATTGAGGGTTTTATTTTATATATAGTAAATAATGTTATTTCATTTTTGTTCGGGGATTTATTTTATAAGCAAAATTGGGGTATTATTTCATATGAAGTAGTGCCTCGATTTAAGGGAGTTATTTCCTGATTAGTTATTTCAAGCCGCCATTATTTCATCATGACATAAGCCATATAGATAGAGTACCTGTGAGAGTAAAATTATATACATATTTTTTTGGAGAATCAATAAAGAAGAGCTTCCTAAGAAGTAATAAAAATTAAGAGATTTTGATACAGAAAATTACAATATCATCTCATTTATAAAGGATTATAATATCGACTTGTCATCACAAAATTCTCTTTATTAGTGAGTAGTTTTTTTTAAAGAAACTAGTTTTATATACTAGATATAGAATTCTTGAAAGGATAAAAATTGCCTTAAAATAGTTACAATCTGTTTTTTCTTATATGAAAGTACAAGTATTAATTTACGTTAGAAATTTGAAAAGAATACTAATTTTATGTCAATTTAAGAAAAATAAATAAATTTTTAATATTTAATCAAGATTTTCTCAACTTAGTTTCTTGAGAAGTGGATAAAATGCGCTAATGTATATACTTTGAAGCAATGAATATGTCATTCTTTAAAAATAATACGTTCATCTGTATTTAATGGTTTAATTTTAGTATATTAAGAGAAAATTTTCATGCGGTTGGCTGAAGTAGTCAACGCATTGACTACAAAGCAATTTATGACTGATAACCTGGGTTCGATTCCTGCTCAAGACAAGTCATAAAAAATTAACATCATGCACTTTTCTGATTTACTTAGTGTGGCGTTGTATTAATTGTTGTTGGATTGTTTGAGTAACGAAGGCATAACACTGGTCACTTCACAGTAACAGCGATTGGATACTCTTCTATGCTAAGGTTTACTACATCAAAGCGACCTCCTTCGTCGGTAATGTTAGCAGAATCGTCGACGAAGTAAAACAATTAATAAAATGGATATACACGTACAGCTTAAGAGACTTTAATGCATCGACTTAACACTAGAGCACAAGGTAGTCTTGACAGCGCAGGTGACTATTTTTTGCTACTTGCATTTTACCTTGTTTAGTTTTTAAAGTTTGTTTATAAGTGGTTTTTGTCTTCTTTATATAAAATTAGTTCTCGTGTTATCACCCAAAATGAATATTCTTTGCGCGGCATGTTAAATATATTAATAAAATAAAAAAACGTAATATATTTTTTGTCTTTTAAATCTATAAACTTGACGCAAAATTGTATTTATTTTATGTTTTAATTTGTTTCTCTCACGCACAATTGATTCTTGAATTCTCAAAATGTGTATTTTCATAGATTTGATGACACAACTGATTTTGACGTCCAAACATGTAATTTTTGAAAGCGAATTGGCGCGAGTCCACCTGCTAGAGACTCCGCAACTTTTCTATAAAAAATAAAATAATAATAATAAACAAGGCCGAATAGTTGAGTTGTAAAACAGAAATTAAGCTCTCGCTGTCTTCTAATATCACCGCCTGTCCTCTCTGCCCTATCCCTTACAAATAGAAGTAACACCTTAAGTAGTAGGCATTAATTGCCTGAGTGTATAAAACTGTCTATTACTTCCTTACTTTTTACTTATGCCATAGGGTAATTTTATAGTGAACATGCTGGCAACAAATATTCATCAAATGATAACTTAAACAATTTTGAAGAGCATGTCGATGAAATTCAGTAGTTAATGATTTTTACTTCCCAAGAATTTAAAAATCATATTTGTAACAAGATTCTGAAGAAAGAAAATTAAAAAAGAACTAGAGTAAACACAGTCATTATATGAAGTTAAAGAAGAAAAAAAAAACATATCGCACATTTAAAATAGATTAATTTCAATGCCAGACGTGATCATTTCATGTTTATTATTATCATTATGAGTATTAAAGGTATTAGATGTTTTACTATGTGCATATATTTTTAAGTTTAATTTCAAGAAAGTAAATTCAAGAAGAAAGTTCAATGGGAAATGTGATGAGGTTCAATTTCTACATGTTGGTGGTTATTTTGGTTTATTTCCTGCCTTCTATCATATTTAATTAAGTTTAAATTAAATAATGATTTGCCTACGTTTAAAACAAAAATAAATTGAGATGATTCATTTGGTAAAAGAAGTTCTTTTATTTAAAAAGAAAAGAAAAAAGTTAGTGGAGGAAGTGGTTGGTTTGATTCTATTGTTTTTATATCTTTCTTAATTTTTTTTTATTTTCTTCATCTAAGATTTAAAAGTAGATTGAGGGCATTGGGTTGGTAATGCTACTCATACACACTAAAGACACAGGGGTCATTTTGAAGAAAATTTTCTTTGCTATAAATTTTCTTTACACTTTACCGCTTGCGTGTGTAATTTTTAATATTTCTTACCTTACATTTATTCATTTTCTCCATTGGCGTAGAAAGGCCATTTTAAGGAGTTCTTTGTTGCTTTGTGCTCCCTAGAGTTTTCAAGAGTTGCATGATTTTACTGTGTTTTCTATAATTTAAACCCAAAAAATACCCTTCTGCCCCCACTTAAAAATTTTCTGGTAGCGCCAATGCCTTTTCTTTAACTACTTTGTCTACAAAAATTCATATTCTTCCTATTGGTTCTGAAGTAAATTGATGGTTATACTTTGTGGTATAATTTTTATGACGGAGTAGAGTTCGTCATTTCAAGAAGTTATAAACAAGAAGTTTATTGAGACGGTGAATTTACTTTGTCTTGTTCTTAGAATTAAAATTTTTGTATATCATAAACCTTAATTTATTTTACTGTATATGTACAGGGTGGTGCAAGAGTAATGTCAAAATTTGAATTGGTAGCCAATTTTGGGCAAAAGCAATGTTATAATTTGAATTGGCTGCCATTTTTGCAAATTGCGCCAAATATCTCTGTACTTTAAAATTTATGATGTAGATAAATAGAGAATTAGTTATATAAAAGCCATGGAGCGATGCACATCTCAAGAATGTCGTGTTATTGTTGCTGCTTATTTCACAAATTTTCAGTCTGTTAATTTGTTATTATCAAATAATTACATTACTTTTGAGCCACCCTGTATGTATATTTTGGAACGTGTTAATACAATGACACTACCGCGACTTAATTGGTATAATTTGAAGAATATAAATTTTATTTATATAAATTTTATGTTTTTATATTATAAACAGTTCGTATTTCCGCTTTAGTTATTGTAGCATTGTTTTTGTTAAATAAATATATCACGGATTCGTTTGTATTATTTTTAATTAATGTTTTTACTGTGTACCTTTCAACTTTTATGCACGCTTTTGTTAGATTTCTGCTTTCGATAATTCTAAAATAGTACAAACATGATCTCAAAAATATATGATGGTTTTATAGATGGTATGAAATCAGAAGAGCAATTTTTCAATCGATGGATTGATTATTAAATATGCATAAGTAAAAAGTAATTGAAGGTTTTTTCTTCTTTTAGATCTCACATAGAAATTAAAGTAAGTAGCTCCTCTATATAACATCTTTAAATGATTTATATAAGTATGTAAGAAACCCTTTACAAGAGAAGATGTAAAATTAATGATCAAAATATATATTTTTATTTTGCTATCCCATCACGGCAAGAAGAGACGAGTTATTAAAACCAAAGATTTAAGTATTATTTTTTTAATAGTATAAACATTTTAGTTTAAATAATTTATTATTTGTTGTTGGATTATCTGCATATACATATGCCTGCATTTCATTGGCAGTAAACAAATTATCAGTAGTCTTTAGCCAAATCATGTTTAAAAAGCATTCAATCTTATATACTTGTATAAAAATTAACAAATACTATATGAGAATTGTGATTAAAAAACATATAAATACAAGTTTTAAAACTTCTTATACAAACAATTATAATAGACTTGTTTCTTTTTATTTTTGCAACTGGTGGTTTACCAAATGATGGGCTTCATCATTCTCTAATAGAGTCCTATTCTGGGATTTGTGTGCTCAACAATGTTTTAGCAGCCCCGTGATTGAAATAAAATTCTTAAATATATATGAGAATAAAATGGAATCACTCAAAAAACAATATGGCGAAAACAAGCCCTCGTTAAAAGTAAAGTTCGGTCAACCATGCACTCAATTATTAGTAGAAGAAAATAATATTTTCACGTAGATTTAAAGAAATAAATATCTTCTTTAATAAAAATATCAATATTAGATTCTCACAGAAATTTAGATTTTTTATAAAAAATTTTGTTAACTTGACTTTCTAGGAAGTTGAAAAGATGCACTAATGGAGTTTTGGAAGCAATGGGAATGTCATTACTTTAGAATGGCTTACATTTCTTTTCTTTGGGAGCTTTTTTCAATACTATTCTCCAGTAAATAGGGGAAGTATTCATTTGTAAGAATTTTGGAGAATTTATTACAATTTGTTTGAGTATAACGACAAAAGTCACCAGACAGCTCTGGTAGCATAAGTGGGCAATTTTCCGTTCAAGGAGTCAGTGGGAATGATTTAATCGAGATTTACACAATTCGACGACATTGAATGGGTAAAAAGAAATAGTTATTAAAAATTACGATGAAATCTTTGTCTTTTTGTTAAAAATTTTATAAAATTTTCAATGGAAATATGTACTGGTTTAGAAACATTGACAAAAATAAGGAGATAATAATGACTTTAATAGAAATAAAATAGATGCATTAAATTACTTGCATTTAAAGTTGTCCATTGAAATATGTTGATGGCGAGCGAGTTTTTCAATTTACTCAATTGTTGCATATGACAATAGGAAATTGGTGACATGGACAATAAATGGTTGAATTTTCTGTAATATGTATTTTTAATTTATTGGTTAATTTTATCATTGACTTTATTTTACATCATATATGATGATTTTTATGACTGGGAGGAGCAAAATATGAAAAGAAATAAAAAAACATACTAATGAATAATATAACCTCCTTCTCGTCGGCAGTCAATTATAATACTTATTAATTACTTTGTGTTGGTAAAAAAATCAATTTTTTTTTCTCTTGAAACATTCTCGTTAAAAGGATCAAGTTGAATCCGAATCTGATGCCGCTACTGTGGTTGTGAATATTACAATATTTCTCTTACGTGGCTAAAAAAAATGGTACTCGTGTGAGTATGCGATCGGGATGATTTTTAAATTTTTGCCGTGTGATACATATTTTGTATTATTCTTCAGCATCTATTGTTAATTAATTAAAAAACAAATCATGTACACTGTTCGCCTGACTGATAAAGAAAAAGGTTCATATATTTTCATATCTTATTAGAAAAATAATTGTCAGTTATTTTGATGCTACTGAACTGTGATTATACGATTTGAGCAGCCTATGATTTCAAAATATGATACGAAATTCAATTCAATTTCGCGCAACATTAGTCAAACATTAAAGTAGTTTGTTTAAATATTTCTAAATAGCTTCCGTAATTTCTCTCCTTTCTTTTTTATTATTTTTTAGTAACAATAATAATAGTTATTAAATATAATTTGCATAAAATTAAAAAAAGAAAATTAATGAAATTAAGCAAACACACACACAATCATCTCCCAGGTAGTTTAATATACATACATACATCCATACATACATATATCATATAAATGTTGGTTAATGATGAGAAAGAAACCCGTAATTTCAGGATTGAGTGAATAGGTAAAATGTTTTGTTAAGATTTGAAAATAGCGTTTTTTGTTTTTCTTAAAAAAAGTTAAATGAACTTGAGGCGCTAAAATTGCCCATTATGTTAATGATGTTACCTTTTGAATAGACCTGCAAAAAGCTTAGCAATCAGATATTATCTAAGTTGGCATACATATACGATAATAATCGTACTTTTAAATTAAGGTAAATTTTCACAAAAAGTTAACCAAATTTTAGTGTTTATTTGGGGAAAAAAATCCCACACTGTCAGTTTTGGAAATGACAAAGAGGAGGAAATAAACTTTTTGGTTGGCTGCTTGAGAAATAAGAAAAAATTTACATAATTTCAGTTCACAAAAAAGACTATTATTCAAATTAAATAAAAGAAATTATTAATTTAAATATTAAAAAATCTATTTAAGGTAAACATTTCTTAAAATGCGTCCTACTGATAATAATCGTTTCAAAATGAAATATCTATACGTTCCATAAAATAGGAACCTAAATATAATACACAAAATTGAGCTAATAAGCAAGGCACCAGCCTCAAAAAATTACAGACAGTTCTTAAAATTCTTTAAACTATCGATGAATTCTTTGTGCTCTTATAAATCTCATCTTAGAAATTCATTAAGATATTTCGAAAACAGAAGTGTATAAATATAAGTATATGATTATATTAATTATTTGGTTAATAAAATATTGCCAAAAGAATGGTATTTCCCAAGGTTCTGTTATTATTGCCAATAATAAAATGAATAGCACAAAATTTGCAAATTTTCTGATAATTATTTCGTTGCCTTTTCCCGAATTGAACATTTATTAAGAGATTGTATTTTTACAAATTGTTTGATGAACGAATGTAATTATTTGCAGAAAATGTTTTGTTTGTTCTGGCTTTAGCTGTTCATATGCCGACATTTCATTGGTCGCTAAACCAAATCGTCAGTGAACTTTAAATAGTTTGAAAACATTCAACTTCATATGTAAGTATGTATGTTTATGTCAAACGAATCAAATACAATATTAGAATTCAGTATTGCATATGATCATTAAAAACTTTACTTATTTTATTTTAGTTGGGGAGAACAACCTAAAAGAATAAATTTTCAATATTAAGTAATTATTTACATATTTGTTGTCCTTTTTTGAGCTGCGCTCACTGAGCCAATCCTCACCAATTTTATCCTAATGCTATTGCTACACTAGCCACACAGAAAATAATAAATTATGTGAGTTATATATGTATGTATGTATGTACATACTATGTACATATCGTGTCCTTAACGCCAAAAAAGCTTAAGCGACAATATTTAAGATTTTCACTTTTTCATCGCGATCAATAGATTGAATGAATAGAGATATTAATGTTGCTATGCATACATACTTACATGCTATGTACATAAGTATGTATGTATGTATGTATGTAAGTATCTTGTCAAAGATAAAAGTTAGCAAAATCTTTCTTTTCGAAGCTTGAAAAACGTTTCTGGTTCATAGTTGACTCTAAAACTTGATACGAAACAATTATCCATACATAAGTAAGTACATATGTAAATATGTATGTATGTATGTATGTAGAAACATACATATGTACATACATACATATGTAATTTAGCTTATTATTATTTTGTTGCGCAGTGTAAATAAAATATCATATGCTATAATTTTTTTAATAAGCTAACAAATAAATTTTATTTGTTAGGAGTAATTATTTACCTGTTTTATAAAATTGTATTGTAATGCTTTTGTGGCCATTTTTGTTCTCGCAAAATTTTTAATTATTTATGCTAGATATATGTACATACATAATTTAATTATACACTATTTCACATACAAACATACATACTTATGTACATACATATAATTGTAAGTAAATAAGTATGTATTTTAACTTCGATAATTAAACAAATAATATGTTTGTTTTTTTTGCAGCTGTTAAGTTTCTTCCAATTAAACGAAATGTACATACTTATGTACATAAGTACATACTTATGTATGACTATACCGTATGTACTTATGTATTTATTTATTTAAAATTCAAAGACCGTTAGAAGTTAAAAAATATCTCAAAACATTTATCTTTAACACTTTTTGACAGCTCTCTCTCTCTCTCACACACGGACACTAAATGAGGAACCTGTACTTGATGTAATTAATTAATGTATGTGTATGTATGTATTTACATATGTAAATTATATTGCGAAAACAATACACACATAATAAGGTATGCATGTACAAGAATTAATTTTTGGTGCAAATGAAATGTCAACGTTTTAAAAATAACTCATTTATTTGAAATTTCAAACTAACGCCAGTGCACTATTATTTTATTTATTATAAAATTCTACATTTTACACACTGGGCAACCACTTGTTGATTATTTTTCTTTATTTACTATTGTGCATTGAGGTGTGTTGCTCCTTCTGGGATAATTCGGAAATTTGTTTATTTCTATTTGTTTATCTATTGTTGAATATGACCGCTACGTTTCAGTTTGTTTTTAAAACTAAATTGTCGAAAACAAAGTTTATTGTTGGTGGTTTGTCCGAAGGTACTTTTTGTTTTTCTTCATTTGTTGTTGTTGTTGTTTTTGTGTGTCTTTTTTCCCTCTTTATTTTAAAAATTTCTTTTCCAACTTCATGTTAAATAATAGCTCCGTTTTAGTGAGGGTTTTGTTTGTTGGCTGGTTAGTTTTTGTTTAAAAAAACATGCAATTGTTGTTGTTGTTTCAATATTGTCATTATGTTGCCGTTTAGTGTAATACGGCGTGTGGATCAGCGTTGCCAAAAATAATTTATCGGTACAAAGTATTTGCAACAAAATCTCCAAAATCCCTTGGCTGCTTTATAATGAAATATTGATTTAACAGATGATATTGATAAAAAGTATTCTATAATTGAAACCAGAAAATCACAGGTAGTAATTGTAATAGACAGGCATTGATATGAAATTTTCCTCGAAATTCGATACAAACGATTATATAATATACAATGGACCAAAACATGGGTGATATAGATATTGAGTAATTAGAAGCTCTTGTTGTTTTTGGCATGAAAATCCAGTGTGATGTTCAATGAACTGAGCACGTTTTTCGTGCCGCTGTGTCTACCAGTGTTTTATCGTTACTTCAATGGCGTATGGTCTAATGAGATTAAGGAACTGGTTCTCGAAACCCTCTCCTTTTTAAGAACTGCACGTTCATTATTCAAAGCGCATCCATTCGTGGTCGATGTGCCAGAAAATTGCACCATGCATTGCAGAGAATTCTTTCTTTAGGCGGACAATTCGTAAGTGAAATAACCTGTCTACAGAGGTCTTTTCAGTTACTTCCAGTATGCATAGATTCAAATCGATTGCCCACAAACACTGCTCCTTCTATCCCCTTGCCAAAACCTATTTTTCTAGTTCCAGCATTTCATCCCCGGAGTGTTGGTCTATTAAAAAAATTTAAAATGAAGGTTATACACAGTTTGATGTTATTCTATTTTTATTGCATAGAACAATCATATCATTTTTATAGTGAAGATAATGTAAAATTAGATTTGACGATTCAAATTAGGGTTATTCCCAATATAATTGTAATCAATACACGATTCTCATGAATATCCAGAATCATTATCTTGTATCGTAACTGCTTGATTCCGTTAGTAAGAGCTTGTTAATATGATAAGTGCTTAAGATGGTCTTGAATTTGCACTACTTTTTTTTATAAAAGTTTTATTTCAATATACACGATTTTCTCTGGAACAACGATTATGTCGTTTGAGTCGATGGATGGGTTACGGTCATGTTGTAAATATTCTGAGCATAAGCAAAATTTTTTCCATTTATTTATATTTCTGTATAACTATGTGGGATAGCGGCTAGTGCAAGACTCTGATCTGCTTCACAACACAACGATAAAAGTATTTGTTACAATGTTTTTTTGAACCTAAGGTGTGATATAGTTTGAAACTTTACAGCCTGTCCCAGGATATTGAACTTTATCGTTCGTTGGAATTGGAAACAAAAAACAACTGATTTCCATAGCCTCAATAGTCTTCTTCATGAATTTATTTAGTCGGTAAATTACTAAATAAATTCATAAAACAGTTTATTAGAGCGACATAAATCTGTTGTGAGGGTGTCAAATAAGTATAATTAACCCAGCGATATAGTAGCTTTTGTGTATATAGTCGAAAGAAAAAATCACTTAACTTGAAGATAAAAACTTCAAAGCACTACTTAACTTTGCTTAAAGGCATTTCCAATTTTGTTTATCCGAACTCGAAGACCCGAATGGTAATCTTCACGAAGTATTTCATTTTATAAAGTTCTTGGTTAAAATCCAACAAAATTCCATTTAGTCCTTCCCTTTAATATGTCCTAGGCGGCAGCACTTTGAGGAAGACCAAAATTAGAGAGTATGAGAATGTTTTTTACATACATACCTGTATGTGCATTTAAATGTATTTAGTTTGCAAATGGGATGTGCCCTATAATCAAAAAGGGTTGTTATGGGTTCAAATTAGTTTTTTTTCTGATATGATGTTTTTTAAAATTTTTCCCAAGTATTTGGAAATATTGCAGCATGGGACTTGACATGAAGAGACTATGGGTCTGAGGGGTGTTCCTTCTTTGTGTATTTTAGGTAGGCCATATATTCTGGGCGCTGTTGGTGCTGTACACAATAATTTTTGTCTCTGCCATTCGTTAATATGTTTCTTTTTGTATAAGTAGTTCCGTGACTATTTTATTATTTTCTTTTTGTAATTCAGATGTCGGATCAGTTCTTCGTTTACGATATGTATTTTTATCACTTAGTAATACCAAAAATATTGGCCAAACATTATATTACTAGAAATTAGTTTTGTTTTCAACTAATTGAACAGCAATATATTAAGATGTAGACTTTTCTCTAACACGTTCAGGTTAGAAACAAAACTCGCTTATACCATAAGTTTGTGGACCCTAGTCTAATTATACATAAGTACATACATATGTATGTATGTACATACATACATATGTCTTTTATCACTGCTCTTCTTCTGGCTATTTGCATTTAAATGTAGTGCGATCGTATGATCTGAAATTTACAAAACAAAACGATTTACAAAAGTGACAAAAACTCTTCCCACCATTTCAAAGAGTTCCTTTTCAAATTGATCGATTTTCAACACGCGCCTGAAAATCATTAGAAGTAAATATAAAAGTTTAAATACATAAATGCAATTTGTAGTTCACGTTTAAGTTCCTGTTTTTATGGGCCCAGTTGTGAAAATCGATCTACTTATTTGATTAACTCATAAAATTCTTGCAAATCGATGTTCTATATTTAGTCTCTTTTTAGACTTTTAAAACTACGACGAGTTCCGAAAATTACTCAGTCTTCAAATCAAGCTTTATATTAGCG